>OY979701.1:85181520-85781520 GCA_963855925.1 Inga laurina | reverse complement strand
TAAGGTACTATCCAATGTTTACATTGCTGCAGAGCAAGCTTTGCATATATCCCCAGTAATTGAGTACAACTATTTTGTTCAATTTTAATGTACTTCAGTGTCTTTTCTGTTAACTTGCTCTTGGACTTAACTTAGGGGTTTATGGCAAGGTCTCTGTATCAGTTTCAGTCCTACAGTATGAGGAGATATGAGACCAAAAAACAATCATGCACAGGACCTAGTTCATGAAATTCATCATCATAATATCGATAATTTACAGTTCTGGTTATAAGTTGCATCAGACCCTAGTATTTTTGCACGCACCTTGTTCAGGTAATTCAACTGGGTAATGACACATATTATTGCCACTGTGAGAAAAAACCAGGTCTGCGGATAAGTTGTTTGATTAATTCCCTCAAGCGTGAGCTTTATTGCAATTCCAATGGCCTTTATGCTCATAACCTGAATAGTTACATGAATTTAACATTGAGCCAAAACATAGGTAGTTAGATCATGTATGGCGACATCAATATTAAACTTCCATCCAGATGCTTGGGAAGAACATATTTACCGTTAGTGAGCCCATCAGAGAACAAATTCCCAAGCAAACCAGCATATTAGTCTGTCCATAGCGAGGCTCAAAGTGCAAAATCAAAGCTAAAACTACTGAAATTGTCGCCACAACATAAACTAGAAATGCTGTCAAAAGAAAAGAAGAGGGTCAGTTAGAAGATAGGGAAAATCTAGTTTGTGCCAGGAGAAAAAGGATCAAACTAAACCTGGTTGAGTGGCCAGATCCCATATTTTTTGCACTGAATTTGGAGTTTGTTCTTGAGGTGCATGAATAACAATAACGACTGATCCTACAATACAGGATATACATCCCAATATCCCCATCTTCTGAAGATGTTCCTTTAATAAGAAGTGAGCCAAAACAGCACTTGCAATATATACTGAATGTTAGTTCCAACACAAAATCAAAGCCATGAAGTATTCCAATTTATTAAGCACTAGCATATTTACCTGACAATGATGCTCAGAGCTCCAAGGGGGGTAACCAGAACTGCTGGAGCATAGATATAGGCCACAAAATTCGCAACCTCCCCAATAATCACTGTGAACCAAGTATTTTCAAGATTCATTACCATTTTGTTTAATCTTTCAATTATACTAAAACCAGAGGGAGGGATAGAAATCCTAAACATACTAGTCACCATGCCAGCCCACCATAGTGGCTCTAGAAGGTAAGTATAACCACCACCTCCTGCAAATTCCAAAACAAAATTGAATGACAAGCTCAAAAGCCTCAAGTAATAGCGGCAACGTATGAAGCCTAAAGGATCAATGAAGTTGAAAAAAAGTTGTATATGACCAAGATAAATACTAATAGGTATATTGACACTACTGTTTTCTTGTTAAAAGCATTCTAGCATGAAAACCTGACCACCATGCTTAACAGGTTAGAATCTGCTTTTAAGTACAAGCCTGGCAATAATTCATCATTCATTTAGAACAAAAGCCAGGAATTCTTCAAGGCCAAACAGATTCTAGGGGAATTCTGCATCCAAAACCTACTTGCCAGTCAAGCTTAACGACATTAAATGCTAAGATTCCAGTCAGCAAGAGGATGCAATTTTTTACTCTTATTTAGGTTTCTAAAAATTAAGAAACATCCAATTTAGATTGACGAGTGTCTCAACCAGAGGTTTAAACTGCAGAGTTGATGGGATTAAAAAAAAAAAAAAAGGTACGAAAGCAGCGCCTCAAGCCCAATTATGCCAAACGCCGATGTGATTAACAAAGTCAAAAAGACATTCATCCCATAAATCCATAATAACCTTGGTTTGACAATGAAGAGTTTCTAGAATAGCAGAAGAGAATAAGGGACACTCACTCTCACTGAAATAAAAACCCACAACATAAAAACATAAATTCTCCCATCACCAGACAATTTATCAAACACGAGATTGTTTCGCAGATAACTTCACGATTCACCACCCAACGATCAAGCAACAGAAAAGAACCAATACATAAAGATGCCCCCGAGCATTTGGAAGATATAAAAAATGAATAAATAAACTAGAATTTCCATGAGGTTGACCTGCGCGGGTACCGTGGACACCAGCACGCTTAAGACCCTTCTTCTTCAAGATAAAGCTTGTCCCTATGAATACACTAGATGCAACAGCCAGTATCAAACCCTTGGAATTCTCGGAAACTCCCATCTCTATCTCTCGGTCCCTGTCAACTTCAATTGAATTGTGGAAGACGACGACAAGGACGTCGTCGTGCTCAGCTTTCCCGCCAAGAAGGGATCGAATCGAATTGAAACCAGGGAAATTAAATCAAAGAGGAAAGAAGGTTGCCCAGGTGTCCTGTGTGGAAGCCCTCGAATCACGGGAACTAGACCGCAGTTGACTGCTAGTGATAAAGAGATTATTAAGCCGCAGATAGACGAGCTTATGATTGTGAATTAAAGCCCTTGGAGACGTATCTCTGATTATTAAGCCGTCGTCGTCGTCTAGTTGGAAGTTTCCCGTTAATCGCGTCAGTGATCATCCGCTTCGCAATACGTCCAGCTGAGCGCCACTCCCGTCCTGAGCAGTGTTATTCGTATCGGAACGTATTTTCACGTTCCTCATGGACAGCCTGGAATTATTAATAGTAAATAAATAATTTTGTTTGCGTGTATAATTCATACTAGACCAGATTATATTTTTCTTTAATATATTAAATGTGGGAAGAAGACAGATTTTTTTAAAAAGAAGTATATGCTTTAATAGGAATTTTACAGCGATCTTATGTTTGTGATTTTTATTTTAGAACAAATTCATGCAATTATATATACAGTAAGAAAATTTCAATTAAATATAACTGAAATACTGAAATTCAAATTTAGGCATGTGCTTTTTAACAAATCCTTAAATGTTGTTAAAGACTATAATACTCCTCTAATTAAATGATAACTCTGCCTTCACATTATAACAAGAATCCTCTAGTTAGAGGGAAAAAGAAAAAGAAAAGGTCAAGGTGAATCAGGACTTTTGAGTAACAAACATGGAGGGAACAAGAAATAGTGTTATTGGTCAATAAAGGAAATCATACTTGTGTGTATATGTGGTTGTTTGAAATAGTGATGATAGTTTTTAAAAATGATTTTTTAATCGTGATTTATGATATAGAAGGTAAATATAATCTTTTTTTTTTTTTTTCCCCCAAAGGTGAGTATAATCATTACTTGCTTCTTCCCTACCTTGTACGTACTCTAAATGAAAATATGAAGATAGATTGTTTACTTTCTCGTTCGATAGATATATTTACTTATTGCCGTTAAGAAATTCTTGTGTAGCTTTCATCTGATTTCTGATATGTGAGAAATCATTTGTTTTAAAGGCAGGTTTATAAAAGAGATAAAATAAAATAAAATAAAATAAAACGATCTCAATCTTTTATCGGATCACATGAGTGAGAATTCGGTTTCTTTGCTGCTTTTCAACAACCTATATATCGCTTATACTCGTTTTCCTTTCCGTTTTTTTTCCCCAGTGAGGATAATAGAAGTTTGAGTTTGTCTCTGAATCAGAGTTCTTGGACCCAGATCAGACCGGCCGGTCTGGCCTGGAACCCACTGAACCGGTCAGTAGACCGGTCCAGGTCCCAATTTTTTTAAAAAAATATTTTTTTTAACTTTTTTCTTTTAGAATTTCATATTATAAGTCTAAAATCTTCAATTACTCGCCGGTTTGGTCCCCGGTTTAGCCCTGGTTTGACCCACTGACCCTTAACCCAGTACCCTGACCAGTTCAATACCCGATCCAGATTTTAATACCTTGCTCTATATTTTATCACTCGAGGAGCTAGGAAAAAAGGAAATGTTCAATGAACTAGCAGCATATATCCCCATGCATATAATTTTTGGAGTTATTATGGGCAAGCCCATACTCGGAACAGTTAATCTCCGGTGACATTAGATTTTATTGGCTTGTTATTAGGATGCGCAAACAGTTTTTTGGTTCGGTGTTCGGTTACATCTTTTTTACAACCGAACCAAAACCGAAACAACAAAAAAACCAAACACCAAAAAACCGATATATTTCGGTTCGGTGTTTCGGTGTTTGGGCCATATTTTGGGCCTTTTTGGTTCAACCATGTCTAATACGAAAAATCTAAAAATAAGGGATTTTTTTGGTTCAAACCTGTCCCTATTTTGGGCTTTTTTACCACCAAAAAATATATGGATTTTTAACATTTAAGAAATAAACTGTAAATCAAACTTCAGAAGTAAATAATGTAATTAAAATTCATAATAATTCCTATTGTAAACTATTATAATATGAGTTTGACAGCAATATTCGCTATCATTAGAAGTTGGCCAATAATCATCAAACATCAATCAAAAAGGAAAGTTTGATAGAAATGTTGGTCAATAATTATCATACAACTGGTGAACTTTTGATCTTCCTTCATAGCTTTCCTTTTTCCAGTGACAATTTGGTGAAGGCTCAGTGTTCTGATTTGCACCATCCCTAGTAGTTGCTTGAGCAGCAGTTTCAACCATAATTTCACCTGCAAAATACATCTCATTCAATTAGGAACAGAACAAATATGATTCACAAAAAAACTGAAATAACACAATCACAGAATCACAGATTCACCAAAACCTACTAAAGACACCCTTCTTTGACAGAATCACATAACCACATTAATCCCATTTAGTTATCAGAACACAGAAATCACATAACTATAAAACATTAAAAATCCTATTTCACAGAATCACTGTAATGTATATAATTTCCCAATTAGAATGTTATGGTTCTGGAAATCTCTACTGTTTATTCAAAGTTTGATAAATTAATCAGAATAAGGGCAGCCATGCATGGTTGACCTTCTAAGAACAAGAAAAAAAATTTACTTTCAATTGCATCTGTGTAGAAAGATGGGAAGTTCAATGCTTTGATTATATTCACTTGCAAATATAAATGTAATTAAAGCATTGAGATTCCCATCTTCAAAGATTCCCATCTCACAAGTCAAAATTTCATATTTACAAACTTACAGTCTAATAAATATTGATATATAAAAAAAAAGCAAGTCGCAAGCTTCTCTCTGTTTTTTTCCGTCAACATATAGGCACTTGGATGCGAGTGAGAGTGTGAGATAGGTAAAGAAATACATAAAGATCGATAGAAATACATGACTATTCACGCAAGCTTCTCTCACAAATCAATAAAATACATAAACTCAACTCAGTTAATAGGTAAAGAAATATGTCCAAATAGACTTACTTCAACCCACAAAAATCAAGGAAAATCATTTTAAAGGCACTAGTGGAGACCCAGTGAACGAGTGAGAGTATGAGACCGACCAAGCAACCAAATAGAAACACCCACATCAGAGAGATAAAATACAAATGAGAGTATGAGCGTGGATACCGAGTGACGAACTAAGAGTATGAGACTGAGTGAGAGTGTGAGAGTCTAAGACCAATCGGGGTGTGAAGCAACTTACCCAAATGAGAGAGGTGGCTGAGACGGCAAATCCAAGCTAAGACAACAGAACTGAACTGAGACGCCAAAGTGAGAGTGAGGACTGAGTCGAGCAGATCCAGGTTGAGACGACCAAATCGACGCTGTCACACTGAGATGGTTGATCGGCGTTCTGAGGCAGAGAAGGCGAAGTGAGAGTGTGAGAATTAGAACTCTCAAGCTCTGATCTAAGGCTAGGGTTTTCAAAATAAAAAATGAGACTATGAGAGTATGAGACGAGGGCTAGGTGAGGCTCTGAGAATGAGAGATGAGAATCGAGCAGAGTTTTAGTTTTACGACCATCACCCAACTGGACTAAGGAGTGAGGACTGAGGGGCGTGGGCGTGGGCTTCAGGTTGGGTGTTGGGTATTTGGGTTGGGTATTGGGCTTGGGTATGCAGTCTACTGGTACAAATTTAACTCCAAAAAAAAAAAAAGTAAATAAAACAATGTCGTTTTTGTTACAATTCGGTTTTAACTGAATTAATTTCATAAAAACCACACCGAAAACCGAAACCAAAAAACCGAATTGTGTTCAGTTTGGTTTTTGGCTGTAGGTTTCAGTTAAGATTTGCTCACCCCTACTTGCTATTGATGATTGCATAGATAAGCATATTTTTCTTTAACAATAATATAAACCAGTTTAATAGGATTTAAAAATTGATTTGATGCCTGTGTTTTGAGGTTGGAGTGGAGAATATGCTTTTCCCCCATCTAGTCAAAGGTGCATGTAGTAATGGAATCGAATATATTTATGGCCAAACATTATTCAGATGCCAGAATTGGTCTGAATTCACACGCACGCACGCACATATGCGTGCTGTGTGCAAACTAGCATTTTCAGAAGCACTCAGATCAACTCATATGGAGTGGCAATTCTTGAAGGACCTATACTACAAAAGCCGGCTTCATTAAATGCTTGCAAAATCGTATTAGTTGGCCTCTAACCACTGATCCATTTTCAGAATTCCTTTAGTCCATTTTACTTCCATCTCATGTTATTTTGAGGAAGAATCATCCCCTTGTTTTTTTTTTAAAATGAAAACTGGAATACATCACTCAAAATAAGAGTACAAAGTAACAAAAAGCTACTGAAACAAAAAACCTAAAATACCAATTAACCTACCATCCTTCGTCATTCTCCTCCTCCTAGGAAAGAGGAGGCGGATGATCAAATACAAGAAAATTTTCCAATAACTTATGAAAGTTTTGAGCTAATCTATCAGCTAGTAGAATATCTTCCCCATGAATTATCTCCTTGTTTTGAAGCTATGTTCTTTTGGATGTGGTCAAGAGGGATCTTAGAACATGTTTTCTTTAACTGTTTTTACCAATTTACTCTAATTTGGCCTCATAACTTTTTGTATACAGTTTTGGTGATTTCGGCCATTGGATTAAATCTACTCTACTTCAGCTATTCATAGAGATGGGGAAGATAATCTGGTTCCTAGTATGCATTCTGTATATATAATTGTCTTTTTACGCATGAAAAAACAAACCCATTGTCCGTAGTTTCATTGTCTAAAGACTTTGTATTACATTAGATTTTAAATATAAGACTCAATTAATTTTTTTTTAGAGAGATTAAAAAAATTAAATAAGTTATTTAAAGTATTTTCTTTAATCTAAATTATCTGACTTATAGAAAAATATATGATCTAATGATGCACATCATATAATATAATTAAATAATTTATTTAACCTCATTATCCCCGCCATCCAACAAAGTAATAACCAATCTCCAAGTGTTTTTGAAACAAATCAAATGGCCAACAATGGGCTTATTAACGACATTGTCGTGCGAACCGGGTGTGTTTGTTTTGGTGATTGGATAAGTAACTTATTTTTACTTAAATTTATGGAATCTTAAGATTGGAAAAAAGTTAGATTGGGTAAAATTATGAGTGTTTGGATTAGCGATTGGATAAGTAACTTATATAAAAGTTAGGATATTTGGTTTGACTTTTGCATAAATGAATTTTGTATTAATTAAGAGAAAAAATTGAAAAAATTATGAAAAAAGAAAAAATGAAGGGATAATTGTGAAAAAAATTCATCATTAGCAACTTAATTGCCAATGGGGCCTGAAAAGATATCTACACACGGAGGGTTTTTTTCACAATTTTCTCAAAAATTAACTTTGAAAATTTGGTAATGGTACAATTTTAATAAAATTATATCAAACTCTAATTTAAATTGGTACACTCCAAAAGTCTTTTCTACTATCCACCTCAAGCTTAAATCTTATAAATTATATCAAACTCTAATTTAAATATTAAATCATAACTTATATTTTCACATAGCTCAAAATCTAACAAAATAAACTGATTAAAAATTCAATAATATCTCCAATAATCCAAATAAATTATTTAAACTAAATTTAATGGGTAAAAACACTATATAGAAACTAATTTATGACATGTTTATAAAAAATTGATTATAAAATCATAAAACAACTAAATAATAAATCTAAACTGATTAAAATTAATTATTAATTATTCTCTACATTTCTACAGTTATATATTAACAAAACTTAAAACTTGTTTAAACTCTTATCTCAAAGTATTTTCTAATTAGCAAAAGATTACTATCAAAAGAAAGAGAAAATTATTTAGAATATTTTTCATAAAAGAAGTTTTGTGATTAGAAGTGATTTTGAGTACCTCATTAATCCCAAAAATATGAAAATACTCCTATCAATATTTTTTTATACACATACAGGCACATAAGCTCCAATAAACTTCATTTTGAGGCTTATGACTTTTTTCAACTTGTGACTTATTTCACCTTAAATTCAATCGCTGAAACAAACACCAAGTTTTTATCAAAACACTGTTCAAATCCAATTAAACACTGTTTAAATCCAATCTACCCTCCCAAACGCTAAAACAAACACGCACCTTATCCAGAAGCTGAAAATACTAAAGATAAGACGACCGCACCTCCCTCTCCTCTAAACGCCAAAAACTTGTCTCTTGTCCCTTCCACTTATACCTAATTCTCCCTCTTTCTATGGACCCTACATATATCTTAATACCCACATTTCAAGTAACTACGACTTCTGTACAACATCACCCATTAGCTTCAAATTACTTCTCATTTACTACTACCTGACCAACCTTACCTTCCATTTCCTGCCAATAACATCAAATCATTCCCTCGTAATACCAATATCTACCTTTATTCCCACCCGAAAAATCTACAAAAATTCATACTTGGAATATCTCCCGAATCGTCAACCAACCCCAACATCCCCACTTGGCTTTCAAAACAGCAAAATTAAATCAGGCATCAAACGCATAATTATTCTCAATGATCTCTAATAACTTTATTTATGGTGGTTCAGATTTACCATCACAAGACTCCACTCGGTGCACCATGTACTGACATGGAGAAGAAGAAAATTAACATGTGATCAGAACACCTAATAAAACCCATAGTTTATATAAAAAGAGAAAAAAGACGCCGCATGGAAGACACGATCGTCTAGATTAGGGCCACCATAAGAGTCAGAGTCGCGCGTCTCTCTAAGAGAGTTGACCGCAGTCGGCAATCACCACTGGCTTCGAGGTCTTCCCGGACCCTGACCCGACCTTCTCGATCTCCCTCACCACGTCCATGCCTTCCACCACCTGACCGAACACCACGTGCTTGCCGTCCAGCCACGACGTTTCGGCCGTGCAGATGAAGAATTGCGACCCGTTGGTTCCGGGTCCGGCATTGGCCATGGACAGCACTCCGGGACCCGTGTGCTTCTTCACGAAGTTCTCGTCCTCGAACTTGGCGCCGTAAATCGACTCGCCACCGGTGCCGTTCCCGGCGGTGAAGTCACCGCCCTGGCACATGAAGTCGGGGATCACACGGTGGAAGGTGGAGCCCTTGTAGTGAAGGGGCTTGCCGCTGCGGCCGAATCCCTTGTCGCCGGTGCAGAGGGCACGGAAATTCTCGGCGGTCTTTGGGGTGGTATCCGCGAAGAGCTCCATCACTATGCGACCGGCGGGCTGGCCACCCACGGTCATGTCGAAGAAGACCTTAGGATTTGCCATTTTTTTTTTCGGCTGGGGACTGATTTCAAGGGCTTTTCACTTTGCAGACGAAAACCGTACCGGCCTAGGAGCGAGAACAGGTATATATAAGACTCTATGAGCATGACATCTTTGGAACTGACCGTTGGATTCAAACACGTGGCAGAAATGTAACGGATGCATAGTAACCGTAGTTAAGTTCGAAATTGACCACGGTTAGAGGGGGCATCCTAGAAGAAGGATATGCTCTCGTGACTTGTCTTTTTATGTGTTGGCTGGGTGGCCGTGACTCAAGATGCGGACTTTGACGAAGCCAAGAAAACGACGCCGATTCTCTAGTAGGCATACATATAATCGAAATCAGAGATTTGTTTTCCTTTTGGGCCGCTAAAGAAGTGTGTTTGGCATCTCTTTTAAACCTGATTGAATATCATAAGTTTAATTATCAAATGAGAACTTAAATTTGAATGTTTGAAAAGGTTAATTAATAATTGAGCTTTTGTTAAAGCCTAATTAATGAAAGCTCAATTGGAAGAAGCTAGAAAATGAAGCTTTTGTTAAAAGTTAATGATATTTTATGCTAAATTGAGTTGTCTAGAAATTAGTTATATGATATTGGTTTTTCCTATAAAATGTTTTTTAAATAGTGTATAGTATCAAAAAATATTTTTGAGTGTTTTTAACCCCTTTAAATATTTTTTTAGTTATACCCACTACCTAGTGTGCTATTAGACTTATTACAATTTTACTCACTTTCTAGTTGTACCCACTCAAAAAAATATTTTTTGAGTGTTTTTAACCCCTTAAAATATTTTATTTTTGTATTTTTAACCTCTTAAAATATTTTTTCAGCTGTATCCAGTGTGTTATTAGACTGATTTTTAATTTTACCTTTAATATACTTTTTCAACTCCAAAAATTACTTTAAAATATTTTTTTGGTGCTTTTAAACCTTTAAAATATTTTTCAAGTTGTATTTAGTGTGTTATCAGACTTATTATAATTTTACCTTTAATGTACTTTTTCAGTTCCAAAAATTACTTTAAAATATTTTTTTGTGCTTTTAAATTTTTAAAATAATTTTTCAGTTGTACCCAGTCTTAGGAGATTGACTACAATTTTACCTTTAATATATTTTTTTAGTAGTAAAGAGCACCCAAAACTTAGCATATTGATTTATTGATTTCCACCCACTCTAAAATATTTTTCCAGTAACATCTAATATTTTAAATTAATTTTTAAATATTTTTTCTCCCACTCTCTCTAACAATTATCACAAAAGTCTTTATATTTAAATCAATCTAAATAAATTTTATTTTTATAAAAACCTAATAGATAATCACAAATCTAAATATAAATTACATTATATAATTTAATTTTTATAAAAAATAATATCACAACAAATCCAATTATCAATCGTTCCAAACACAGACGGAATGAGAGAGAGAGTTTTGCTCATGTGCGTGCGTCGTACAAATGTGATAAATGCTCCCAAGTCTCAGGGTGTGTTTAGCAAATGCAAAAAAAAGTGCTTTTTTCTCAAAACCATGGTTTTGAGCAAAAAGTATAAGAACACTCAAAAATTTTAAATAAGCTATTATGACCCCAAACCATGGTTTTAGACCTCAAAACCATGGTTTGGACATAAGCTATTTTTTTTACCTTTTGCACTTTATGGGCCCCACCCTCTCATTCTCATTGGTTCTTTTCCTATATGTGGGTCCCATGTCACACCCTCTCTCATCTTTTTTTTTTTTTTTAATTTCAGCGTTTTTTCTGTCTTTTTTTTTTTTTAAATTTTAATACTCTCTCTTATCCTTAATATAAGACTTATTTTTCTAATTTAATTATATTAGAAAAATTAATTAAGTTAATTAACATTACATATAGACAAATTTATTTCATTTTTGGTATTAATTATGAAATTTAATGTTAAATAATGGGTTAAGATACATCATTTTTAATGCCGTTAGGGGTTTTAATTGTTCACTTTTTAATTTTTCATTGTTATTTTTTCATTTTCTAAAATTTAATGAAGAATGAAGAATGATACAGTAGGTTTGGCAAAAGATAACCCATGTTGTGAAAGGAGATGAAAATTAATATAGTATACGCCTTCAATATGTACATTTGATCTAATTTTGTAATTTACTACATAATTGACTAATGTTATAATTTTATAATTTTTGCATCTATTTTTTTATATTACATATTTGACAAATGTTATAATTTAAAAATTTTTGGACAAATTTATTTCATTTATTGTAATTATTATGCAATTTAATGTCAAATAATACTTAAAATATAATCTTATCCTTTATATGTAATTATCATAAAAGTTAATGTCCTTTTTAGTCATTTGACCATGAAAAAAGCTATTCTGATAAAATCATCCAAACACTCTCATTTTATCAAAATCACTTTTTCCTATAATCTATTTTCCTATAATCTATTCTCCAAAAGCTATTCTCTTTAGAATCTATTCTCCAAAAGCTAATAAGAACACACCCTCAATTGAATGTAGGGAACCATGTAAATTAGACGACGGCCGACGGTGTAGATTTACCCCAAACGGTCACTTTGTCAGGTCTTTGAGAGGTACGGAGAAAAAAAAAAGAAAAGAGATGAAGCACGCTAAGATTTACATGGCAAAAAAAAAAAAGAGAGAGAGAGACTAAGATTTATGGTTGTATTTAATAGTTTTTTTTTTGACGTTTTTCTAATATTATACTCCTTCGGTTCTTAATTAATACAAGATATGTTTATCTAATTTAATTATATTAAAAAAATTAATTAAGTTAATTAATATGATATGTAGTTTCTACAATACGTTAGTTACCTTCTTTAATTCTCATATTCTCTCTATTTCTTAATTACTATTGAGGGGCATCAAATTAGGAAAAAATTGAATAATATGTAAAATATATTCATATTTAGGATCAATATCAACTCTCAGATATATCTTATATCAAGAATCGGAGAGAGAACTATTACCTTCTTTTTTTAATTTAGAAGGAGAGGCACTAACCATCTTAATTTAGAAACGGGATCCAACGTCAATATTCGGATGTTATGTTGATTAGTTGAGAGGAACAATTTACTCACTGGTCATGTCATAGATTCGGACCACATAAGGTAACAAAAGAAATGAGATCCAACCTACAACATGACGATCTGTTTATTAAGGAATTTTTATATCACTAGATTATACGAGGGAATTATGTTTGGATGCCCCTGTTAGCTACGGTCAATTTGAAACTTAACTAGAGTTACTTTACATCCAAACTTAACTAGAGTTACTTTACATCCGTTACAAAAGAAAGAAACCCACCATCAAAAGAATGAGCACTCCCAGCTAAACAATCCCCCCCCCCAAAAAAACCACCAAATACTTAACATGAAAACTCCAATCATGTGCCACCGCAGTTAATTTGGTGGCATGATAACGTTTTAGTGCTTTATATAAAAGTTGAAGACTTACACCCATATAGTATCAGCATATCTGTATTCTGACTAATTAAAATATAACAATTCATCTTAGTTTAATCCTATAGGATAGATAAGTCATACGGAAAAATTCAAATTTTATAATTCAGTTTTAAAAAAACTCATGAGAGGGAATTGCTTCTTGTGTTTTTCTAAATTATGAAGTTTATATTTTTTAAAATTATAAAATTTAAATTTTTCCAAATGACTCATTTACCATGTAGAATTAAAATAAGTTGAGTTATTACATTTTAATTAATCAGAATACAAATAAAATGACGTCGTTGAAGTATATGTAAATATTTCTAGAAAGTTGAAGCAAAGCACCACATAGAATCAAATTGTATTTAAGGAGGGTGTTGATAGTGCTTGACCAGAAGCAAAGCACCACAAGATGCTTAGCAAAGGAGCAGGGCCATACCCCTCAAGGAATTCCATAAATCTCCATCTCCAACAGAGGAAGTCTCTGACACTGACAATCATGCAACGCACTATACCCATACATAATCGCCTCCACCCCAGAACTGTCATCATCTTTTTCCCTCCTTTTGCAAAGATTCTGATGAATGCCCCAAAGAATCACAAAAAGGAGCGGCCACAATAATAGCATACACTATATCAAGTAGTGACCCATATCCCTAGCTTCACAGTGGTTGATAAAAGATTTCATTCTATTTGCCCACTATATCCTCACTTTGTCATCCACACTCTCCTCTTCTTTATACATATATACATGAGTGAGAGAAAGAGAGACTCTTAACGCATTGAATATTCGATAATATAACCTTTCATCACTGGCGCATAGCAATTTAGTATCGAGTCTATTGACAAGTGATATAATCCATGTGAACAACTACTTGAATGCTAGTGCTGCCATATAAGCAGTCATTATTTAATATTTTTCATCAGTAACAAGTGTCAAGGAAGATCAATGGCAGAGTGGTAACAGTATAATGATTTGGATACTTCAGTTCAGTGGAGCACTATGAATAATAAATAAAAAGAACAATAGAAGATCAGTTGTAAACGGAGATAATGAGATAGGACCAAGTGCCAAATATATGCCTCCATAGATTTCAAATCATGCAGTTTCACAACCAAGGGGACTGTCTCCCTTAAATCTCCTCTCCACTTTCTCTCCATTTAGTAAAAGCAGGGTCGTTTTGCTTGCTAAAAATGATTTGGACAGAGGGAAATTCACCACGAGCATTGTCAAGCTTTCTATCACTCATTCATCTCCTCGAAATTTATTTTATGTCTGGACAGTGAGAGAAGCATTTAATCACGTGTATTTATCTTCAAGAGATCAAGGAGGAGCTCATTAGCTCATACCCTTTCCTCTTTGACTTCAAGCAGATGACTTAAAGCGAATATTTTATATAATTTTGAACAAGTGTATGAAACTCTTGGCTAACAATTGAATTAGAAAATTTGTTGTTTATAGAGCAAAATGGTGTCGAATGATCTATATAACCAACTACACCCAGATGAAACTAGACTTATTTGGAACTTTGTGAAAAAATGGTGATTGTAATGTTGTAACATGTATGGTGACAATGAAGAGGAAGATGGCGTTGGGCTTTTGTACGGTGAACTGTATGAATTTCCCACTCCACCTAAGGGAAGACTAAATAAGAACTGCCCAAATCTTTTTTGTAGACAAAACAACCCTGTTTTAACTAAATGGAGACGAGATTCGATGGACACATTCTGCTCTCCTTTCGAAAAACACTGAAAACTATTATTTTTGGAGGCAGGCCACTTGCTCAGCCCTAGTTTCCAAAGACAATGACCAAATCCACAGGGGATGGTGATGCAAAAGTTCAAAATCCGCAGTTCAACAGGCAGCTAAAACCTTACTTGCAATGTCCTCCCCTACTAGGACTTCTCTTCATTCTAGCCCCACCTTTCAATTCATGTCCAATGGTCTTAGATACGCAAATCAATGAGCCAAACAATCATGTCGACTGTCCCATTCTCCAAATAAACCAAGTGCAACAACGCATTAATTAGAAACCAAAATACCAAATTCACCAAGGAGCAGAGCATAATTTAGATGGAAATAAACATGTCCTAACTGAAATCTTGATGGTCCCAAAATGTTTTTTTCTCCGTGCTAACTCGTCCTCTTTAGTTTTTTTTTTTGTCTTTATAAATAAAAAATATCCATTAGTCCCCCCAAGTGAAAAAGAAAGTGCAAAAATTTTGTTATAGCCTACAACAGAAAGGCACATTTCTCCAGCCTATACTTTATAGAACCACATCCCCGAGCTCTATCTAACTCTCCAACCTAATCTGTTACAAGAATCTGCACCTCAAGGTGGAGTCTTGTACGGCTGAATTTGGACAAGAATTATTTATCTACTTCTTCTTTTTTGATTTGCTTGACTGTGATTGAGCGTATGCAGTTCCCTGGACGGCAAAAGGCAGGAAAAAGAGAGAGATATCAGACGTCCAGGGACCTTAAAGGTTACACCAGTAAAAGCACATAATTGTTTCTTGTAAAAGAAATAGCATTAGAAGGCCGTTTTTTTCCCCTTTCATTTTTTCCTTTTGTTTTTTGTTTTTGGGGGGAGGGTGGTTAAGCACAGCCTTAAAAAACGGAAGACTAGAGATCATGATAACATCGAACAGAAACAAGTGTTGAAAAAAAAGAAGTACAAATACACACCTCAAGCCATTCATCCATCGAAGCATCTGTGGTCTTTGTCCCAACTTCAACAGCTGGAGCTCTCTTTTTCTAAGCAAATATCCAAATCCAAATGACACATGAGAATCACTGAATGAGCAAGAATATATAATCCAAGTGGGTTCAGTGGGGGGAAAAATAACCAAAGAGTTATTTTAACCAAAAAAAAAAAAAAAATTCAAAATCGGCTTCTTTTCTTGACATTTAAAATGCATAAGGCTAGATAACAAGTCCGCCACAAGTGCGAAATTATTGAAGAGGAAACCACAGAGAAATTCTTATATACTCTGGAAGCAAATGAATTCTCTGCATCGTTCAAGGTGACAAAGCAAAGCTCAATAATTACCACATATATAAGGTTAAAGCACCACACATATTCTTTTCCTTCAAAGCTTCAGATTTGTCCAGGCAGGTTCTCTTATTTTCTGAGTCATCTAAGAATCTCTCTCCAAATCATAATTTCTTAGCTATTGCATAATTGATACTCCCTCCGTCCCTCTACCCCTATATATAAAAGCCTTTTTCTTTAATGGGCTTGTCCCTAAATGTAAGATCCCTTTTAAATTTGTCTCAATAATAAATGCACTTTTTCCATTTTGCTCTCAATTAATTATTATACTACATACCTTCTCTTTCATCCTTTTCTCATTATTACTCTCTCTACCCATTCATAAATAGGGGCATTTTTGGGGAAAAATATAAATTTCCTACATAATTATTACATTTAACTATCTTTTAAAATTTCATGATTCAGGTGAAAGGCTCTTATATATAATAGGGACGGAGGGAGCATTGGATGTAGTGTGGAGAAAATTAGCAACATGTACACAAATACTCTTACTAATGTGCCACTTATTCATCCAATCTTTGTTAGTGTGAAAATAGTGCTCAGCCTAACTTCTGGATGAACCTTTGAATTATGAAGTATCATGACACTCCTTAAACAGGAAACGGCAAAGGCCACATGGAACACGAAAACTAGAAGAATAAGGACTGCAATACCTTAGATAAGCTCTGTATACGACCATGGACCCATAGCCCAAAGATTACAATGAGTGCGACTCCAAGGGTAACAAGGAAAACAGATTCCATGCTAAGGAAACCACTAGATTCAACAACTTCAATAGTTCCATTATAGAAAGTGCTCTGGTATGGATGTGATTCAATCTCATACACAATGGTACCCACGAGATCAAAGTTTCCAGGCTGCACAGCAGAATGAGCGGGTTAGGTTGTTGAATAGTGAATCACTTTCTGAGTGTACTTGTAGAAAATCTGGGTTAAGCTTCCAAACTAAGGGAGTTACTTGGAATAATTGGCTGAGAGTAAATAGGTAAGGGAAAGTAGCCTGTGATGAAGCTGGCACCGAACCATTGTTAAAAACCTGCCATCAAAGCACCAGCAGCTACTTAAATAATTTAAATAGTACAATTTTCTGAACCAGCACAACAATACTAGAAAAAAATATGAACATCACAACTCATTCGCATAATATATAGGAAGTCCAGTAAAAAAGCATTACCTGAGCAGTAAGGTTTTGGATAAGAAGCTGATGGTTATATGGAATATGAACACTGGCCTTAATTGCTATCACGTTTAAGCTTGACTCCCCTGTTTTTAGTTCAAACAATAAAGTGAATAAACTGAATTGTGATAACTTATATTTTCTTTTCTCTTTTTTTTACACCCCCAATGGCTCCAAACGTAGGGTAACCATGGAACTGGAAAGAAAACAATGCAAAACAATCGTTTAAGGAGATATTACATTCAGAAAGAGTAATGCAACACAAACCAAAGACACAAAGGCTGAATAACTGCCACAAGCAAAACAGATAAGAAACAGAGCATGAAGCTGAAAAACAAACTTTATAATGAGCAACAAATTAGATTCAATTACCATCATTTTTAATGCCAACAAGTAGCTCAGACTCTTCTCCAGCTGTTACCACTGCATCAAATGAGCAAGGAAAGGTAACCACCACAATTTTCTTTGAAGAAATAAAACACTACAAATATAAAACAGGCAAACCATACTTTTGTGAGCTACACAAGAAGATTCTTACATTTTGCGCTGTTTTTTGGGAACAGACAAATTGTATCAATTCCAGGAGCAGAGGGAAAGCTCCCATCGCCAAAATCTTGGACATCATCACCAACAATGCCGAGATCACTCACTTTTTCACTTGTCTCTGCAGCATCATTCGTGTCTGACTGGCACCTAACAACTAGGAAATAGAAGAACTAGATCTTACTATCATCATGTACAAAGTGCATTTATGATGGCCATACACAGAATGCATCATAATATTGATCAAAGAAGGTTCAGCAACATATTTCTGGGAATGAGATGTAGGGTCTCAAAGAGGATAATATATAAGCTGCACTGAGTTCCCAGCTTCAAAAAGATGCTTCCTTAGAATAGATGCAGTTTTAACATCAAATTTAAAATGAACTAAACCAAACCAAAGACAAA
The DNA here is from genome assembly GCA_963855925.1 of Inga laurina. Classification (NCBI taxonomy): domain Eukaryota; kingdom Viridiplantae; phylum Streptophyta; class Magnoliopsida; order Fabales; family Fabaceae; genus Inga; species Inga laurina. The sequence continues at coordinate 85,763,343 of OY979701.1, read as the reverse complement.
TAACATTCAGTTGCATGCAGTTGACCAACATTTTAAGTGATTTTGAATCAGAACCAATTCGATTCGATTTGAATTTTTTTTGTAATAAAGATCCACCAAGATTGAATTTAATTAAATGCAATTGAATGCTTTTAAGTTCAACTATTGGTTCCGATTATAGGCATCATCAACTAACCGTCACAGCCTGGCAAACTCTAAAAACAAACGTATAATGCAAGTGCATGCTAATACGATGGCCAATACTAACAAAGAAAACTCCTATCTATAACTTGTACTCAAGTGATCCTATCTATAACTTGTATTTAAGTGATGCCAAAGACGAATGTCCAATAAGCCATAAAAGCGAAGAAAATCTTATTTGCCACGAAGGTTAAGATCCCGGAAATAATAAATTTACGAGGAAAAACTCAGATCAAAAAACAAAACCCTGCTCCAAGTGAATTGGTTCCGAGATTAGAAAATAACGGCACTGAAATGATTAAAAAAAGGTCTACTTTCCACAATCCAAAACATCGATATCCTAATACGCATGCAAGCATCGTTCTTACATTAATTAAACAGCACATGAGAAACAAAATCAAAATCTGGTAAATCGGAAGGAATGGATAGAGTGCAAGCACCAAGGTGACCAATCAATTATAAAAGTGCACCGATGCCAAATCGGATCTAGATCTATAATCTGAAAAACATACCCTGGGCAAGAGGGGATGCAAGAAGGAAGAAAGCGAGACAAAAAATCCAAACTTTGTTGAGGGACGCCATGATTGAGAAAAGGCCAAGGTCTAGGGTTGGCTTACACTTTTGGGATGACAATTATAGAACTCGTGGGCTAATCGAGGGAGAGACCCGCAGTAGCACGTTCCTCAATTCTTCTGGTTCAAGTTCCACTGAGCATTGTTGTCGTTTTGGCGTATATTCTATATTTTTTTGTTTGTCAATTTTTTTCCAAGGGTTATTCGGCCTTTTTTTCTAAAAAGAAAAAGAAATTGTTTTTCCCCATAAAAAAGGAAATTATAATAACACTATACATCCATTTATGCTAAGGAAAAATACAAAAAAAACACCATTTAAATTCTAAAATCTCATATTAATTTTATTCTCTGTAAAAATATAGGTATTAATTACACTTATGCAGTTGCATTTTATTTTATAAATATTTGAATTAATTTTTATAAAATAAATATGTGAAAAAAAATTTATTTCTTTAAAACCTATACGTACGTCAACGCCGATTGTCCATCCTCAACAGTAAACTCCGCACAACGACACCATCTCTAACGTCGTATATTCGTTTCGTCAGCACACCACGATCGATCAAATAGGGACGAAATCTTATCGTAGCCCGTCGGTGAGGGACGCTCGTTTTGCTGCGCTTGTGCTGCCATATATCAGCTAGAACACAAAATTTTATCGTCACTGTTTAATCTATTATCTCTCTCTAAATTTCGTCCGACGCCGCTATCATTGCGTTCCCTTTACCCGATTCCGACAGAATTCCGGGTATGAAGATGATTGTATTTGCTTTCAATTTATCATTTCATAGGTTAAAAGACCTGGGGTTTTGTATTGATGCTATCCGTCTTTTGTTTTCATCTTGTGTGTTGATATTTTTTGGATTAAAGTTAATGCATTTCACATCTATATCTATATGCTACTCGAAAACTAAAATACTGCATCTTGTCAATGAAATATCGTAACGACGATGTCCAATTTCTAATATTTTTTGTTACATTGAAAGGTGCACAAAGCTTTTTTTTAAATATCAAAATTACGTTTTTCTTCTTCTTTGTTTTTTTTCATTCCATTGAACAGTTGTGACGTTTGATATGTTCTTATGGTCCTATTGAGTCTTGCCCACATAATATGCAAGCAGAACCAAAAAAGAACTATTTATGAGTCCCCCCCCCCCCCCCAAAACAAATGCAATAGTCATGACTTCCGGACATGGTGAATCTGCATTTTGAAATGTGACACCATGCAAGCTGTTTGTCTTTCTTATCCAATGCTGAAATCATTGGCATAACTCTTCTTAGCTATCGTTTCCGAACTGATATTTGCAGCTGAAGGATTGAGAGGTTGGGCCCATGGATTGTACAGCTGCTAGAAGAACTCAAAAGGCTGACAGAGAAAAACTGAGGAGGGACCGGCTCAATGAACAGTTTGTAGAATTGGGTAGCATTTTAGGTGATTAAATCTGTTTGGAAATATAAAAGTGCTATTTGTGGTGTAGAGTTCGATTGATGATGTAACATTTGCATTCTTAACATTGATTAATTTGGCTCCTGGATCGTTTTGCATGCATAAATTTCCATGAGTCATGATTACAACAGCATCCTGTATGCTGAAAATTTTGTTATTGGTGGGTCATATCTATACCCTGATGATAATGCTTGTTTATGGGTTTCTTCATCGACATGTTATGAGGCTCTAAAGAGTAATTGTCAGCCTAGATAGCAAAGTTTCGATATTGTATCCACACTCTGGTTTCTGAAGTAATCTGGTTGAACATTTTATTTGTTTAGCCTTTTTAAAATATGGCAGGCATATGATAGTCATTATATGTTAGGAACCGAAAAACAATGCTTGAAAGGCTGATAGAGAAATTTAATTAAATATATCCAGAATCTACACTTAATTATAAAATATATACTTTTCAAATGCAGATCCTGATAGGCCCAAGAATGACAAAGCAACCATTGTTGCTGACACAATTCAATTGCTCAAGGACCTTACTTCGCAAGTTAGTAAACTCAAAGAGGAATATGCTATGCTAACTGAAGAATCCCAAGAGGTAATAGTAGTCTCACTTATTTGTAACTTAGCTGTGTGACTTAAGCAATAAAGCTAACCATCTCATCTTGTTAAATCCAGTTGACTCAGGAGAAAAATGATCTTAGGGAAGAGAAGGCATCTCTTAAATCAGACATTGAGAGCTTGAATAACCAATACCAGCAACGACTCAGGACTATGTTCCCTTGGACTGCGATGGATCACTCAGTTATGATGGCCCCTCCTTCATATCCATATCCAGTGCCAGTGCCAGTGGCAGTCCCTCCTGGTCCAATTCCCATGCATCCGCCCATGCAGCCATACCCCTTCTTTGCAAATCAAAATCCTGGGGTCATTCCAAATCCATGTTCAACATTTGGTCCTTATCTAGCCCTGAATACTCTTGCTGAACATCGGTCCACACAATATGTAACCGCTCCACTTCCTCCAGGTAGCAATTCCCATGCGTTAGGAACACAAGATTCCAGAAACAAATCACCCAGGGAGAGTAAGGTTGAAAATGATGAATGTGCTAATGATGTCACCACGGACCTGGAGTTGAAAACTCCTGGATCTGCGACTGATCAGGTTAGTTATTTCTCAGGTTTGGTTTTTTAAGAAGTCTTTTAGCATAACTATGAAAGGTTCTATATTCAACTTTTGTACGTTGGGTTTTTCAGGAGTTGTCGTCTAGGAATAGAAAATCCAGCACGTTGTCCATTAAGGAAAGCAGCTGCATGGGAGGGAGTTCATCCGGCAGGTGTTCTTCCTCTCATAGTGTACAGGATAGCTCATCAAGTAGCGTAGTTGGGAGCAGAAAAGCTGATAAATGAGAAGAGATTCAATTTTAGACAAGGTGCTTTTACTTTTTGAATATACTCTGGAGCTGATCATTCTACCTTCATTCTTACAAAGGTTGCAAGCAAGTTTCACTTAGGTCACTGTGGTTCTCTATTACTGTCTGGGAAGGTCTGCTTGAAGGTCTTACAAACAGTCATAAGAGGCATCACATTGAACTCTTGAATCAAGAGTTCAAGGCCTAATTAAGGTTTTAGGCCTTAATTCAAAGATAAGATGTAGAGTTTCCTAGTTTTAAATGCTACCTAACTTCAATCAGAAGAAGTGCGGCAGGTTCAATTGTTATAATATTTCCTGGGTCTTGTATATGGAGACTTCATTTCAATTCCAGTGTATCTAGTTATTTGATTGCTACGGACATATGGTTTCATAAATTCTGAATGTCATGTGTTGTCGGCTCATTGATTTCGGAATTTGTGTAAAATTTAAACCCTATATGATATGAGTAACGTGCATTCAACTCGATTCCGCACGCACGCTCACACAAGTTATTAGATAGGTTGCATCTAGTGTTCTGGTATGAATAGAGTTTGATTCTTGCAGGTCAAAAAAAAAAAAAAAAATAGAGTTTGATTCTTAAAGTTGTGGGTCTGTGGTGATTAGCTGTGTGCCACAATTATGTTCAGTATCTTTATATTCTGCTGGGTAGGCTCTGCAGAACTAGCCGTTGAAATATGGCCAACATGAATCCCGAGGTGTTTGGGAGGTATGTTCAACTATCACCATCTTGAGAAGCTTGCTAAGACTGCATTAGGAGGGTCATGCCTGACAGATTGGGTTGCTAGACCTCCTGAACGACTGAGAAGCTTGCTGGATAGGGACGCTAATGAAGCAATGATGTTGAAAGAGCACCTGACTGAGACCATTTTGATCTTGTAATATATTAGGTTGGCGTGTGTTTAGTTTATTAATAGTGTATATTATGTTGTACTTCCAAACTGTGTATCAGGTTTTAATCTGCAATGAATTCTCGTTTACTGGCCAAAAAAACAAAAAAAAAATTATCACCATCTTGATAAAGTGGTTTGGGTATTGAACAAGGACGAATTTAAAGAATCTTAGGAGATATGACTTGAGTCATACAGAAAATTATAATAAAGCAACGTTTATTACTTCCACAAAATCTATAAATAATTTAACAACAGAGAACCTAAAAACCGCCCCTGATAATTGGAGCATACGTGATTGCATAGAATTAAAGTGTAAATTTATCTCAAAAAATTTTGCTAAGGAGGAGGAATGTTGCTTGAAAGTTTTTTTATGTTTAATATTACTCCAAAAATATTAAAATGAAGCAATGTTGTTTCTTACCGTTAAAATGTTAATAGTCAATATCAATTTTTTAATAGTCATTAATATTAGTTTTTTAACGATACGGGGTAATATAACTACTTTTTGAAATTTCTGGGGCAAATTAAACCTGAAAAAACTTTCAAGATAACATAGTTCCTCAATGAAAACTTTTAAATAAATTTGCAAAGTAACCCTGATTGATAATTCAATGCTCTCATCCTTCTCAGAGAAGACATCACTTTGGCGTCGGACACTTCCAAGGACTAGTACAACACAAAACATGCTACTCGGACACAAGTTACACTCAAAGAATATATGCCAAAGAAAGCCAACCTCGTACTGAAGCAAACAAAGTTCATATGATATAAATCAAAGACCACAACATGGTTTGTCTCCATCTGGCTCTGAATAAGCGAGAGAGATCAGAGATAATGGAATGGTTGTATCCTAAGAGGAATGGTGCAAAATGGAAACAGGGCTGGACAGGGCACACCAATTCCTCCATTTCTGTTCCTTCACTCCATTTCCTTATGATATTTGGCATTGTCATTAGCTTGTTGTGGTTCTCTCAATCGAAAGATTACAAATCTCAGTTTCACCATGCAGCCATTAACTTTCACTTGTTTCTCTTACTATTGCCCATCTTACTGATTTTCCTCATTATTTCATATCCTAGAAAGCTCTGTTTTCGTCTGACCCAACCTGAGAATGACTCACTCCAACGAGCTGGCTTGTCTTTCTCCTCTTGGAGTGTTGCCGTCTTGGTGCTCCTGCTTCTGGTTTTGCTTTGGTACCAATCTTCATTTCAATCAAAGTGGTTTGGCTTCTGAAGGTCAGTCAGATTAATTACCATAGACAGAAGATATACATATAATTCTAGTACATCGTGGTAACTTCAGAACCTTGTTTCTCAGCTTTTTCCTAGGGTGTGTGTTTTCTGCTCATGTTCTTATCTATATTGTGTAACACACCGCTTCATTATATTATTTATCATTGGGGAAAAAAATATGCTTAATTGCTTATCAAAGGAGGGTGAGCAGAAAGTTTGTCTGCCCTGATTGATTATGATTCAATTGCTAAGTAAAAGTGAAACTGAATTTCAATATTTTATGGCTAAACAACAAACTTGTGCTAGACAATTCCGTTTCTTTTCCTTCTTTTCCGTGGACGAGCGAGTCAAGTTTTGGACTACCAATAGGAATATTAACAAAAATAAGAAATATATTTTTAGAAAAAGAAAAGAAGAAAAAAGAAAAACTCTCGTTGCTTCTCCGAACTCCAAAACTGAAGGGAGGAGGATTGAGTGCTTCTTTTCCGATAAATTAGATTCCATATCTTAAACCAGATCCATACAGCACCATCTTCTATCATATATTTACAATAATCACAGGATCTATAACATAGATCCGAAGTTTTCTAGCCTCTGACAGACAAAATTAAACAAAGTATCAGTTATTAAACATTTACTATCAAACCCTCCAAACAACCCACTACCCAGAACTTTATCTAGAAAATCAAACCTCTAAAAACAAACAAACAGAGCAGAATTCAAAATCAAACTAAAAGAACCAGCCCTCAAGAAAGGAAGATTGGTATTGAACCATGATGAGCAAGACGACAATAAGAGCAGCCACACCCCATGGCGAGCCTCCCTCTGATTGAAGATAATGAGTCCTCCTCTGTCTTTCCCATGGCGAAGAACCAAAGAAGAACCAATCTGAAGTATCTATGGAAGATAACCACCGAGCTAAGAGCAGTATCGCAACTGGGGTAGCAAATAGAACCCAACCCAATTGTTCTTCTGCGCTTTCGACAACTTCCTCGTAGGAGAAGTACCATGAGGTGCCGAGGAAGACGAATAACACGGCAAAGATTAGCAGAACAGGGTATGGGAGAGGGTTCAGAGTGAACCCATCTAAAACAGAGGAGTTTCTACCATAGGCCATTGATGGATGAAGAACCTTCTAGTTATCGGAAGAAAAATATAAAGATTTGATTTTGAGGAGGTAGGTTTGAATATCAGTATGGGAGTGAGAAACCCGCTCTATGAGAGAGGCAAAGCCGTGATATAAAGACGCGTTTTAAGTTGCCCCACAAATTGAGCAAAAGCTTTGTCCAAAAGGAAACAAAATTGCTTAGCTTCTTCCACTGGACAAGTGTTTGAAAAATAGCCTGATAAAGGGAAAAAGACATTTTATTTACCAAAAAAACCTATAAATTTCGTATCGAATTTCTTTTTTTTTTTTTTAAATAATTTATTACTAGATTTAGGTTTGAAAAATTACTTATGATTATGAGTCTTTCAAAGTTTAGTAGTAATTTTTTGAAGATTCAATGATGAATTTCTTTCAAGAGGCTGTGTTAAACAAGTAGTACTTATTTCGACCATAAATATAAGATCCAATTAAATATTTTTAGAGTGATTAATCCTATATTTGAGATAACTTACTTTTGATTTATAAGTGTTTTTCATATACGTCAAAACAAAACTTTTCTCACATATTTATTTCATATACCGTAAATCACAATTTAAAAGCACTTATAAGCTAAAATTAAGCTATCCCAAACAAACACTAAGAAAGTTAAATAAGTTACTTAATCATGTCATATATTGTATATAATTAGATTATATATCAATTTATAAATTAGGTAAAATTATTTATAAAAAATGATAAATATAAACATTTTAAATTAATATAATTGGTTTTCTGAATATCTTTAAAAAAAATCATCTAATTCTTATATTTAGGGTGGATTAGTATTTATTGAGAGAGTTTTGTTGTAGTCCCTTTCAACCCGATTCAATTAATTAGAGTCTAATGTAGTAGTTTTAAAAATTTTGATAGTCTGATGAAAACAATAAACTCTTGAACATAAGTATAACTTTTAATATGATACAAAGTCTGAGTGTTATCTAGGTTATCGTACAGGTAACCACATAATTAATGGATTAAAGAACTTTATTTGTGATAATGAGCAAAGCAATGCCGTCCAACACTAAAGACGAATTGCAAGTCTTTATCTCACGTCTTGCTCGAAAAGCAACCCCACCACTTTTAATAATATTGAAATCCAAGCAGTTGCTCCATAAGTAAGGATAAACTTAAAGCATAACTAGAGTTGGGAATTCGGGTTGAACCTGTTGGGTCAGTTCGTTTAGGCTCGAATCTTTTAAGAGTCGAGTTTATGATTTAGAGGCTAAGAAGAGAAGCGGGTCTAAAAGGATCGGCCCTATAGGGTGGCCTTTGCAGTCCTAAGGGCCGGCCCTTTTAGGCCAATTTAATATTTTTTTAAAATAAATTAATAAATATAATATCATTATGTCAAATTATCAATATGAGAGACACCTAAGTACCTAATAGAGTATTAATAACAGGCAAACACTTATTAATTGGTTTGATTTATTTTATTTTCTACAATGATTTATTAATTTAAACTTTAAAAAATAGGCTAATTTGGATATTAGATGATTATTTTAACTAAAAATTTATGAGTTTTAAAAATAATGTATCTCAATTTAAAACAAAATAATAAATAAATTATAAAACTTGAAAAAAAAATTTTGAATTAAAATGAGTTTAAGCCCGTTTAGGCTCGAACCCGTGAAGGGTCAACTCTATAAAGCCAATGGCCTAAAAAATATTATACTTTTTAACAAATGGGTCTAAACGGGCCGGCCCGTTTAGGCCCAAGCCCGTGAAGGGCCGGCCCGTATTCCCGGCTCTAAGCATAACTATACTATTTATAACCCTAAAGTAATGCAACTCATTTTAAATTTCATATAATATGTGAGATTTATATTTATAGTTGGGGAAAAATACAATGACAAAAATAAACCCACTGTTATGAAAATCGGACCGAATCGATATTTAGAAGGCCTTTCGGCTCGTTCAGTATGATTTAACTGTTTCATCATTTAAACCGTTTCAGGCTGTTTTAGGACGGCTATTGGGTCGGAAACTGAAGTGGTTGAACCAAGAACCGCCTATGGGTATCATTAACATGTTATTGTGTTATTTTTAATGATTTCAATGTATTAGAACTTGGAAATTGAGAAAGATGATACATATAAGCTTTTGTGTATGTTTATTTTTAAATAATGTTAAATTTTCATATTTATTTTTTATATTTATATAATTATATGTGCGTATAATATTATTTTTATTTAATTATTATCTCATCGATTCGACTGCTGGTCTGACCATACGACTCATGACCTGTTAGCACTGAACAAAAAACCGGACCGGACCAGCCGGTTCGACCGGTTGAACCGGTCAGTGGTTCGGTTTGGTTTGCTGGTTAAACCGGCGAACCGGTCAGAACCGGTTAAAACCGGTGGTTCAACCGGTTGAACCGGTTTCATTTTTTTATTTTTCTGTTTTTGCTTCTTTTAAGAGAAAATTGGAAGTTGAAGACCAAAATGTAGAGAAAAATAGGTAAATAAAGAACAAATCTAAAAAAAATGAAGAAGATAATGAAAAAAATTATTTAAAAAGATATAATAATTATAAAAAAGGAGATATCATTGCATAAGTATAGGCATTATAACTCATACTAATATATTTTAAGTATTTTTTCCTTAAAAATCTTCATTTTTATCTATAGAAGTTTAAAAATATATTAAAATATATTGCTACTAATAAATTATAATATTTTAATATGACCGGTTCACTACCGGTTCAACTACCGATTAGATCCCGGTTGACCCATTAACCCTTGAACCTATGCTGTGACCGGTTCATTACCCGATCCGATTTTTCGTTCCTTGCCTATTAGCCCCTGGTTGGACATCCGGTTCTTTTTAAAACATTGAATAAACCTTTTCAAATTGTAATCACACCTTCTTTACTTTTTAATTTAATATTGTTGGGCGTATATCAAATAAAAAAAAGTACATGAGTATTATTAATGTTGTACAATAGAATGAGATTGATATAGAATAAAGTTTTTTGTCAATGATATAGAATAAAGTTAATTTATCCTATAAAAAATAAAATTATTTTGGGTCAATAAAAAAAAGGGGAAAAAGGAAATCATTGAGCTCAAGTGGGACATATATCCTTGCCACGTTTATGATTGCTCGTGGCGCAACCATTTCCTATTTCTAATCTCGGACATCATTTTTTTTTTTGGTCAGTATTTGATATCATTTTTTTTATATAATAAATTTTTATTATATAAATTGAGATAAAATTCTTTTTACATACTTACTTCGTATACTGTGAATCACGATTTATAAATACTTATTATCTAAAAATAAGCTATTTCAAACGATCACTTTTTCATTCTCCATATATCTTTCCTTTCCATTTTGCATACTATAATACGAAATGCGTGACTAATTAATATTATCTTAACCCAAACCTAAGTAATTAAACCCGGGCCGACGGTAACCCGGTCTAATCTAGGTATCAATCCAATTCAACTTTTTTTTTAAATTGATTTTTTTTTTTAGAATTGTATATTAATAATTCTGAAATCTTACTTTCTCATCAGTTTGGCTTTAGGTTAGCACATATTTAACTTCAATCTAATCCAATATCTCAACTAGTTCATTAGTCAATTATTTGACTTTTTCTCTATGCCTATGACACATATAGCACTTTTTATTGTATACATGACGTGGCCCTAAGCCTATAAACGCATGATTTTTTTTTTTTAGCCGAACCATAAACGCATGATTGATTCAATGTTATACACGCAAATTAAATTATTATTCTTAAAATCTGCCCTGATTATGAATAACTAGAATTACTGGTTCTAGATCATCTAGAAAGAACTTCTTAACAAAATTTAAATAATATGTGCATCCTTTTACATATACTGAAGGAGTTATGCTCTCCCACAAGCTTTATTGAAAGTTTGAAACCACAAAAGCTGCATGGTTTCCCCCCATTCATAATATATGATTTTTTGCCAAGTACATTGAGCTGATAAACATAATGATGTTTTAAAAATGTTCATTATATCATACCAACATTTTATCAACATTATTTGCTTACCTTGTATTAACATGAAAAACCTTTTATTTATATTGGAAAAATAAACCGAGAAAATGAAAAATGAAATAAATTCATTTATCCTACAAATGATGAATCTGATACATTTTTTTTATATAAAAAAAGACACATTTAATTTTAATATAGGGTTAAGGAGTAAATTTACTAATGAAGTTTTATCCGATGACCGTCCGGCATAAATATGTTTTAGAAGGGGAAAAAATACCAATGAATAATTAAAAAGGGGCATCGAATACAAAAACCGTTAAATCCGTACTAACGCCGTTATGAGTTTTCTTTTCTTATAATTTAACGTTGTTAGTACTGATTTAACGGTTTTTGTGCTGGATGCCCCTCTTTAATTGTTTATTAGTATTGTTACCCTTTTATAAAATATATTTGTGCCATACGCTCCTCAAATAAAACTTCGTTGGTAAATTTACTCTTTAACCCTTTAATATAAAACTATTTTAAAATCAAAGGGCAGATCAGAATTCGGACCTAAAATAGCACCCCCGGACTCTTGTGGGCTTACTACACCAAGGCCCAAGATCAGTGTCTAGCCCAAATGCCTAACCTTCAAATTATGGAATTCTTTAAATTCCAGAGATTCATTATTCAAACAACCCAAAAAAGAGAGAGAGAGAGAGAGAAAAGGAAGGCAAAGGCAAAGGTAAAGGTTTAGGCATAGGTAGTTGAACTATGAAATCTCATAACCGCACCAACTAATCCCTACCTGTCTTCTTTCTTTTTCACGACCCCGTGTGACTCTTTCAATATCTTTGACTTACGTACTGAAGTTGATTACCAAATGTTAGATCCTTTCACATTTTTTATACATACCACATTCCACATTTTTTAACCTGCAAAGTAAATTAATATTTTTGTTTATCGCCTATGGAATAACTGAGTAGTCAAGGATTCAGTTTGAGTCTAGGCTTCTTATTAAATAAAAAATAAAAAATGAATATTTTTGGTTTAAATGTTTTTACTTTTTAGTCTAATTTTCCCATTTTGATTTTTGTTAGGTTTTAAATCAACAAGCCAATTTTAAATAATCAGTCAAGATTTGATTATTAATTTAAAATTATATGATCAAATTAATTCAATTCAACACAATGGGGGAGAAAAGATATTCTAAACAAACCAGGCTATAAATGAACTTATTTTGTTTTGATGGAAACCAAATTATCAAAACTTACTAGGTGATCTATTCGACCCACCTTAATCTGAATCAATTGATATACTTAAAAGATAGTTTGACCCTGTAGAGGCGCTTGTAGCAAATCTTTCCCACGTGTCCTTCGTGATATTGTTTCCAAGCATAATATCTCTGTTATGTGTCTTGTGGAAACCAGAGTTAGTGGTCAAAAAGCAGACTTAGTGGTGCGTAATCTTGGTTTTAACAATTGGTTGAGGGTTGAAGCCTCGGGTTATGCGGGTGGCATTTGGGTTCTTTGGCATGACATTGAAGTTTCTGTCGATTATCTCTTTTCTACTTCCCAACTTCTCCATTGTCGTCTGACTGATAAAAATACCAGAGACAGCTTCTGTACTACTTTTGTTTATGGGGATCCCATATGGAGTTATAGACAGGAGCTCTGGATTGACCTCCGGGATTTGGCAGGTAAAGTATCCGAAGCTTGGCTTGTCCTTGGTGATTTTAACTCTTTTTTAAATCACTCTGATAAGGTGGGTGGGGCGGTCGTCCCTAACAGATCCTTATACCCTTTTCAAAACTGTGTCCATGATTGTGATTTGTTAGACCTGCCTGTGGTTGGGGATAGATTCACTTGGACTAGAAATGACACGAAGGAAAGACTGGACTGGGCTTTTTGTAATTTAGCCTGGGAAATGGGTCATCAAAATCATAAAGTCTTTCATCATCTTCGTTACAAATCAGATCATAGAGTCCTAGTGATTACTTCTGGTATTACTCATGCTACTCCCTCCTCTAATCGCTTTAAGTACCAAGCCGCCTGGTGTCTTGAAGAGGGATTCCCTGATTTGGTAAACTCCGCATGGCAAAACAATGACTGGCTATCTAGTTGCTTCGAATTCCAAAATAAAGCCTCCTGGTGGAACAGCAACGAAGTTGGAAATCTCCCCAGAAAGAGAAGGAACCTGATTATTCGTTTAGAGGGTGTCGACCGTGAAATCTCCACTCGCCCTCATGCTGGCCTTTTAAAATTGGAAGCAAAACTTTGGAAAGAGTATGCCAAAGTTGTGAATCAAGAGGAGCTCCTATGGTACCAAAAGTCAAGGTGCAAATGGCTCAAATATGAAGACAAAAACACTAGTTTTTTCCACTCTTCTACTGTGATCAAAAGAAAGAAAAGTAAAATTGAAGCTCTTCAAAACGCTCAGGGCGAGTGGATTACTGATCAGGACGAGCTCAAGAATTCTGCCCTAATTTATTTCCAAGATCTTTTCTCTACTGATCGAGATGTGCAGAATGTATCACATTGGCCGGTGGACTTCCTACCTCTACATGATTCTCAGCTTTCTTGGATCCAAAAAGATGTGTCTGCGGTAGAAATTAAGAATGCAGCCTTTGAGATGGATGCTTTCAAGGCGCCTGGTCCTGATGGGCTCCAGCCGCATTTTTTCCAGTCTCAGTGGGAGGTTGTGGGTCCGAAGATCTGTGATCTTATTTTCTCCATCTTCAGAGATCCAGATAAGGTTATCGATATCAACCAGACTCATATCATTTTGATTCCAAAGGTCGATAACCCCTCCTCGATCAAGGATTTCAGGCCAATATCTCTATGCAATGTGAGTTACAAAATCCTAAGCAAGGTTCTTGCAAATAGGATGAGGTCGGTACTGGACTACCTGATCCACCCTACCCAGTGCAGTTTCATAAGGGGAAGACAAAGCTGTGACAACATAATCCTGGCTCAAGAAGCAATCCACACAATGAGAACGATCAGGAAAAAGAAGGGATACGTTGCTATCAAAGTGGATATGGAGAAAGCTTTTGACAGACTAGATTGGAACTTTCTGGAGTTCAATCTTAATAGTTTGGGTATAAGCGAGCACTTTGTGCGGTTGCTGATGAGATGTGTCTCAACTTCATCTATGAGAGTGGTTTGGAATGGGTCCCTTTCTGATCAGTTTCAACCAACAAGAGGCGTACGTCAAGGGGATCCTCTAAGCCCATATCTTTTCATCTTATGTATGAAGCGTTTAAGCCAATTGATAAACCGTGAGGTGAATGATGGAAGATGAAAACCTTTAAGGCTTAGCAACTCTGGTCTAAAGCTCTCGCATCTTTTCTTCGCTGACGATCTTCTATTGTTCTGTGAGGCTTCAACAACTCAGATGGAGATCATTAGAGAAGTGATGGCTTCATTCTGCAGAGCATCGGGACATAAAATCAACCTTTCCAAATCTAAATTATTTGCTTCCAGAAATGTCCAGTTTCACAGAACAATGCAGCTCGGGCAAACCATAAGAATCAGTATTTCTGGTGATTTAGGCAAATACTTAGGTGTTCCTCTTCTCCATAAACGAACCACTAAGCTCACATTCGCTCCTCTGGTTTCTAAAATTCAGAAGAAATTATCTACCTGGAAAGGTAGATTCCTCAGTATGGCTGGTAGAACGGTTCTGATAAATTCCATTCTCTCTACTCTCCCGTCTTATCAAATGCAAACCAACCTTCTGCCTAAAGGGGTTTTGCAAGACCTCGAGAGAATAAATCGGAATTTCTTCTGGAATCAAGGTCCAGATAGTAAGAAGCAGCATTTAATAGCTTGGGAGAAAATCAAGAGGGGAAAAAAGGAAGGGGGACTCGGAATCAAAGATCTTGCCAGCCAAAACAAAGCTCTCATCATGAAATTATGCTGGAACTTGATCGCCAGACCGGATGCTTTATGGGTGAAAGTCCTCAGAGCAAAATACGACTGTGGTGATGGTAAGCTTCCAAGAGTCGAGAGGAAAAGGAATCAATCTGCTGTCTGGAACGCAATTACGTCAGTATGGGACTCATTCAGGTCAGCAGTGGGCAGAAAGCTTCGGAGCGGGCAGACAACAAATGCTTGGTGGGATTTATGGACAAGTCTGGACCAGCCTCTCATTTACTATGTTGACCGGAACCAAAACTTTTTAAATCCAGAAGAAGCGGTTAGCATTTTTGTTCGTCCGAATGGGGAGTGGGATCTTCACAGATGGGGTTTGTACTTACCACGGTGGGTTGTTGAAAGGATCAGTAAAGTTCCCCCTCCATCCCAATCAGGCGACGACACATTCTGGTGGAGGAAATCTCCTGATGGAAATTTTAGCGTCAAATCTGCTTATTCCATGATCTACTCGTCACTTGCGGAATCCTCCGATCCTTTCTGGCAGCGTATCTGGAGATGGCCTATTCCGGAGAAAGTTAAATTCTTTATGTGGCAATTGTTCCAGGAAAGAGTTCCTACGAATTCTATTCGTGCAAAGAGGGATGTGAGAATAAACACCGAGTGTCCTTTTGAGTGTAACTGTGAGGAAACAGCAATTCATACCTTGAGAGATTGCGATTTTGCAAATTCAGTGTGGCTTTCTTGTATTAACCCCATTTATTACTCTGCATTTTTTTCTGGCAATTTACAGGTGTGGATCAACTGGAATATGCAGCACTCACCGGGTAATCGCAAGATGTCAAATTGGCCCTGGCTTAGGGTTTTTGGTTCAATATTCTGGCTCATTTGGAAAAACAGATGCAGAAGAGCCTTTGAAGGGACAAGTGAGCTGCCACAACAACTAATCCACCAAGGTCTTCATTTCCTCCATGAAGGCATAGAAGATGGGCGGCTCAGGCACAAGATATTCAAAGTACCAGACAGAGACACAGCAAGATGGAATGCTCCTCCGGCGGGGTTTACTCGAGTCGACGTGGATGCTGCGGTTGACGTATACAGGAATTCGGCAGTTGGAGGAGTGATTCGTGATAGCTCAGGAGCTTGGGTATGCGGCTTTCAACAGAATCTAGGTTTCACATTTGGCTTAACAACTTCTGAAGTCCAAGCAATCAGAATAGGTCTCCAGACATGCCAAACCATGAATCTCAGAAAGATTAAGTTGCACACCGACTCGCTTGAAGCCATTAAATTACTTCTTCAGCCAGGGGGTCAATACCATCCCCTCCAGAACGAGTTAGAGGATGTAAGGAATCTGATTTATAGGGATTGGGACTTAGAGATTGTCCATAGTCACCGAGAAGCAACTAGGTGTGCTGATATTCTGGCTAGGAGGGCCCTCGTTTTGGACTATGACCTGTCTATTTTGGACCACCCGCCAGATTTTTGTTCGATCCAAATGTTAGCTGATCTAAGCTAAACATTGGGTCTTCTTATTAGCTTACTGTACTTGGGATTTCTGTAACGGCCGCCTCGGCCCCAAGAGCTTTTCCTGCTCTTGTCATTGCAATTCAAAAAAAAAAGATAGTTTGACCCACCATATTAAATGCTCACATAAAAATATGGTGATCTATTATTGATGAACTACTAGCAGTACAAAAGAATATATTTTTTAATAAAAAAAATTGAACTATCCTTGATCCTTCTGTGTTTTTTTTTTTCCCTTGTTCATCGCCGTGCAACTGCAGTTTCGCTCGAGTATAGCAGAGGCTGAAACTCAACCCTATTTCAGAAATTGGGGGCTAGAAGTGAAAATTTTTCTGACGCCCCAATCAACTCACGCTAAATCTCCAGTTCGATTGATCAAGCAAAATCGATTTTCTTCGATTCGCTGTGATTTCTGGCCACCATAAAGTAAAATATCTGCAGGCAAATCCAGAGGGAGAAGACAAGTGAAAAGTCACAAAAGGACGTCGTCATGAGGCCTCAGAAGAATCCGATCCACACCGTCTCAATATGGGTCAGGCGACAACCGCCGAAGGTGAAGGCTTTTCTGGCCGTCGTTACCGGTATGGCGGCTCTTGTGTTGCTTCGAGTCATTGTGCACGATCATGATAACCTCTTCGTAGCAGCGGAGGCCGTTCACTCTTTAGGAATTTCCGTTCTCATTTATAAGCTTATGAAAGAGAAGACGTGTGCTGGTAAACAGCTTTGCCCTTCAATTGGGATAATTTCATTTCTTGATTGATTCTCGGTAATGTTAGGATTTTTGAGACTGCAGTGAGAATGCAAACATTTTCTTGGTGAATGGTTTTGATTATAAACCGGCATTTGGTTTAGCTTCAAACAAGAAATTTCCTTTCTTTCTTTTTCCCTTTCTTGGGTTTTGGCTTTATTGAATGGGGTTGGCCCAATTTTCCTGCTCATTGGTTTGGTTCCTTCCCCTCCCTATCTTTCTGCGGTAGACATATAATTGGGAATTGTTTTGGTCATTTGAAGTTGCCTCATGTTTAGTTTGACGCTCAAAAGTAGTCTAGATGAGTAAAAAGATTAATCTTTTTGGACTGAAACTTTCGTTTGTTGTAGCTACGTTTGAAAATGCATTATACGTGATTGAGCCTCGCTAATATTATCCATTTCCTCTCTTTTTAGAGGCTACTTATTCTTTTCTTTATAACAACAGCGAGCATGTTTTTCATCTCATTTTTATCCTGACAGTTATTCTCTATTCCGAGTTTCGTTTGATATAATCTAATTCGTCGAGAATGTCCTTCATAAATATTTGGATACTCAAATATTGCAAAGATCGTTACTTTGTCGATATATGTAACTTTAAGACTTGTTTTTCTTTTAAAGCTCTGTAGGGCTAATCAAGCTTGCTGATTCCATAAATGTTAAGTGCCTGGAGCATTCTTTATCGTAAATGTGTGCGTGACTTTGTTTGGACCTTCTGGATTTTTTTATTGACTTGCTCAATTTCTTGATAATTGTTATTGAATAGAAAGGAGACGGATATGTGTTATTGTTTTATTTTGTTGATGGGTTGGTATTTCCATCTTGCTAATATTATGGGCATGGTGATATTTTCTTGATAATGTCATCATCCTATGTGAATGCCAGAATTATTTTTTCCCCATTTTTGTTTCATCACAACACTTAATTCTCTGGAATGACGTACAGGACTGTCACTCAAATCCCAGGAATTAACAGCTATATTTTTGGCTGTTAGGCTGTACTGCAGTTTTGTCATGGAATTTGATATTCACACTCTACTTGATTTAGCTACTTTAGCGACAACCCTGTGGGTCATTTTTATGATACGGTTTAAGCTCAAGTCTAGTTACATGGAGGAGAAGGACAACTTTGCAATATACTATGTGGTAAACATCAGAAGCTTCTTCGATATTATTTTCCTTTCTTGAGGATGATTGTAATTTACAATATTCTTCTATCACATTAATTTGACGTACTCTTGTCTTGAATATTGATTGCAGGTGATACCCTGTGCTGTGTTAGCCTTGCTAATTCATCCGTCTACTTCTCATCATATATTGAACAGGATCTTTTGGGCATTCTGTGTATACCTAGAAGCGGTTTCAGTGTTACCCCAACTGCGTGTCATGCAGAACACCAAAGTACATTCTTTTACTCAAAAACACTGTTCCTACAATCATAGGATCTACTTTGTTAACCTTTCTATATCGCTCATTTCACCTTATACTTTCAGATTGTCGAGCCATTTACAGCTCATTATGTATTTGCATTGGGTGTAGCAAGATTCCTAAGCTGTGCTCATTGGGTTCTTCAGGTACAACTTTGCTGGTTAATTTAAATGTCCTACTTGCCTGTTTGATTCATATACTTTAGTCACCTATTATCGACAAAGATTTAAATGTTTGGGTTTGCAAAGTTTTTATGGTATAGTAGTAGCAGTACTCCTTTGCATTCTCATCTAATTTACCTTTTCAATGTTGCGTGTTTTGAATTTTGAATTGTAATGATGCATGTGAAGTCTTAATGGCTAAGATACTATTAACATATTACTTTCTTGTGACAGGTGTTAGATACCCGCGGGCATTTGTTGGTTGCCCTGGGATATGGTTTGTGGCCATCTATGGTTCTCATCTCAGAAATTGTCCAGACTTTTATCTTGGCAGATTTTTGCTACTACTACGTTAAAAGGTTGTTTGAATTTTACATCCTTTTTTTTCCATCTTGCCACCTTTCTCTAGTTGGTCCTTGAGTTTTAAGGCCTTTAGACTGTCCTTAAAAAGTTGTTCTTTGAAAATTTCAAACGTTTGCATGTTGGTGTTCTTAGCATCTGTATCCCTTGACAAACGAACTAATGTGCAATGAGTTTGTGATCCTTAGGAGCTAACTGGTGCTTGAATAAAATTAAATGGATCGAACAATTAGTGGATATGATTGTTAGTTTACTAAATAACACTTTTAGACATAATTTTAACCCTGTTTGATCCATGGCAGTGTGCTCGGGGGACAGCTTGTTCTCCGTCTCCCCTCTGGAGTGGTGTGATTTGAAGATCTTCTGCGATGAGCTCATTCTCACTTGGATTTAAGTTAATCTGCCAATACGTTTTGGTCATCCTCGCTTCAAGCATTCTGTTTTAATGCACTTTTTGGTGTCTGATGTCTCATGATGCAAAAGATGATTCCTTCTTTTGATGAGAAGAGTTAACTGAATGTTTCCGTTTACACTTAACAGCACCCTATATTTGTATTCTGTAGTCCAACATGCTTTATACACAAGATTTCTAATTGCTTAGACTTTCGGCATTCAGTTTCTTTCTTTTCTTCTCCTTTTTGAACGTGAAATGCTCAATCTTTAATAGCCTTTAGCAGCAAATGTAAATCTGCCTTACCATTCCCATGTTAGTGTTTCTTATACAGTCAAGTCACAGAATAGAATAATTAAGGACACGTTGGAAATAAAACTAAGACACTTATTTTTAAAAGTTATTGATATAAACTTTTGGCTGTCTAATTATTATTTTAAAGTTCAGAACTTGCATTATTTTAAGTAACCACTTATTAGGCAGTCAAATTCCTCGCAATAATTCCCTCAAAAGTAATCCCAGGTCCAAAAGCCAGAATCAATCCCCATTCAGCTACCTCTCTGCCATCCCTCTCAATTTTGAGACCCTCCTCCATCATATACTCAAGCACATACACTATAGTGTTACTACTTGCATTTCCATAATCCATTAATGCCCTTCTACTTGCATTCAGCTTTTCTGGCATCAAATCTAGCTTTTTCTCTATCCGATTCAGAATTGCAGGACCACCTGGATGAACAGCCCAAAACAGCTTGTTATAGTCCTTGTCCTCATTGAACCCAAAAGCATCTGCTATTAACATGTCACAGAACCCTTCAACGTTGTCTTCAATTATCTGAGGAAGCTCTCTTGCTAGCTTGAAGCTTATCCCTTCCTCTGTTAACCTCCCATCAATTATCTTGTGTGTCTGTGGCAGAAACTTTTGTGCTGCCATGTGAAGCTCAAAGAGAGGCCTTTCAATTCCCACTATAGGATCCGACCCGATTATCATGGCTCCAGCACCATCCCCAAATAGTGCCACCCCAACAAGATCATAGGGTCTATCTGCACTTGGTGGTTTGTAACCAATAATTGTAGTTTCAGAAGTAGCTAGAAGAACTCTGCTTCCTGGGTTGTTCTCTGCTATGTCTTTTGCAACACGTAGGCCAGAGACGCCTCCAGAGCATCCCATAAAATAAAGCATTGTTCTCTGGGTCTGAGGATTGAGTCCTAGGCCTAATATGGAATATAAGAAGATGAAACATATTAATCATCTGTTTAATTTATCCTCTTCTATGCACGAAATTAAAAATTTACAACAAAACTTCAAGGCAAATCTTTGCCATGGTGAGTAAACTAAAAGTAAGATTTGAAGTTCAATTGAAATACTCCCTTCGATCCTAAATATAAAACTCAATTGATTTTTTTTAAAGAGATTAAGTAAGCTAAATAAGTTACTTAATCATATTATATATTATAATTCATTAGATTATATATCTATTCATAAGTCACTTAAATTAGTTTGGAGGAAAAATCAAAATATAAATATTTTAAAGTAATTAAATTAACTTCTTCAATCTTTTCAAAAAGTTAAATGAGTCTTATATTTGGAAACGGAAGTGGTATTATAGGATCTTCACTTGATTCATTATGTGAGAAAATGGTGAGGAGTTTGAGCATTTCTTATTGTGATATTGATTTCTACATCACCTGAGGCAAGGTAAAGGTCTCCGCCGGGAAGTCTGGCTTCGCTTGAAGAGACATAAACCAAGTGGGTTATGTCTGATAATGGCCTGCCCCAGTTCCTGACACAAACCTGGGACGCTTCAATTGCCATTTGTGTCACTGCCTCGTTGCATATTTCTAGTCTTTGCTTTACAGTTGGAAGCCCTTCAACCGCCAGTTCTGGAAACTTCTTCAGTATCTCCTCACACATCACCACGTACCTTGTTTTAACTGTAGTTGTCTTACCTGTTTGTTCACACCATAATAAACTCGGTGAATAAGCCAAGCAAGTTTCACAAAATGCCATGGTTAACAAGCCTGTGAAAGCTGAGTCTTTGGAGGTAGAAAATTACAAAGTCTAGTGAGCTTTTGCTTGAGCTCAGGATTATCACAATTGGTGTCTCTGAAATACCCGTCAACTAGATATTCCTGCATCACAAGCTGATGAGGAAAAGCTTTGCCAAGAGCTAAAATCGTAGCCTTGCCAGGGTTAGCTTGCTTCGTTACACTTTCCTGAACTGTACCCTTTTCTCCCATATTTCTGCTTCTTGTAATTCACCTGCAGTGAATGTTTTCCACAGAAGTGACGCACAGAAGGCAGGACTCTTGCCTTATATAATCTGACAAGCATGTGCATGGTTTGGATCTCAGGCATGACAATACTGTATTGGGTGAGACATGATGTTTGCAGTTGTTTTATAAAATGCGGATTAGATGGGAAGCAAGAAATTCATGGAGAGTAAGTACGCTATTAGTTAATGGGTAGGTGTTTAGTTTTAGTTTTAGCCTGTTAGGTGAATTATAACCTAATTGATATAAACATATCATTTTCATGAAATTCAATATCATTGTTTGCAACTTTTCAGTGTTTTCATGAAGCTCTAATGGTATAACTTTTGTTCTTAAAATTTTTGGAGCAACTGCAGAAAATCCAATGTTAACATGCAACAACAGCCTATAAAGATACAATTAAACATTAATGATGTTAATAACGAGCCACTTGATCACGTTAGTTATCATATCCTCATGGTCAGTTTCACAGTTTACATTTACTGAACGAGAATGCTGGTAATGGCAATGGTACGAACTGACATACCAGAGTAAAAATTACTGGTGGTTCTAAATTGACCATGGTTACCACTTACCAGCTAACATTTAACTTCTTGGTCAAATAAACGTGAGGTGTTTGGATCAATGCAATGTACTACCTCAGTGCATAATATAAGATCAACTTTAATGAAAAAATTGAATCATAAAAGTGGATTATATATTAAGGACCGGAGATGATAATAAATAAACCACACCATGACCTTAATAAGGGACATACACCAACTTTTAACCTTAATAAGGAACATCCACTAAGAAATTTAGCTCCTCAAACCATCATTTCTTCACCATAAATAATTCTTAGCAGAAACAATGAACCATTAGGCTTAATGCAATTCACCAAAAGATGTCAATGGACATCTGGAGCACGAGAGCCAGCACTTTAGCTAGCTCACTTGCACGGACACCAATGCAATATCCATATTTATCAACCTACAAATTGTTGCTATTTTGCATAAAAAAGCATAAAATCCCAAACAAATGTAGTGTAATACAACAATGCAACCTTATAATATTAAAAATCGGGTGCAAGGCGTAATTAGATTGTCAAAGTTCAGATAGGCACTTTTCACTGATAAAATTAATGACTTTCTCCACTGCCTCATCAAGTGCAGCAGTTACAGAAGCCAAATTCTGAAGGAATTCTTCTGCAGTTGGCTTGTCACCATCAACAATATCAGTTACAGCTTTTACAAAAATTGCTGGAACCTTCAACATATCAGCAACATAGGCAATTGCGGCTCCCTAGAGATAAAGAGTTCAAATGGAGAATAAATGCTTGATTCAACAAAGCAAAACAGACATAAATATGGATTTAGTTACATAAGAAAGAGAGGCACTAATTTAACTTTTCACATTGCCCATTTTTCTGGCGCATTAGCTAATCAATAGAAGTGATTTAGGCTTAACTAAAAAAATGAGGTCTGACATATGGCAGAGGACAAGGCAGACAAAGACATGGTGCAGGAAAACAAAATACAGAAACACAAACAAGGAATTCAAAACAATATAGTGTTTAGTGCAGGGCAACGTGAGATGCAAATAAAGGTAATGGAGGAAGTAAAATGCAGATAAGTTTCCATAATATTGGAACCATAAGAGACCAAGACTTGGTCCAGAGTTTCATCAATTTTGCAATTTTCTATTGACTTCTTCAGTTGGGCAATTGAGAGGATGAATGGATAGAATTAGGGCTAGGGTTTAGGGTTTATAGACTTTGCCTTTGATTGGGAGAGAATGTTTTGATAAATCAAAGTGCAATATAGAACCAGGTGATGTCACCAATCATCAGCATCTTCAAACTTCTGTACACAGCATAGCCTAATATGAAATTATAGCACAAATACGAAGAGTTTTCAATCTATGAATACGTAGATTTCCTCTGACCAAAAAGAAAAGAAATAACAAGGAAAAAACACAAAAAAGGAAAAAAAAGGAATCTGTGCATTTCACAAATTGCTAATAGGGGAGCAGAAAGCCTTTCTAACGCTTGTTTTATAAGAGATAGAACAAAATAGATTACCTCCATATCTTTAACTGTGGCATCGTTTGCAATGATAGATGCTTCATCCTGTTGTGTCATATCTAGAGAGTCACCAGTAGACAACTTAGCAACCTGAAATATTCACACCCATTGTTTAAGGTTAAACAATAGACTGAAGTCATGTAAGGGCTTGATTAGGAATTTCAAAGAGTTAGGTGAGTTAGTGATATGGAGCATTGATGTGAAGCTTAGTTAAAATAGTCAAAGAGAAAATAAGTAAATCAGAGGATATAGAGTGTTTCACCAGATCTTTATCATGCACCTCGCAGAGAATATATATCTTGTTCACTAGATAACTTCAATCATTTACATGAAACTAGGATCCAGATCTCATTCAAATGAGCTATTATATTCACTCAACAGACTCCATGAATAGCAATATAGCATTATGATGCAGCACAAAGCTTTGCATGTTGACTCAAGTTATTTATCTAGACCATATTAATTATATATACCCACTTGGAATATAAGCAGTTTAGCACATAGTACCTTCAGGTTAAGTTCCTTTACAAGATTGGGTGTTTCAAAAGCTTTACGTGAACCAACTCCAAACAAATCATAAACCTGCAAAAGAAAGTTAAATATGATTGTTTGTTGATAGCAAAGCTTAAATTGCATGCATAACTGCATAAGCACGCATTCATATTGTTTGGTATGCATGAAAATCAAGGTTAGGGGTAAACCAGACATGGCATATGTTAACCATAATATACAAGCTTTCGAGGGCATCAAAATTTATAAGCAAAATAAGCATAAGTTTTCAAATGAAAGATACCAAATTAATTTTTATACTTCGAGATTCACAATAAAAGCATCAAACTGAATAAAAAAAAGAGCCTTGAAACTATGTAAAGCAACTAAATCCCCATAGTCACTTTTAGCAGCTAGCCAAAAAGCCCCCTTACAAGCATCAAACAAATGGATGACATATGATACCTAGCTTTATTTACCAGTTCAGGTGTAAATATAATTTTATAGACTATGAACACTACAATGCCTTTAAAATTTTGAAATGAGATCAAATAGCAAGTTCAGGAAAGCATACTAGTCCCTAAAATAACACCCCAAGTACAGGTGCTGAGCTTGTACTATGACCCTTGAGGAAACCATACCAAGATAGAAGCAGCATGCCGTGTGACGAAGGCACTCACATACATGCAATGAATAAGTCACATAGAAGAGCAATAGACAAACCAGGACCATTGACCACATTTAAAGAGTAATATAAGACTCACAGGTATGGGTATTCTTCTGTCATGAAAAGCACAATCTGATATGATGAAAACATCACCAATACTTGCTCCTTTTGCCTGAAAATATACATGAACGATACATCAGAAAAACCAAGTTTCTGTGTGCGCTCATACAAGTGCACATATCCACATCAGAATCTTTTCAGCAACATGAATATTCTATAAGGTATTTGGCGTATTATAAAAATAGTTAGCAAATCTTTCCTTCACAAGCAAAAGCAAAATCAAAAGCTCAAGTACAGTGAAAATTGATTATAGCAAATATTACCTAGAGTTGACGTATGAAAAACAAAGAAACAAGATTCACTATCAAACAGATCCAAACTAATAAATCAGAAAGATTCAAAGAAATAAAACAACATAATATGCAACTTGATGTCATAAATAATAATTAAAGAAAAATCATATCGAATTTGTTGAGAGGGGACGAAAATTCCTACCTTGAAGCCACCTGCAGTACCTGCATTTATGATCAAGTCCGGCTTTAATGCTTGAATAGCAGCATATGTTGCAAGAGAAGATGATACCGTGCCTATACTATCAACCCCTGAAAGAAATGGGTGCAGGACTCAGCACATTATTCTGAAATTAAAATCCCTGAAAGAAATGGGTGCCTATACTGGAGATATCTATATCCTTTGACAGGTTATTCCAGAAGTAGTAGGACATAAAAACACAAAAACTTACCCAGAGTTGGATCTTTTCCAGGCCAGATTACATTTATATTGAGATTTTTGTATGAACCACAATAGCGAACCCAAGGGACCCCCTGTGGAAACCTGCACCATTGTGGAAAGAAATATAGATATAAATATATGAAAAGCATCAAAATCCACAGCAAGAGCCTATCTGACTTCCGTCCACTAGAAAAAGAGGGAAAAAGAACTAAATTTAGCATGTCGGCTTTGCACATGCATATGTTATTCTAACAAAAGGACAAACTTTGGATACAATTTTTAAGTGTTTACCATCAAGTTCTACAATGACACCATGAAAAAGAAATACTTTCTACAGTTCAGCACTGCTTCTAAACAAACTCATCCACAGGTAATGAACTTTAACTAGTCCTTTTCTTCAGTAAAAAAATGATGTAGTCATTGAAAGATCATTCTTCTCCCCAATTGATCCTCAAAAGACAAAACCTCTCAATTTAGTCCCTGGAAAATCCCATCCTTTGAACTTGATCCTCCAAAATTCCCTTAATTTTGTTCCCCAAACACTTTTCCCCCCTTTCATAATGGACCCTATAAAAAGTAATTGGAGATTGGAGCTCCTTGATATACCAAAAACTAGCTATACAAAACGTCATTTTGAAGCTTAACATGTCTGAGTAAGTGCATATCAATCCACTCTTTGCCTAATATGAAGGGATATTTTCATTGAGAACATGTTCAGAGAATTAAATAGAGGCTTTATCTTTAATGAATAAAAGTACTAGAAAAAATAATTCTTGAAGACCCAATTAAGAGGAAAATGATCTTTCAAGAGTGGTCATTTATTCAGTCTTTAAAAAGTTCCAAACTAGCTATCAAAGGAACACAATACGCTAAAGATTTTCTCTTTCTGCACTGAGCCTGACTCAACAACAAAAGGTCAAAAAACTTGCGTGTCTGGACTTGAATAAAACAAAGAAAGTGATCTGTGAACACCATCCAAAAGCATTCTAGAAATTATGAGAGGCTAAAGCAATGATCAATAAGATAAACACCTACAAAGAGTTAGTGTCCTCGGTGAGCTGAAACCTATTCACAACAGGAAGCGCCTCAGTCTGCATAGCTGTTGATCCAGATTAACGTAGTCAACAACAAAAACAAAATCGCCAAAAAAAAAAATAATGAAACAGGGATGGGACAGAGAACACAGAGAAGAGAAGGAGGGTTTCGGTGATTGGAGATTACCAATGATGAAGACGATGTTGGAAACAGGTCGCTTCTGAAATTGATCAGCCATGGCTTCCTCCCCAGCTTCTGATTGGTCGCCACGAAGAGCCACGGCTGTTTCCAGAGTCCCAAGGCCTTGATAAAGCCCTATGCTATTGTTGTTGGATTATCTCACTATTCCTTCTATTTTACTTATAACTTCGAGGAAACTGAAGTTAGTACGCACGATACACCGGTCGACGGCTAATTAATGTGAAGATAACCACCGAATCAAATCAGTACATGTGTATTTATACACACAGGTGATGAAGTGGGGCCTAAGACATGGGCAAGACAATGAAAAAAATTAAAAAACATACTGTCATGAAAGTTTTGATTTTCACTATCGGGAAAACAAGTTTTGATTTTATTTTCTGAAGTTGAAGTTGCATTTGTTTACTCGAAATGGATTTTGAATCTCTCCATCAAGCACCAGCAATTCTTCAATTCATCTTAATTTTTATTTTTAATTATTAAATTCGTATGAAATTCTGAATGGTTCTTCTGCTCTTTTTTCCTTAAACCCAAGGGTTAAGATGGTTAAATAACCATGAATTATTTTTAAAAGTGTTAAAGAATCATAAACTATTTTTTGGAGTAAAAATAACTACTCCCTCCTATCATAATTATAGGATAATATTTGAAAGTTGATATTGATCCTAATTATAGGATAAAATTTTAATTTTTATCAATTTGTTCCCAAAATACCCCCTTATTTTAGATAATGGTTGGATTGCCTCGTCTGACGTGCAATACCATGAAGTATCAAACATACACCAAATAAAATACCATGAAAGTAAATACAAAGAGGTGGAGAGAGAATACTGATTTAGATAATGGTTGGATTGCCTCATGGTTGACTCATGTAGTATTCCTAAATCACCCTTATTAAATAAGGGCATTTTTTAAAAATAAATAAAATTAACCAATTTAACTACTATCCTTAATTTTTTCAAAATTAGGTAAACATGTTCTATAATTAGGACCGGAGGGAGTATGAACTATGTAAACTGGAGCAAAACTGTTAAAATTCTTAAAATAAAAAACGTTGACCGTTAATTATGATGTTGAAGTATGTGTTGATCGTTAACGGTGTTAACGGTTTTGCTCCACTTTATATAATTCATGGTTACTTTTGCTCCAAAAAATAGTTTATGGATATTTTAGCACTTTTAAAGATAGTTCATGGTTATTTAAGCACCTTAACCCTAAATCCAATAAAGTAAAAGCGTCTATTTTTTATTTTTTAATTATAAATTTGAATTTGCAGTGTTGATTACTTTCATATTTCAATTGAATTGCATGTTCATAAATGTAGTTACTTTGAACTACGTATCAATTCAACAAGTAGAATTTAAAATTAAAACAAATAACTAACAAGGTAAGGGTCGAGGTGGTAAGATCATGGTTTTTAAGCTCGAATCGAACTGGCCGATTCTGACTGAAAACCGACAGTTCGGCTGGAAAACTGATGCAGTTTGAGGAGTAAATCGGGTTAACGAGTTGACCTGCCCAACTCGGACTAACCTGGCCGAGTTGGCGAGTCAACTTGGGTCACAGATTTTTTCCCCTTCTTCCCTTGTGAAACAACATCATTTGGCCTTGTTTTTTTTTTTTTAAAAAATTTGACCACAGGCGTTGGCTCAACAAAAATCAAAATCAAACGAATCACGTTACTTTCATAGCTTCACTGCTCAGGGTTTATAGTGTTGCACTCCTTCGTCTCGTCGTCCTCCAATTCTCCTCCGTCTCAAACCCTCTCCCTCCAACAGTTTGACTTCATCGTCGTCCCCTCCTCCTTTGTCTCAAACTATCGTCCTCGTTTTGCTGCCATCGGAATGCCATCCTCATTTCGCCATTGTCGAAGCTCTAAGGTCACCATCCTACTTTTGGAATGGGTCGCCAGTTACAGAGGTTGACTTTCCTTTGGTTTTGCCATGAACGAGCTCAATTAGTTTATGCATCTTATTTTTCGTTCTGCTATTGCCATTTAGCTTTTCTTTTTTCCCGATTTTACCGTCACTACTCACTCCATTGAGAGCACTTGAGAGCTTTGTTTTTAATCTTCGCCCTGTTGCCTTGAAAGGTGGAAGCTTTGGGTTCTTTTGTCGGGTCCTGAGGCATTTTTCATTCTTTTGAAATGTGGAGTTCTGTTTAACTGAAATGTGACTTGTGTCGAGCATCGGCAAACTCATTTAAAGGTTTTGATTGTGCCATTGGTTAGTCTGTAAACTAAAAGGCTTTTCATTATTGTAAAAGGGCTGGTTGAAGTGCTAAATTGTCCTATTTTCTGCAATCTTATGTTATGCGATTTTTGCTCTATGGTTTCTATCTTTATGATTGCTGGTGCCCTTTTTGATGTCTTGCTATGATGAATATTTTCATTATTTTGTGATTATTGATTGGTGATTAGTGATTACACATTTAGATGTCATTATCTAGTAATTCAAGGTTTGGAGATTATATATAGTATTTGAAAATTTGGACGGTGTGATGAGAAATTAAATTAAATTTCAATTTTTTATACCTTACCGGTCTAGGCTCAGGTTGACTCTGGTCTAACCCATTAGCCCTTGACCCAGTACTTTGATCAGTTTAGTGACTAGTTCAAGTTTCAGAACCTTAGGTAAGATATCTCATCTCCATAAAAAGAATAACAGAAGTATGACTTTCAGAAAGCATACTTATTTATAATTTCTAAAAAGTACCCCATAATGTATAGAGAGCTTAAAATAGGGGAAAATCTTTTAAAAAGAACTTGAAAAATGGGAAATGACAAATCATGTATTTTCCAAAAAAAAAAAATTGGGAATTGCTTTTCAAGTGTCGACATTTTATAATCAATTCTTGGTAAAAGATTTGATTTGTCATTTTCCAATTTCTAAGTTCTTTTTTAGAGATTCTCCCTAAAAGAATCTAGATTATATTTTTTTCCAGCAAGCTAGATTATATTATTTAAGTCTTATAAAATGTCTAATTTTCTATATTTTATACTGAATACTGGTCATTAGACATTTCTAGTTGTTTTATAAAATTTGAAAAGCAATTACACATTTTGTTGGCATAAAAAAGAAAAATAAGTTGGGAAAATCACTGACAGGTCCTGAGGACTCAAATAAATCATAAAAAAAATCTCAATCCAAATTCCTAAATCAAAAAAGTCTTTAAGGACTTTTTTGTGATTTATTAGGAATGTGAAATAGCTATGTTGCCCTTAGTAACGTAAAACAAAGTGTCTATTTTGACAACTACTTATCAGAATTTTAACAACTGCTTGTACCTATTTTGACAATTGTTTTTTTATACCTGACTGAGATTACAAGTTTCATGAATCTCAACGTTCACAACTGCATATGACAATTTCAACAACTAGTTTTGTCTATTTTCACAACTTGATGAGTCATTTTGACAACTGCTTTTTCATACCCTAATGAGTCATTTTCCTTCCTGAAGGAGTTTTGAAATTTTACAACTCCATGTGCCAATTTTGGCAATAGCTTACACATGTTTGTCGCAAAATTTGAATTTCTATTCAAATTAGTAGCGGTTATGTAACCGCTACTAATATTTCCCGCCTTTTTTAATTCAATTTTGTATCGGTTTTATAACCACTACGAATATCAAGACAAATTTTCATGTTTATTTCCCGCTATCCAATATTCATGGTTTGTCATTTGTAGCGGTTATATAACACGCTACAAATTACCAAGAAAAGGTTGATCTGATTGAGAATGTTGTAGCGGTGCTAATTAACCGCTACAAATATAGTAGCGGTTTTTTCGCTTGAGTAGCGGTTAAAAATAACCGCTACAAATACACTTGCAACAGTGGATTTAGTAGCGGTTTAAGGAACCGCTACGAATTATGTTTATAGCGGTTTAATATACACTTTTAACCGCTACTAAATCACAGTTTTTTTTTGTAGTGTGGTACTTAAAAGGTACCCTCTCCTGTTTTATTTATAAGCAACTTTCTCTCTCATAGGGCTGATCCCCTTTATAACCAACTTTTACTTTTTGTCTGAAAATGTAAGCTTTCCCCCCATATTTTACCCTTATTAAATACACATTCTCTCTCATATCTTATATTCATTATCTTTCATATTTTTTATCTATCCTCTCTCCTATACTTTTTTCATAAATAGGGGCATATATGAGGAAAAATATGGTATTTTTGACATATTTATTCCTTTTAACTATCAGTTCGTTTTACGCAATAAAAAAAAAGTTGTTTATAAATAAAATTGGAAGGAGTACTATAATTTCGCATGATTAGAATATAGAATAGTGGAAGCTCAGCTACAAGAGGAATGCTATGTTTGGGATCACTTAATTTTAGAGAATAAATCCTTATTATGCAAGCCGAGATAAAACTCCTCTCACATACTTACCTCGTATATCGTGAATCACAATTTATAAGCATTTATTGTCTAAAAATAAACTATTCCAAACGAGCACGAAGTGGGTTTGCAAACCGAACTAGAAAACGATGGCTTGGGGTTAAGCAAGAGGGACAAGTGATTAACCCCTTGCTTGGATGGGATGAAAATGAGGGTGAAAAGAAAATTAGAGAGGAAAATGGGGGAGAGAAATGACCTTTCTTCTGCTTGGATGGTGGAAGAAAAATGAGAGGAAAGAAAAGTTTGAATGAAAATGGGATGTGGGGCCCACCACATTTTCTCCCCAAATTTGGAGAGATTTGGAGGAGAAAACTCCTTTTCCATTTCTACCCCTGTCTCTCTCTCTCTCTCTCTCTCTTATTGTAGAACTGAAGAGAACAATTAAAATAAAAAAAGACAGAGACATCTCCGACTGGGTGTGGGTTAAAGTTTTAACAATTCTACAAGATTGATGTTGTACCACATTTCTTCTGCCTTCTGTTTCTTTATTTTATAGATGTTAATTTAAGTTTTTTTCACGGCCCATTTCCTCTCTCTCCCTCTCTCCCTCTCTTAATTATTTTGTTAAATTCTCTCTTACTCATAAATTCTTTTTCTTTTCCAACACTATTGCTCATAAATCCATATATTGATCTAAAAAATATTTAAAACATGTCCTATAATATATAAATAAATATTTTTTGAGAAATTAATTTAAATATCTTTATTTTTTCTTTACTTAACTACATTATTTTTTCCTTAAAATCATGGTTTGAGATCAACTCCTTAAAATTTAATCTTATTTAGTAAATTTTCCTAACCAAATAATTTGATTTTAAATTATTTTCTTATGTTAATATTAATATGATGTTTGTATTGTAATATTTAATTTGATTTTAAACATGCTATATTTTGATATAATGATAAGGATATTTTAGTCATTTAGATATTTACTCATTTTCTTTCTCTCTATTTTCTCTTGTCCATCCAAACAAGAGAGTTAATGTCATTTTCTCTTCAAATTTCTCTTCTTTCCATTTTCTCTCCCCCTAAGTTTTCTTCTCATCCAAGCAGACCATAAGAGTTAAGACCGCCTGGCGTCTTTATTAATTTGGCCTTTCATTAATCCATCCACTATGATGCTTTCAACTTATTGCGTAACACATCCTTCAAATCTTTGCATGATTTTGATGCGCATATAATTAGTTGATAGTTATCAAATTAAATTGCACTGTTTAACCATGTTACGACCATTAAATCACCTACAATAAACTCGTTTACTAATAGTCAATCCATTATTTCTGAAAATTAAAGAGTAATAACCACAATTATTCAATTAATGAAGTGTCTAGTCTACATTTAACTCACTCAGGGAAATCACTTGATTTCAACTATATTTGTCTCATATGGCCCATTTTTGTGTGTGTGAGTCCGCTCCTCCGGTAGAGCCATTTAATTGTCCTAACTGACATGTTATTATCATGTATAGAGCCAGTAACACGGGTCTAACCCACAGGCTCGCAGGTTGGGACAGGATTAGGGTTGGGAAAATCCAAACCAACAAAAGTGTGGGCCGCACAAGCCTGAGGGTTTGGTGGGTTGGCCCGCAATTTTTTTTTATTTATATATAATAATTTCTCAAAATTTATAAATTGCCCACTCCTATTTTAGTACTTCCCAATCCAGAGAGAAAAAAATCTTAGCCTCTTCCCTTTTTTTTAAACAAAATTATTATATTTTGATTGTTTGAGGATGAGTTTATATTTTGTTTATAAAATTTGATAACTTTATCTCTTGAATTATGAATTATATTTTTCAATTTTTATAAGAGCAATGATTGATACTAGGAAAATAAATTTAATAATTTATATATATATATGTGTTGTATTTTCGACCGTCTTTAAAAAATAGAATTTTTTTAAAAAATATAAATATATATATATATATGCGGGCCCGCGGGCTGACCCGCAACCCGCACATTGCAGGTTAGGGTTGGCAAAATGCCAACCCACAGAAGTGTGGGCATCACGGGCCCCCATCGTGTTGCCCGCAGGTTGGTGCGGGCCAGCCCCCAACCACCGGGTTGGCCAATATTCTCGGCTCTGAATTCATGTGGGGCCTATCCCTTTTAACATTGCGAGTCATTGTATATAACTGTTTGAAGTTGTGAGTGTGACGAGTCAAAGAAAAGGACAGAACAAGAAAAAAAGGATTAAAGAGCATATAATGAGAGGTATAACTTACTGATTATGAGATAAATTTTTAACTATATATTTATTTATGAATGGGTACTTTTCAACTCTTTATTCTCTATCTATTTTTAAATTATTTCTTCATTGGTACAATAATAGGGGTAAAAAATTGTTACAATCTCATTTACTACATTGAAACTAGACTTATAAATAGGATCTAAGTTTTTAATCAAGAAGGATTTATAGATAAAATTAGAGTGATATATTATAATGAATTATAAGTAGGCGCGGAGCATGAGGAGCATGCGGTGCCATCATGTGTGCACAAGAACTTTGTCACATTTTCCATCGACACGCAGAATCTTTGCTCTCAATTCCACATGTGCCCCGACTCATGCTTTATTTATTTATTTATTTTTGCCAGTGAATCATGCTTTATTATATGACTTCAATATTGCAGAGCGTATAAATATCTGATAATCGGGAAAACAAAATCAAGACCGGAAGTTTTATTATGTTGTTTCAGGACACCGTGACCGACCGTGGGACTGGGATGTCTAAGCATTGATGTGGGCATGTGGCCTTGTCGAAACGAATCCAAGACTGTTTTTTTTGTTGCAAGTATTTTTTTTAAGGTTATGAGGTAAAAATATTCATTTTTTTTTTTGTCAAAAGTATATACACCACCGTAAATTTTTTTTAGGTGTAAAAGTAACTATGAATTTTTAAAATTGGGTCAAAAGTGACACTTCCTTTAAAACTAACTAACGGCCGTTACTTTCATTGCAAAAGTGTCAAAATACCCTTATCTAAAAAAAAAAGGTCAATGGGCAAAAATATCCATAAACTTTTTTAAAAAGTGCGTTCACCACCATAACCTTTTTTAAGATATGGGTATTTTGGTATTTTTGTATTGGAGTTAACTGCCGTTAGTTAGTTTTAATGGAAGTGTCATTTTTACCATGATTTTGAAAGTTTATGGTTACTTTTACACAAAAAAAAAAAAATAATTATGGTGGTGGATGCATTTTTTAAAAAAAATTTTGGATATTTTTGCCCCTTATTCCTTTTTTCTATGCTAAGCATATATATATATATATGTTTTTATTGGAGGTAATTTTGTTTGAGGTTTTACAAATATTTTTATTATGAAACTGGGCAAAGAATCTGCTGGATCCTATTAGTTGGATCTACTCTTGATCCATTAGGAATCCAAACCCATGGCCCAAATTCCTAACTAACGAAAAATAAGTTGACAAGATTCAAAACAAAATGATGGTTATTGGGCAATATTTGTATAGAAAAACTTATATGAAGAGCAGTTTTTTGAAGGGATGATCTTCCTTTAGGGGGTGGAAAAGCAACTCTCTCTCTCATTGGAATTTTTGCATAATTTTCTTGACTTAAAAAACTCTCTCTCTCTCTCGTCATATGATTCTAATGTGAAAATTGACAGAGTTGCAGACCAAGTGGGATGTTCTTTTTTTTAGAGATGTTGGGTCAGAAGATGAAAAATATAGCCAAATGACATGCCAGCATAAGGAAATGAAATGAACAAAGAACTCACTAAGTTCAAGAAGTAAGTAAACCAATAGAATGAGAAACCAGAGTCCAAAGTGGAGGCACAAATCCCAGATTATGTACAATTTAATTTCAATGAATGGTCAGTGCAACAAAAATGGAAGGCTCTAAAGATGAAGAAGGATTGTGGGAAGCAAAGAGAAGAAGAAAAGAAGGGAATTAGAAAGAGGAGGGGTAGTATTGGGCAAGGCAGGGAAAGTGTCAGGTAAAGGCATCTGACAGTCTTCTCCATTGAAGTAAACTCTTCTGGGAAAGGCCCAGCCATTGCTGAGAGTGAAGCTATGAAGGTCCTTCTTCAACAATATTTCTGTGGTCACGTACCCTAAG
Source organism: Inga laurina (assembly GCA_963855925.1). Classification (NCBI taxonomy): domain Eukaryota; kingdom Viridiplantae; phylum Streptophyta; class Magnoliopsida; order Fabales; family Fabaceae; genus Inga; species Inga laurina. The sequence continues at coordinate 85,728,004 of OY979701.1, read as the reverse complement.
CGATCCTCATCAGAATGCACCAGCTCGTCGTTGTAGTATTCTATCCCCCACAACAGTGCCACCCCTTCTGCATTGTTCAAACACAAACGAGCAAATTTACACAAGTTTATTTTTTTTATCTATGATAATTATTATATAGAAAAATTGCTGAAAATTCTCCACCCGCACCCGAACTGAGGTGCTAATGACCCATATGTGCTTCAACGGGTTTAACTCTTTTACAACTATTTTTAATCCTTAGTTATGTGCAAGTGTTTTTTGTTTTACACGGATGAAGATAATATGTGTAATTAAAGAACAGTTGCAGGTTGTATATGAACTTTAAATAAATTTAAGATATTTTTGAGCAACAAATTTGGTAAGTACAGATTATTTCAATTAGATGAGTTGGTCTACTTAGTTAGTAAGTGACTCACAAACCACAAGATAGTCAGTTCAAATACCTTTGCTAAGGATTTTGTTAGAGTATAGGAAGGGGTGCCCAGTGAGTAAAACCGGGAAAACGGGTTAAGCCCGTCGGGTCGACTCTTTTAGGTCTTGAATTTATAAGGGTCGGGTATCAGATTTTTGACTCAAAACTGAAAGCAGGCTTAAAAAGGTCAACCCTGTAGGATAGAGGGCCTAAAAGAGCCGGTCCTGTAAGGCCACGAGCCGGTCCTTTAAGTCCTGTATGTTTTTTTTTAAAATTATTTATATGATAATATTATTATTAATTTTTTATATTTTATTAATGATATTGCAAATATTTAGTTGATATTAACTTTTTTAGAATTAAGTTTTATAAGAATATATTGTATTAATAATCCTAAAATTTAAAAACTTATAAAAAATATTTTTTATTTCATAAGTATTCTTATCAATTTTATATTTTTTGACTTATTTTCTTGTGATTGTTTTATTTATATCTTGTGTTGTTTATTTTATTGACTACTTATACTTTTCAAGATATTTTTAGAAGAAGTATTTTTAATTTTTTTAAACCTTCTCATTAATTATTTGTAATTGTGGTATGTAGACGATTATGACTTAATGACCGTGTTTGTTTGTTGCACGATGATACCGTTTACACTACAATTTTGACAATATTTATGTGTTAAATTAGAAATTCCATTGTTGTAATTTAAAAAAAAAACTGAAAAAAAATAAAATTTATTCAATCTTATGAAAATATCTTCAGGCCCTATGGGTTGGCCCTAGCCCTTATGCTTTTGGGCCGAGCTTTAAAAAATAACAATTTTTCTTACCCTGAGACTACAAAGGCCTCTGGTCCTTTAAAGGCTAGCCTTGTAGGGTCGGGTCGACCCTGATTCCCAGCTCTACCAGTGAGCCAACTGACCTTACAAGAAAAATAGATTTTTTAAAAATAATTTTACCTTATATTTCAGGATTAATGATTCCCGATGGAGGGGCTTGCTAACATAAAAATAAATAGATAAATAAAAAAAATTGCCCATATATACTACATTAAAATTTATATACTAGGGACCTTGTATGTATAAATAATTTTCCCTTAAATTTTTTTAGGTCTCTTATGATAAGTAAATTTTTAATAGGGTTTTATGAGTAATTTCCCTAAAATAAATGTGTTTTCGAATTTCGACTGAACCATCTGTCTTCGTCTACTCTCTAATTTCTATTTTGCCCCGATCTCAATTCTCAAGCATTTTCGCCTCTGCGAACTCCTTCAATTTTCCCATCACACCTGTGAAGCTTAACATGCTCCGAAATCTCCGATCGCGGCGTCGCTTCCGTTACGGCGCTTTCATCTGCGCCGCCTCCTCGGCCCTTCTTCTCTTGCTCTCTGTGTCTCTACTCTACACACGCCTCTCTGACTCTAACGCTCACCTTCACAATTACCTGCACCGAAACCCCAGACCCTCGCACGAGGTCAATTACGACTCCCTTCTGTCAGATTCCGCCAATGACGAAATCTTGGGCGGCGAAGACAAGATCGACGCACTCGATTTTGTGGAAGAGCAACAGCAGGAGGTCGATGATCTGAGATCTGTTGAATTCGATGAAGAGGAGGAACCGTTCGATCAAATCAAGACTAGTGGGTACTTCTTCGATCATGTCAGCGGGTTCATCCGGAAGGCTTTTAACAGACGTTCGATTGAGGAATGGGACGATGGTCCAGCAGGGGGTTTTCTGGGATCTTGGACGGAAGATCGTAGCAAGACCGCATTTGGCTCCGATGATGTGCCGGTGGACGAAGAGGTTAGGAGGAAAGCAATGCAGGTGATGGGTATAGAGGATTTACTCATGTTGAAAGTGGGTAGGAGAGTCTCGCCACTGAGAGAAGGTTGGGGTGAGTGGTTCGATAAGAAGGGCGACTTTCTAAGGAAGGATAAGATGTTGAAGTCCAATTTGGATGCTCTGAACCCTCTGCGTAATCCACTTCTGCAAGATCCAGATGGAGTGGGCGTGACCGGGTTGACTAGGGGTGATCGAATTGTGCAGAAGTATTTGCTGAACGAGTTTAAGAGAGTCCCATTTCCTCGTAAGAAGGCTTTCGACATCTCCAGGGCGACTCTTGGATCTAAGTAGCTAGAAATTTACGGTAAGGTTGAAAAAACTAGAACATCAGAATTCAAATGAATAAGTTGGAGGAGTAGTAATGAGTATTCCAAGAACAATTAATGGATTCTAATGGCCGTGGAATTTTGTATAGTGGCGCTGGAGGGAGTTCGTATCTCTTGAAATATTCGACTTAGAAGTATTATTTCAGAGGGTTAAAAACCTGCTGAAGGGCTTACCACTTCTTAAAGTATGGGGTAAGAAAGTATCTGGAGCTGAAACATGGCTTAGCAACATAGCAACGGGACACACTTGGATGTTTCTTAATGAAGCATATGATCAATGAAATACTCTAAATTAAGTACCTTGAAACCCAACTGTGGGAAGCACTGTGCTGTTGAAGCTATACATTGTTGCTGGCTGGCTGAATCCAGGATGTTGAACCAATAGATTCCAGTTTGAGTAGTTCCTGTTGCGGATGTAGTTAGAAATTGTAAGTTTCACTCTCCAGTGATCCCTATAGTTGTTTTTAATATGCCAATGGACTCGAATTGGGCACATGTGGTCAGTGCATTGCATTATCTCGTGATCATTGTCATAATTTGATGGTGATGAGAAGCCAACTGGCCTGGTTAGATAAACACAGAGTAAGAGGAGTGGAGGCTAAACCTTAGACATTGTCCTAACATTATGTCAAAATGAGGATTTAGAAAGTATACCTTATGCAAGTCTCTGTACCTTTTTCCGCTTTTGGGCATCCGCAGCTGCAACTGGGGCATGATGTAATGGTAGGATTGTAAAATGTCGAGAGCGAAGCACAACATACTGGTGATTCATATGCTAGAAAACTGGAGTACGTACATGTTGATTTCCATGTTCCTGGATTGCAAAATGTTGTATGCAATTAGGAGGACTGATAGAAAGGAATTTTATTGCACTTATACGTGCTTGTTATAATTTTATTTTGTTTGTCCAACGATATAAATATTTTCTTAATATGCAATTTGCCCCGTGTTTCTCATGCCATTTTCGTAGTTATACAAAGGAACTCATTGATTAGCGATGCAATGAATGTGCTTTCCTTAAATGCTACAAGAAAAGAAATACTACTAATCCTTTCTGAACGCTACATCCCATAGTGTCTACATGTCATGAGCACTTACTGTAAGCAGGAACTTGTCGTTGCCCCCCAAAATCTGGGATGATCGTGGGATCAGTATCAAGAAGTGGGCTACAAGTGTAACCAGGACCTGGGGCCATTAATGTGAGACTACTAGGCGTGTGTCCTAGTGAATCATTTGCCGAGGTGCCTACTTTGAGTTCAAATGAAGAGAGCGAATTCGAAGGATTGATAGCCCAAGCGGAAAGAAGGCCACCATGGCAGCAATTCTCTGTCCTGCTTTCTTCGGAGACATCTGAACTAAAATCAACTATTGTGGGATTTTTCATGCAGGAGTGTGGTATTGGATTTGTGTAAGTTGAGCAGTTTCCTCTATCAATGGCGAAGGCACCTTTCATTGACCAGATCACCTCATTGTTAGTCCATGTCCATCCAAGCTTCCAACCAGGTTTGGTTACATGACGATACTGATAAAAGTTTTGCAGAGTCACCCTTGCCTGTACATTATGCTCATTGTTCATGCTAGGCTGCAGTTTTGTCTTTTAACTTCATGTTTTATGCAACATATTAAGGCTAATCAATTATTTCAGTTGGAGTCGAAAGAATCAACTCAGAACTGTTGTCTATTCATTGGAAAATTGACTAGTTAATTGGAAAACTTAAAATTTTCATTCTCAAAGCTATATCCCTTACATAGGTGGTTCGAAAATTGAAGTTTGAGTGATTGCACTGTGCAGTGAGTACTGACCAGATACCCATCGTCTGTCCTTTGGTAAATGTCAATGGTTACTGTAATGTTCCCAATTGGATCCAAAGGATCGTAGCAATCTGCAGATTAGGATGAGAACCAAATGAGAAAAGGAAAAAAGACAATAGAAGAAATAAGAATTTCAGTTAGCAGCATAATTGCAGATTCTGCTAATTGAGCAATGAAAAGTGCAGTGCCTGATAAAGTGTAGAAGGCAACTAGCAGCATGAACTTCACTGCCTGAGGCAGTCGACGATGAAGATTCAGCATCATTCACAAAAATCCAAGACAAGGAAGGAATTGACTTTATCAGGGAAGAAGGTAAGTTATGTGGGTCTAGAGAAATCCGTTATGTGATCTTCCTCCTTATCTTATTACTGGGATCAAACCAAGGATCATTGGAAATATCAACTCACTCTAATTAATAGAATTATATCCAATAGGATGGTCTAAGAAACTTCCAAAGATTCCACTTCTGTCCGTGCAGAATTTGATTATCAGGCGTGCCCTTTTGTCCCATTTAATACCTTCTTGTGCAGTGCCGGCTCATAGTTCGTACTTGAGCTTGTTAGCAAGGCAAAGAAACATATTCTACTTTTCAACTACATACCAATATATCAATTTAATTGCAAACCGTGACTGAAAAATTTTAAAATTTCATTGAAGGACCTAAGCTTATCAGCTGACAGAGAAGTACATCCTATTCAATTCCACATCATCAAACACTGTCTTTGCCATGTGTTTTTATTAAGTGTGACATGGCATATGCTGTTAAATTAGGGGAGTTTGTGGTCAAAATACTAAAGATGAGGGTGTTAATTTTAAATTTTTAAATGAATTATATACAATTGACTCAAAATTCATGAGACTTATGTGTAAGTTAGCCTTAATATTTTAGAAATATATTCCTCATCCAAATAAAACCATTAAACAGAATTTCGGGCTCTAAGCAAATTGTGATTGGGATGGCACCATTTCTTAATTATTCTGAACTACAGAGGAAACTGGAGAGGAGAACTGGTGAAATGCTCAGTCAAAGTTCTGAGCTAGCATTTTAAGAGTGAAATGTATGTCTAATAAGAGTATTGGTTACAAGAGAGAAGGCCAAAAACCTGAGGCCATTTTTACAGATAAAAAAGTGAGTACATATCACAGCAATTAAGAAATTAAGAAATGAACAAATGCAAGCTCTAAAATACACGTCAATAGAAATTAAGGCTAACAAAATTACTATTTTGGTCCTTAATGTTAGATCTCATGTTTTGATGATAACAAAAGAATGGTATAAAGAAAAATTGAATAATAAATAAGTTTGAACAAAGTAATAACAGGGACAAGCATCACTTGAAGTAAGCATTGGAGTAATGAAGAAAGACCAAGAGAAAAAGCTGAAAAACTTGATCAGAAGCAGTTTTTCTAAGGCATTACTTGAGGAGGTACTCGAGTAATGAGCCAAAACTTGAAGTAACCAGAAGCACCTTCCAGTAATCTGCCAACGTTACTCGAGTAAGTACTCGAGTAATAGTGTAAGTATTTTCAAGTTGCTCTCGGCCTGCCAATGTTACTCGAGGAGCTACTCGAGTAACCATATGAAAAACTTCCAGTTGCCTTCAGGTTGCCAATGATACTCGAGTAAGTACTCGAGTAACTCTGTTTCTGAAAATATGTTGCTCCCAACCCTTTGTACCACTGCCAATGTTACTCGAGTAGGTACTCGAGTAACACACTGAAGTAAGTGAAAACTTGAAGGTGGTAGCCGATTAACTTGATTTCTTCTTAACTTATTTTCCTCGAGTCATTCTTCTAGTATGCAAGTATTTAATGCTCTATTTTAAGTGAATTCCTCGAGTAGGTACCCGAGTATGCAGAGATATTTTCAAGGAAAACCTCAAGTCATTACCCGAGTAAGTGGTGCCCAAAGAGTAAGTTTACTCGAGTAACAAGATAAGTGCTCTCGGCCTTGAAATCTTGCCAACATTATTGGAGTAAAGCATCGAGTAACCAAAAGTTTATTTGAAGGTTTACTCGAGTTAGTACCCGAGTAACTCGTAAAGTTGTGAGTGTATTACTCGGTAGGTACCCGAGTAAACATACATTTCCAAAGGTTTAAAAATTGATTACTCCATGCACTACCCGAGTAATCTTAAATTTGTCTGTTGACTTGCAGTTGATCAAAGTTTTCCCGATGATACTCGAGTAAGTACTCGAGTAAACTTCATGTGATACTCGAGTAGCTACTCGAGTAAGCAAACCCAGAAAGTTTGAAATCATTCCAACGGTCATTGTTCTGGTTCCTATTTGATCAACTTTTCATTCTATTAGTCTTCTTAGCATTTCAACAGATAAACAATGAAGAGATCTTACCAAATAAGGAAAGTCAAAAGCAATGCTCAAATGTCACCGACCGTCACCTACCGCAAACGTATGTTTTTCAAAAACTGGAAAAGTCAATAATGGTTGCGCACGCTCCAACGGACATGAAGAAATATGTTCTAGCAATCATTACCAACGTATCTATATATATGTGAACATCTGAACAGAGAGATACACAAGAACACACTCACGAACGTATCATCAAGTTCATTACTCTGTTTTTCATTATACTTGTGATTCTATGCTTCAGTGATTCTTATTTACTCTTTGAGAGAGATATTTCATTCAAACTCAATATTTGTTATTGAGGTAACTTAAGGTTGTGGAACCTTGAGTTGGGATTGAATTACGACTTGTAAGGGGGAGCGAGTGTCCAGGTGTAGGAACTTGCTTGTACTGAGGTGCCAAGAACCCACTGAATCTTGGAAGTTATAGTGAAACTCTCAGAGAAGCTCTGAGGACTGAACGTAGGTCAAAGTGGTTGTGGCCGAACCAGTATAACTCCCGGTGTACACTTCGGTGATATTTCTCCTTACTCTTTCATGTTTTAATTTCAACGTCAAATTTTATATTTGCAACGAAATTTTTAAGATCACCCAATTCACCCCCCTCTTGGGTGAAACGCTTGCTCTAACACTTAATATAAAACTTATTTAATTAATTTGATGAGATTAAAGAAGTTATATGAATTAATTAATTATAACACATATCACAGGTTTTTTGTAAGACATCTTAATCATCTTCTTCAATGCTCTCCCTCTCTCCTATCTGGGGGAGCATCAATGAGAAATACTTGCATACTCCAGGAGCGCCACTTCATCTGTACTCTGACAAAATAAAATACAACAACTCATCTTATTTTAATCCTATATGGCAGATGAGTTATTAGGAGAAATTCAAATTTTATGATTTTAGGAATGATGGAAGGGAATTTTGTTTTTTATTTTTTTAAATTAAGAAGCTTATGTTTTTTAAAATCATAAAATTTGAATTTCTTCGATAAATCATCTGTCATATAGGATTAAAATAAGTTAAGTTGTTACATTTTAATTGATCAAAATACAGATGAGGTGATCCTCTTAGAATATATAAGTATTTCTCATCATCAATAGAGATAATTTAAAGTAAAATTGAACTTCCCAATATGGTTCTACATTATGGCTAGGAGGAGCTGTTAACTGAACAAAATTTAATGATGGTCGCCCATCAGTTATCAAAACTTAAGTGGATTGAGATTGATCCGTAGCCTCATGGGGCTTCTAGTGGGATCTGGTTGAAAAAGGTCAAATTCTCCCACACAACTTTTGCTGGTTTGTAGTGCAACACATTTAGGATTGGAGTCAGTACTAGTTACATAATTTTGCTATCTGTTTGGTGGGAGGACAGAGGACATCCTATTTCCCCTTAACAGGGGATTTAACAAGATAATACTCCTTTAATTTTTAATATAAAATATATTTACTTAATTTGATTAGATTAAAAAGTTAGTTGAGGTGATTAATATAACATATATTTTTTAAAATATCGTAATCATCCTTCTTAATTCTCTCATTCCCTCTCTTCTTTGACTACTATAGAGGAAGCATTAATAAGGACAAATTAGAAAAAAAAAACTAATAAATATAAAAACTATGGGGCTGTTTGATTTTATTTTTAAAAACTTCTTTTTTTGTTTTAAAAAACAATAAAACCTGTTTGGTAAACTATTTTCAAAATTTTTTTAAAAAACAAAAAAACAAAAAGTTGTTTTTAAAAACTAAAAACCAAAAACATTTTTTAGTTGTTTTTTAGTTTTAGTTTTCCTATTTTTTATTTTTTGAGGCCGCCACTTATTTACTATCGATACTACACTACCAATTACAACGACCGTCACGTCACCACCGGCGCACCGCCACATCACTTCAAAAACAAATTTTTCAAAACAATTTATCCAAACAATTTTTTTTTGTTTTTTTTTAAACTTGTTTCCAAAAACTGTTTCATAAAACTGGTTATAAGAACAAAAAACAGAAAATAGAATGAAACAAATCTTATGTCTTATATTTAGGATTAAGATCAACTCCCCAAAATTATCTTATATTAAAGACGGGAGGAGTACTATCAAACAATACCCCTTCACAAGTACTATCAAACAATACCCCTTCACAAGTCGCAGCAAGTTCAATAGGTGGTTTATTTGCATTAGTTAGTTTCAAGTGAATTCATTTAACCCAGTATCAATCAATTGACTTTATGCTTGGAAACTCGTAATACCCAATTTTCATAAGAAACGGGACGGATCCATCCGTTATTAAATATACCATTTTAATCATTATTTCATAATATTTCCCAATTCTATTTATTTATATTTTCATATTTGACTAGTTATTCAATTATATCTGGAAATGATTTGATAGATTTTGAATTTCCTAATGTTCTTTATTTGATCACTTCCTCCATTTGACCAAACAAAAAAATTTTCTAAAATTAGTAAGGGTGCGGAAATGATCTCCCAATCAATGACATTACATCCCATAAATAATGAGGATTCCATTTTGTCCATCCCCATAAATTATGTCCTAATTTAATTGATTTGATTTGAAAATAGTGAAGTCCATCTTTTCCAGTAGCTTATATTTCAGCTCTTGACAATCATCAGACATTTTATAACCATAATGATTCGTAACACATGATTATAACATTCCAAATTTGTAGCTGAAAAATTAGGAAAATATTAAGGACAATTATCAAACTTTTAATAATATTTGATGGATTGTTAAAAATTTGCAGGGACATTTTAGAAATTCATCAAAATTTTAATAATAATTACTAAATTGAAAAAAACATGCAAAGATTTTTCAATACCGTGTTTTATGATATTTAATTGATTAAAGACAATATGCAATATACACATAAATTGTATTTCCAAAATGCTTTCAATGTCATTAAATATTATTATTCTCTTATTTTCTTTATTTATATGCCACAATCATGAATAATCCCCTTTTATGTCAATAGTGATAGTGATAGTAAGTTCCCCTCTATTTTTTCGGGTGTTATTTTGTTGAGGTCTGACAATATGTATCTTTGTGCAGCCTTAATGTGGTTCATGGTGTGTTCTTGATCGTTTATCCATTTCCTTATTAAATCCTTCGGGTTTTGAGTGGCAGAAAGTAGTGGAGAAAAAGATCATTCCGTGAAGATTTCAAGCTCGGTTGAAATGGAGAAAGCAAACCAATTGATGAAAAAGCGCCAAGGATGAAGCGGAACGGATAGTGGTTTCAGGTAATCTTCTTCTTTAGCACTTGGATTAGTATAGTACTCAGCAGTACTTCAACTTAAAGATGAAGAATATCTTTGTTCAGGGGGCACTCGTCATGTGGTATTTATCTGATTATCTCTTTTCATGTGTGTGAATATAAATAAAATTTTAGCTATTTTAATTAAACAATATTGAAAATTCACTATATAGTTGGAAATGAGTTAGTTGCATCAACATATAGCAGAAGCATGAAGGCCTACGGTGAAGAGCATTGGAATGTGATTGTCAATGAGAGAACTAGCAAGAGGATACAATTACCTAATGGGGTTGGTTATATTTGCACCAGTTGCAATGTTTGCTTGGTTCTCATTTGTGCCAGACTTTTATATAACCGAGCATTCAACAGAGGGACTAAGACGTTATGCAATATGAGTTTAGAAATACAGATAGACTGTAGTTGTAAAATGTCCAGTTATTTTTAAATTTTATGTAATATTATAATATTTTTTATAAGATATTAAATATTAATAGTTCGATTTTTAAACTAAAGGTGAAGATAGGATGATAGGAGGAGGAGGAGAAAAAGGTGAGGACAATATCCAAATCTATATTTAAAACTAAGTTTTGAAGTTTTTCTTTTGTGGGGTGGGGTCTAATTTAATGTTTAAATTGTTCAAATTAGGATTATGCACTTCTATCTTATCCTTAGTATAAAATCTATTTTATGAGTTTTTTTTAAACCTCGACGCCACATGTTGATTATTTTCTCAGCATATTTTCATCAATCATGCCACCTATATTTTGTTTTTATATGTTCAATTCAAATAGATAATATTATCATATATACTATTATCACAATCATAAGAAAAACACTTTTCTTATAAGGTACGAGGGGATATAACTTGTTATAGTTAATAACATGTGGTATGAATCGCAAAAAGAAACTTTGTATGTATTTACGGATGAAAAACTCAATGGAGTAAATATTGTCTTATTAGACTTGGGATATACAAGCTCCACAGACCAGATATTCACTCTTGCCTTACTTTTGAATATTTAATATATAATTGCTTCATTGACAAAATCAAACCTATCTTAGCAAAGGATTGGAAAAGTTAACAAATATGCTAATTGGCAGGTTAGGTTTGCTCAGCAACTCAATGTTAATATTTTGTATTTCATTAATCCCTTTTGGTGGATTGGTGGGATAAACAGGAAAAAACAAGAATATTTAATTGCTTTAGGTATATACTTATTAGTCTATATGAATCGGGAAAATTGCTTCAATTTACATGCATACGTATAAAAATAATAATAATTTTACATGAAACTTATCAATGTCAGAGAATATTTAATTGTTTTTTTTTCGCCCAGAAAAATTTTCTTACATGGATATACTGGTCTAACAAGTTGCCTTGATCTATGAAAAATTGGCAGATATATAACTATCAAGCATATTACCTTGTTTGTGTAGGGTAACCTGGGAATATTCTTAGGAGTAGTGAAGCTTAAACCTATCTACATCATAGACATCCACGAAGATGTACCATTTAATCAGTTTCCTTAGTACACAAAACAACTAAAATCATTTCTCTAATAAATGACTTCTAGCTATGTAATTACTAAAACCTGAACATATTACGGCCTCGTGGAAGCCTAGCTTGTCATAATATGTTATGGCCTCGTCGAAGGCCACCTAAAAACGCCAATATTGCAGGAAAATTAACGTAAGATTTATGCTAAAATCCAAATATATGTTTTTATCTTCTTCTGCAATGTGGCTCTTCGCAAAAAAATTATATATAAGCAGTCACTCCCCTTCTCTTATAGTTAGTTCAGGCCAAATGGATTTATCTAACTCCAGAGTTGCAGTCGAAGAATTATCTTACAGTTCACGCCAAAGTAACTCTGATAGAATTCATGGGAATGATGAAACGTATTCGCTTAACAAGAAACCTGTATGGTCCAAACGTAGTCTTGCTTACATAGGAGCCCATGATGTTTTCAGACCAGAGGTATGGAACATAACCATTAATTCTTGTTAAAATTGATGATGTTACTATTCTGTCAGAAGTTAGTTATTTTCTGTTTCTTGTTGAAAGGTATGGAGGGCAGCTTTGACAGAGTTGGTAGCAACAACCTTGTTAATGTTCAGCCTCACAACCTCCATCATTGCATGCTTGGACTCACATGAGACTGATCCGAAGCTTCTTGTTCCTTTTGCAGTATTCATAATAGCCTTCCTCTTCTTAATGGTCACTGTGCCTCTCTCTGGAGGGCACATGAGCCCTGTTTTCACCTTCATTGCTGCTTTAAAAGGAGTCATAACTCTTACACGTGCTCTTATGTACGTAATATCCCAATGCATTGGCTCTATTATTGGATTTCTCATCATTAAGACTGTGATGGACAAAAGATTAGCAAATATATATTCCTTAGGAGGCTGTGCTATTAGTGATTTGAAGCAGCAAGAAGCTTTGTTAATAGAATTTTGCTGTACTTTTGTGGTTTTGTTTGTGGGAGTGACCATTGGCTTTGACAAGAAAATTTCCACTCATTTGGGGCTGCCAATGGTGTGTTTGGTGATTTCAGGAGCCATGGCCTTAGCTGTTTTTGTGTCTATTGTTGTGACGGGACAGGCTGGATATGCTGGTGTGGGCCTAAACCCAGCAAGGTGTTTGGGCCCAGCTTTACTTCGAGGAGGCCCATTGTGGAATGGACATTGGGTTTTTTGGGTTGGGCCCTTCTTAGCCTGCATTATCTATTATGCGGTCTCTTTAAACTTACCTAGAGAAGTTTTGGTTTGAGTTGAGTTTACTTAACCATTCTTCCACTAGCTTATGTAACTCTGCAGTGTTTTGCTCATGTCCACCTAAAATTCGGACTCTAGTTGCCAATGAGTGTTTGGGATGTAATCCCCTTTTAGATTAGTTATTTTATGTAATCTGGGCTTACGCCCTCTTCTGTATCAAAAAAAAAAAAAAACCATTCTTCCACTAAATTATTGATTTAAATTCAATAAATGAAAAATCAATGACTATATAAATAGCTAGAAAAGGAACATATTTTCTCGTATGTATGTAATTTTTTAATACTTTTGAGTCTCTTGATAAAATAACACGCATCATCAGAAGTCTCATTCTCCATTCATATGTTATATATAATAAAGAATTAATATAATGTTTGGTCATTATACTTTGCTCTTATTTTGATTTTGGTTTCTATAGTTTTAAATCAAAGGTTTTAGTCCCTCAAATTTTTCTTCATCTAAAACGTTAGTCCCTACAATTTAATAAATACCTTAATGGTGTTAAATAAGATGATGCATCCAGTACTAACACCATCAATTATATATATTGATGTGGCTTGATGACTAGCCATGCTGACTATAATTTTTGTAGCTTACTTGATTAAGTGATAAAATTAAAAAAAAGGGGGGGGGGGAGGGGGGGATAGGGGAATCAGGAAGAGAACTCATCGCGCTAAGCATATTCCACTGTACATCATCATCTTCATCGAGAGAGAGAGAGAGAGAGAGCCATAAGGGCGCAGAGTTGGCAATCCTCTAAGAATCGTGAGTGTTGGGGCTGGCGTTCTCTCCCTGATACCCTTCTTTCTCTATGTTTTTTTTCCTTTGTTTTTTTAATTTTATCACTCAACCAAGTAAGCTACAAAAATTATATTCAGCGTGCCTAGTCATCAAGCCACATTAATATAATTGATAGTGTTAGGGTCATGTCATTTTATTTAACACCATTAAGGTTCTTATTAAAATTATAGGGACTAAAATCAAAATAGGGTAAAACATAAGGACCAAATATTATATTAACTCTGTAATAAATATAACTCTATAGGTGTCAAAACATTTTCAGAATAAGCAGTAACTTGATGGCTTTGAATGAGACATGTATATTTTTTACAGAAGATGCACTTTTCATGATAATGTAATGTATATCTTCAATGTGGAACATATAACTTTAGCATATTGCTATATAATTAAATATAATTTTACGCCTCATGCAGCATTTCTGCGTTATCTTGTAACTCGAGGACTGTACATTTGAACAATACGTCTTTACATAAAAAGTAGCTTTCATTTGAACGATACGTCGTTTATTTTAAGGAGCATATATAATCACCTTTCTTCATGATAACGGCTAGCCCTATCTTTTAAGCATATATCTTGTTCTTTTCTGCAGAAACAAACACCGTTCATATTCAACAGAAGATAGCATATGCCTTTATACCTTGAGTATGCCATTCACAGTCAGTGCAATAATCCATTTATTGTGCAATAATCCATTTATTCCTATTATTTTAAAACTATGCAGAGCTGGACTTATATTAGCAGATAATGAAACTTATGTATACTTACAAACGCGTAGGATTATAACCATGATCATTAAATATTTTTCTTCATTTTAAAATAAGACTGTTTATCTTTTATAGTGGCGAATTCGCTTTTTGTATGAAGCGTAACGTTTTGTTTTACTCGTGGCTCTCTGTTACTGTCGAATACATAAAATTATATATTCTATATAGTTGAAGATATTACTTTGTTCATACGTAACACTGGGAGAAGAACTATAGAGGAATCAGAATTGTTTTACTATTTATGAAGAGCTTTCGGGGGGGGGGGGGGACATAAAACTTCTGACGTTGTAAAATCAAACGTTTTGTAATTATTAATGTGGAAACCATACTCATACATCAGTAAAAATGAGATAAAAAGAAGCACGATGAAATAAGGGAGAGAGCTATATAAATATCCCTTTGGGTTGGGACAAAATGGTTCATCTTATTTCTTGACTTTGGGGTCGAGGCTTTCATGGATTCAGAATCGCTTAACTCTCCAGTTGCATCAGAAGATGAGCGTAGCAGGTCTTCTGATCAAAACCACGAGCCAAACAAGTCTTTAAGATCGAAGCTTCTTGTTTCCATAGGTGCTCATGAATTCTTCAGTCCAGAGGTAATACAACATTAATTTGTTCAACACAAGACTACGTTGGTCTGTCGGGCATGGAGTGCATGACGTGCCTTTGGTGCTGCTCTCCTGTTGCTCCTTAATTTTGAGCCGTTTCCAAATGATTTTTAAAAGGTTTATTTGTCATTAGATTCTCCATGAGTAACATTTTAATATTTTAAGTGTAAAAAATAAAACTGTTTTCAATTTTTACGATTTTTTTTAAAAATTTAAGATTTCAAAATTGCATGGTTTCTTTTTAATTTTGAGTCTTAAATTTTAAAAAATCATAAAAAAATTGAAAACAACTCTAATTTTTACTCATAAAATATTAAAATGTCAATCATTTCATTTAAGGTAGAATATCATGATTACAAGAACAATGAAAAAACCATTTAAGAATAGTCCCAAAATTAAGAGGCAACAAGGGGCGCTGCACCATGTTAGCGGACACAAAAATGATAACTTGGGGCAAACCCACAAGGTAATAGAAAAAAGTAGTAAAATGGTCAAAACTGTATTAAGGGGAAAACAATAAAATGAATTGAATTTTTACCATAAAAATTATTATTATAATGTATAAGTATATATTTATTTAAAAGCGTAGAATTATTTAATCAATTATTATAAATAATTATTAGCTAGGGTGTTTGTTTAACAATTTATAATAATACTAGCTGAAATTAATGCTTATATTGAATTGTAAAAAATCAATAAATCATGTTATTGCAAAATATTACTTTAGAAAATCGTTTAGCTAGTTTATGAGCTGAAGACTCAATGCATTTACTGCAAGATTGTAGAGTAGCAACTGAGATTTGGAAAGAAGTCGTGAAGCAAGATCAATGGGACTTTTTCTTTTCCATGGAGGGAGCAGAGTGAGTCAAATGGAACCTTACTCATGAGACGGGATTGCCATATACGAGGAAGGTGCCTTGGCCAATGTTCTTAGTTACATATGTTGGGACATATTGACTTCTCGATGCAGCAAACTGTTTGGAAGATTCAGGTGCAAGACCATCAGCTAAGTCCTTTTTTTTCACAGCATGCTTAGATTAGGATATCATCGAGATTCAAGCTCGTTAGGACCGAGTCACCCCATCGAACAATAACAGTGTTCTTATTGATGATAATTTTGTTAAATTGTCAATGGAGGTTTTGCCCGGCGGCCGAAGTGGTGGGGGGGGGGGGGGGTATGTTCGTGACACAAATGAGACATGGCTGTGCGGTTTCAGTTGTAAACTAACCACTGTTCCACCAGCAATTGCTAAAATTATTGTCTTCATACATAGACTTAACATTTGTTGGTATAGAGGTTTTAGGAAAATTCTTGTTTTTGGATTGTACAAGTGATTGACTATTTGCTCAAAGGGTGTGATCAGGATCACCCTTTTAAGGATATGATTGATGAAGTTAGATATATTTTGAACTGGGATTGGCAAGTTGTAGTGACCCACACTCCTAAGGAAACCATGATCCTAGTAGATAGTTTAGTAAATTATTCTCATAAGTTAGATGATAATTTTTGCATCTTTGACCAACCTTCTAGGGGTGGAAACAAGCTAAGCGACCTGTCAGGGGCCTATGGCTTAACCTGTATTTAGCCTAACCTGGCCTGTTTGACAATTTTGTAATTTACCTCCTCCTTACATGCAAGAGGAGGAGGTTGATGAAAGATAGCTCTTAGATAGTTTTTCGTTTTGTTTGATGTAATTATTTTTGTTATATGAATGTATTCCAGTTTCCAGCCAAAACAAAATCTAAAAGGCATTCTGTATTTTCAGCTTAAAGTAGCCAATCATCTTACAAATCTACAGCCCAAAACACAAATTATGGCAGCACTAATTTACATAAAAACGAAGATTATTATACAAATATAGTTTCTTTTACCCTTCATAATAATACTTAAACCAGGGCGGATCTGTAGTTACGCTGTTACACCAGAGGGTGGCTGCAAAAGCGTGGAAGGACCCAAGGGCTCATGCACAACAGAATTTGAAGAAACTGATATGGGATTGCCCTCTAATTGCAACATGATACTTGCCAGTATCTCAGTTAAAATTTTCTTGAATTCCTCATCCTTAACCGTCTTCCCATCATCTGCATCTATCATCTTAAAGACTTCCAAAATAACTTTATCCATCTGTAAATCATACACGTGAGTTTTACATGAATGGCTCCACAAAAATACTTCTCCGGTCCTTAACATAAGACATATTTTTTGGTCTTAGATATAAGACCTAGTTTTCATGTTTGTCAATCATTTCCTAATTTACCCCCTATTGATGCTTCATCAACAATAATCAAGGAGGAGAAGGAATGAGGAAATTAAGGAAAATTACTAGGGTATTTTAGAAAATATTTGTCATATTAACTAACTAAACTAACTTCCTAAATCTAATTAAATTAGGTAAATATGTCTTATACTAAGGAATAAGGATGGGAGGAAGTACTATACTTATTCGCCTTCTGAATTGAAAACAATGAAAACTGTAACTAAAGTCAGTATAGCATCATATACCAGGCCTTAAAATTTCTTAGTCATCTGGTATACTTGTTATCCACTATCCAGTAACACACAAGTAAAGTGGAAGAATTTGCAATATGAGGATGGATTTACTGTGAGCATTTGCAACGTACCTCTTCAATGGCACCAAAAGGAGGCAAACCAGCAGATGGAGACACCACATCAAGAGCCACCCGTAGATGATCCTTCGACATTTTTCCTTTGCGATCATTTGGCAGATTTTCCAAAGCCGAGTTCAAGGTCTACAATTCATTACAGATTGGCAAATTACATGTACAGAACTCCAACTAAAGTAAATCAAGAATATGAAAGATTTTTAAAGAGAAGTTCAATGAAAAATAATAAACCTTCTCTAACTCTAACTTGCTGGATAATAGTCTCTTAACACCAGTTCCATCAAAAGTGTTTTGACTGTGGGCAACAATGACAGGCAGCTCCTTAAGATGTTCTGCCACCCTCAAGACCACTTTCCTAAATTCCGACAAAAATATCTCTTGAGAAACGGGGTCATCCCAATCAGGGCCTGCTTGAGATTCCAGTGCAGGATCCACAATGTTGTTAAATACCTATATGCAATGAGGATGAGAATTTCTCACTCAAAAAATAATTTGCAGAAAATTAAGTTCCAAGTCTGTGCAGCATTATTTAAAGTGAAGTTAATAAATTACCCAAGAATCAGAAGTGGGAGGAATTCCTTGTTCAACAGTAAGCTTCCCCATAGCTTCAACTACATGGTCATGGAGTGATGAGTTAGGGGACTTAATCTCGAAGAATATGGATGCCATTTCTGGTTCATAACTTGGACCATTGACAAATTCAAATAGATCTTCCCCATCAATACGAAGTATCAGAATCGGGTCTCGCTTCAAACCAGCGGCCATGCCCAATAGAATGTCAGAGAGGACCTCTTTGAACTCAGCCTTGCTCACTTTCTCCACCTTCCCATGGGTGAACTCATTCAACACCTATGGAAAAAGTCAATAGAAAGTTTAACATGCATAGAAAATTCGACAAGCAAACTGCAAAAATTATCAAAGGAACTCAAGGAATGGCATAGAGCTTGATCTTCCCCTGCATATTTCTTAGCATGACGATAGTGCTTCACATGTCACAAACTTAAAGGCACAAAAAAGAAAAAGAAATAAAGGAGGCCGGAAAGAAAACACCCCACTTCAATGGCATTGTCCAAAACAAGTCAATTACTGTAGAAGTATATTGCTTCATTTTCCTCTTGTGGCCGTGACATCTTACACATTATATATTTATTGTTTGTTCATCTCAAGCATATAGTAGGTAAGAAATTGCTTTTTCCAAAAGTATGCCACTATAGGAACAACTATGCTCGTCCCCACTCCCCACAAGAGCAATGCTTTCAAAAAGAAGCTTGGGTGCACACAGTTTATCATTGACTACAATAGCACATTGAACTCTTGTGACTTCAGAGTCCAAACTTTACAAAAACTTCGAATAGTTAAGTTTAGAAACTTAATATAGTCTAAACAGCAATAATCACCATGAGTTAATAATATATCATATATCCCAAGTATTTACCTTATTTTATGATACAGTTAAGAAGGGCAGAATTGCATTTGGTAGGGGTAGACGCAGACCTGAAGAAACTAACCTATGAGAATTACGAAAAGTTCAATATTTTTTATATTTAACATGTCATAGGAATTTTGAATATTTATCATTCAAGTAATTATATATAGATTAAAATACTGTTTATTGATTATTGATGTGCGTCTTAATTTATTTTTTCAAATTTTGAAAGATTTTAAAAATTTGAGCAAGTGCATGAAATTTTGAGCACAGTGAAGCTGGAGAAGCAATTGAATGTGAAAAGCAGAGTCCACAGTACTGACTGACCAAACTATCATAGGTAGGATATTTGTGGGGCAGTTAGACGTCGAAATCTTATTCTTTGAAGCTGATGGAAGAAGGATACTACTAGCATTAAAATAGAAGAAAGAATATCAACTATATTTATCATAAGCAAAACAAATTTTAGTTTCTTCCTGCCAAAGCATCTTAAAGCATCAAACTAGGAGATTTTACGGTGAGCCAGAGAGATGCAGGAAAAGTCGAAAAGAGTAATGACTGGTTCTTTCCAACGTCACAACAAAACTCAAAACCCACAGAAAGAAAATTATAATCAAGAAGATCCGACAAACAAGAGAATGAAGCAAATGAGATGATGATAATAATTCAAATATTCTTTAAAGGATTGAAATGACAGAATTCCACAACCAGAAGTTATCCAGAAGCAAAGGTCCAAGCATATCTAACACCTCATCTTATCAATAAGGATTGATAAGCTACAGTTTATCTTAGGATTATTACAACTTCATCTCCAAGGACCCTCTTAATCCTTACTTAATAATTTATTAAAACTAGCAATGGTTTCTTCTCCCATAATGCAGAGTCCAAGCTCGAAATCCAAAGAAATTAACCTAATTAAGTTATGTCATTGTCACATTCAACTCACCAACCTCACAACATTGCTGAAGTTCGAAGCAATTTCCACGTAATCACCAAATCAAGAGAACTACAGAACTCATCTAGAGCATTCCCAGCCTACTAACAGGAGAGATATTGAGAAGAGAGTAGAAACCTCAGAATAAATGTGATCGGACTCAGGATTCGTGCCCTGAGCTGGCAATCCGAGAGCAGCACCGATATCGGCGACGGCGGGCTGGAGCTCCTTCACCGAGAGCTTACCGTCACCGTCTCTATCTAACTCCCCAAACTTATGGTCCACGAAATTGCTGAATACTTGATGATTCCCGACCAACTCAACTATATTGGAACCATCTAGAACCTGTCCATTTGCGAAACTTCTCTTCTTGCTTGATAAAACTGCCTCCATTCTACGTTACAACTTAGTGGTACAGCTGATAGGGATTTTGCTCCGTTGTGAGTGATGCGAAACTTGGAGCTGGAGTGAGCAAGAGTTTGAAAGCTACCTTGTGATCTTGTGCAAGAGTCCTAGGCAACATTAACGAGAGTGAAGATGGAGGAAGGAAGAATGGCAATATAATGGGCCAGCAATGGCATCCCAAAATAGTGGAGGATAAGGAATTATTACTTCCTTAGAAGGCCGAACACAGCATGTGCTGCAAAAACTATAGGTCCTGTTTGAATGGGATTTCCTCATTCAACATTTTGAATAGGTTTTGAAATTCCTGACCGTGGTGTTTTTCTAACTGTTTTTAAAGCCCTTGATTAAAGAATCTAATTAGGTTCTGTATAAGAAAGTGATGAAGAAGTATGTTCACAAAAGTCGAGATAAAATTTTTTTCACAAACTTATTTCATATACTAAAAATCACGTTGGAAAAGTAACTTCTACCACTAATCCAAACAAACATTTAGTATTACTCTCTCTTGTCTTTAATATAAAATATATTTGGAGAGTTGATCTTAGTCTTAAATATAAAACAAAATTTCATATTTATCATTCATGTCCTAATTTACCCCTATGGATGCTCCCTCAAGAATAATCAAGGAGGGGAGAGAATGAGGGAATTAAGGAATATAACTAGTGTTTTAAAAAATATACGTCATATTAACTAACTCAAATAACTTTATTAATATAATCAAATTAAGTAAATATGTCTTATATTAAGAACGGAATGGAGCACTAACTACCAACATTGATTAAGGTATGGATTAGAATATAAGCTTGAATTCATTGAAAGCTTGGTTCGCTTAACTGTGAATACTACTACAAAAATAGAGATTAGTGGCGCACATTTTGTGACACTTCTTTAAAGAAATGACACAGCTTCTTTCAAGAATTTTTTATATTTTTTTAAAAAACATCTCAGGTGGCGCTTCCTCAAGGAAGCGCCACAGCTACTTGGTGAGGAAGCGCCACCTAAGGTATTTTTTAAAAAAAAAAAACTGAAGCAACAGCTATAGCACTTGCTCAAGGAAATGTCATAGCTGCTGCATACTTTGTGAGACACTTGATTAAGGAAGTGCCATACAAAGTAATATTTTTTTTAAAAAAAATTCCAAATCCTTCTATCTCTTGCAATCTGCTTCCATCACTTTTATCTTCTTAGTCTCACTCCTCATCCAACACATGCTATTACTCCTTATCCTCTTGGTATCCAAATTTTTTCCTTCTCCTCTTCTTGTCACTCATCACTGTCCTTACTTCAATCAACACTTCCTCCTTATTCATTTGTTCCATCACTCTTCCTTATTTTTTTCACTTATTCATTTGTGTGAGCTTATTATTAAATCATACTTGGTTCAACACTGTGCTTACTGTGACTGGACTTGCAGGTTGGAGTTCAAGGATTGGAGATCTTTAAGTCCTATACATGGAAGGATGTACCCTACACAGACCTTAGATGAACTCCAATTCTTCTATGAGCTAGTTAAACGACTCAACACAGACCTCCATGGGTTCAAGGTTTGCGGTCATATCATTTCTAGAGCAGTACGTTTTTTAATTGTAACTTAAAAATGTTGGCATCAAAGCATCTGATTGGTAGAGTGAAACTTTCCTACTAATTGATCACATCAAGTGCAAAGCAGCTTTTTATCCGTCATTACTAAATAATAAAATGCATTTTATTACCATTTTTCTGTTATTCTTTTCTATAGACTCATTTTACATTTTAAGTCATATCATTTATAGAGTAGCACATTTCACTCATTGTTCTTCAATATTTATTATATTTGTTTAATTATTAATTGATAATTTTCATATTTTCTATTATTTTTTAAAGTATGAACATGCATATCATTTTATATCTTCATTATCTTTTTTTCATTTGTTTGTTATATTCCCAATTCTGAGTATCAAATGGGTTTGACACCCAAAAATAATTATTTATTTCTAACACTTGTATTTTACTTAGTAGTAATTTGTTAATTAGTTATTTGTTAATTTATATCATTTTGGAGTTATTTGATTGTAGTTTGTTTTTTTTCATTTTGTTGTGAATATGAAAATGTGTTTAAAGTGTGTTATTAATTATAATTATAAGATTCAAATAGAAAAATACAAAAAAATTATTTTTTTTTTTAAAAAAATAATACTTTAGGTGACGTTTCCTTAAGGAAGTGTCATAGGAAGTGGACTACCTGTGGCCCTTCTTCAAGGAAGCGTCACAGGAAGTGGTTAAGGAAGCGCCACAGTTTTTTTAGTGGTGATAGAATATGTGACACTTCTTAAATATCATAATTAATTTAAAAATAAGTGTCACAGCTATACTTTTTTATAGTAGTGGAAGTAGAATATTTACCTAGCTAAAAGTATGTTAACAATCTTACAGAGGAAAATGTTGGTAATGGTTTGATATTTGTTAACCTATCTATGGGCGTGGGGTTCAGTTTCTTTAGCTTCAAAAGATACACCATTTTTTTTATAGAAGGCAAAATAATATAATAAACAAATAAATTTGTAATACATATATAGAATGAATGTAAACAAGTAATTAATATAGAGTTAGCTATAATCTATAATGGTGTAAATCCTTATTAGATCCTAAGTCTTGAGTTCTCCTCCCAAAAAATACACACTTATGTTGGAAAAAACAATTACAAACCCTAAACTAAATACCAAATAAAAAGAGAAAAAAGTGAGCAAGCATGATAACAAAAAAGTTTAGAGATAAATACACAACTTGTTTAAAATTGTAATTGTACACTAATAATCTTAGTGACATCGAAGATGCGGGAAATTTTCAAAACTTTCTTGAACGCACGTGACATTTAAATTATTATGTCCTTAAATTTTATTTTAATTAAATTATTTGATATTAATAATTTAATTTGATATATTCAGTCCAAAAAAATAATTTAATTTGGTATAGGAGCAAGGGGAGTGCTTTGGTAAAAAACAAACAAGTACTTGCGAGAGTGTATATAAACTGAAGTGACCACTAATCAATTTGCGGCCGGGACACGTGGGGTCCTGAGGATGCTCCACCTTACATAGCTACTCATTAAAAAAAAATCGCACCACATTTTGCCGGGCGCAAGTGGGCTGGGGGCCACTTGAGAAGTCCAGTCTGTGAAATCGAATATTTCCATATATTAGTGTATATAGATAAAAAGAATAAAACCTTAATATATATATATATATAAATATAATAGTACAAAATTATTCACCAATAGACAAGAAAAATACATACATACATACATACATATATTTGATCATTTTGAAAAAAAATAAAGTTGAACCAAGTGAATGGAGAATACGACGCATGCTGGCAACAGAACAAAGGTCTCCATGTGATTTACGAAGAAGAGAAGCTTAAATGAAAATAGTGACTCCTACGTGAAAGAGGTCCCAAATTTAATAATAGACTATGTGTTCGCTTGGAATAATGATTGAAATGCTTAAAAATAACTTTTTAATCGTGATTTAAGACATATGAGGTAAATATGCGAAAAGAGTTTGTCTCAATTTGTATGAAAAACAGCTTATAAGTAATCTCAACATTAAAAATAATTAGTCTCAAATTCAAAGTAATTTGTTTACACCTTCATAAAATTGGGGGGGGGGGGGAGAAATCATTAACGAACATAGTGACGAAGGATTAATTTAACAGGATGATTTGAATTAATGAAGGAATTACATATGCATCATTTGATGAAGTGGGAACTAATTACACGTAGGTTTTGGGAAAAATATGAAATGAAATAGGGAAGCTAGGCGGATGATGATTTGAGGTGGGAGGTGAGATGAAGGAATTGATGTTCCTGACAAGGAAGAGAGAGACCGCCCAAGGGATGATGAAACCCAAACTCTTGCTCATATCGCTGAAGCAAATCCAGAAACCTGGGATGGTTCAAATACGATATGGGAACCACGAACCTCTTCCTCTGCAGATCTCCCACGTATACCGCCACGTGTCCCCTCGGAACATTCTTGTTATTATTCATCGACGGCGAAGACAACTCGTGATTTTGACGACGACGACGACTATGAACACGATTCTGTGGCCACCTCAATATTTTCTTTGCTTGCTGAGCCATACATAGCAGACGACCACCCATTTTCTCCGATATATATCTGTATGTGTAGTGTGTGACTGATATTTTGCCTTGGAAGTGAAGGATTTGGTCCGGCGGTATTGTACTTATATGGTGAATGGTGTGTGAGTGCAGGTTGATGAATATGCTGACAAAATTAAAGTGTGATAGTTATACTAGTACTTAAATAAGTTATTTAATCATATCTTATGTTGTGTATCATATCCATAGATTCTATATCAGTTGATAAGTTAAGTAAAATAATTTAGAGAAAAAATGATAAATATCAATATTTTAAAATAATTTAATTCACTTCCTTATTTTTTCTAAAAAAATCAACTATATCTTGTATTTAGAATCAGAAAGAGTAATCAAACTCTCCCATGCATGGTTTTCCCCACTTGGCTTTACTCCACTCTACGTATATCTTCATGTTTCTCTTTCTTCTTTTCAAGAGGTCCCAACCCAAAACTAGGTGCCTGCCGCACACTGGAAACGGAAATACCCATTCCTCCATGATGACACATTTCTTCATAACTTTTTTTTTTGTCCATTCGATTCATAGGAGCTTTGCCCTGACTGTATTCGGATCCGACCTGTGTCACGCATCTGGCTATGGTGAGAGAGTCTCCCAATGAAAATTTTCTGCATACATAAGGCTCGAACCCGAGACTTTACTTAAACGGAATCAAGCTGCTTACCACTTGGACCAACTCCCATTGATCATTTCTTCATAATTTTTAACTTTCATTCTTCCCCTCAAATTTTTCTTTGTTCATCCATGTTTTAAAAAATTTGACAAAGTCTTATATTGCTTGGTTTGTCGAGGGCCTAATATAACTCTCCTCTTTCATCCGGGTTTGGACCGACTATAAAGCATAAGTGGAGAGCTATATAGGGTGGGATGTTTTGGTTAAATGATTATTAAAAGATTTGGTTTCAATAAAACATAATGATATCATGTAATCCATGTAACTGACCCCACTTAATAGAATAAATTCTTTTTTTTGTCGCTGTCGTCTTCATCAAGACAAGTCTTTCACGCGTTTATTTTTTTATAAATTAGAAGGTGATTGAGTAATAATTTACAAATGTTTTAAGTAATTTGAATTTGATCAGTTCCCAATTCCCTATAAAACCTGTTCAGACGTACTTATTGAAATATTATATATAATATTAATCTGTTACTTTTATTTAACTATATCCAATATCCTTACAACTTAATGGCATGCAAGATTCTATATAAAGGACGGTAACCCTTGCAAGGTTGGATCTCGCTCTCAACTTAATTATGCATAAAAAAACAAAAGACAATATGTGTTGACGTGTTACCCAAGTTTACGAGAGAACGTAGACAATAAATAACAGTAGTGAAAACTGAAAAAGAAAATGTAGAAAAGAAGTTTGATACCATAGTCATATTATATATATGCAAAATCGAGGAGCAAAAAAGGTGGAAGATGAGAAATATATAAGTGTGTGTGTATATATATTCGGACTAACAATATGTATATAAGTATATATTAGAGAAAATTACATTCAAGTTTCGGGCAAGAAAAAATATGAAAAAATGGTTCCTTAAAATTTCAAAATTGCATTTAAATCCCAAAAGACTTTTTTGTAATAAATTCTAATTTTGTTGATAAGTCCAGGGGCACGTTATTGACAAGTTTTAGGGCGTCTATTGATAAGTTTAAGGACGTCCATTGACAAGTATATAAGCATTCATTGACAAATTCATGATTAGAATTTAATACAAATTTTTTTGATAATTTTGAGGATTTAAGGGGTAATGTTTTTATTTTTTTTCTCTTATTCGGGATCTAAATATAATGTTCCCTATGTATTATTGTCAGAAGATAAGCAGGAATGGGCAATCTTGCCAAGATATTGTGGGAAGCAGCGGATCATCATTATCTCCCTCATTCTCAGATTCTCTCCCTAATGCAACTCGCTAAATAATACTAATTACTCATAATTGGAGTATTAATTAATGCATCTCAAAGAAAATTCTTTTAAAAAATTTATTTTTTCCTTATAATTATGTTAGATCTCCTTTGAACTTTGTCTGAATATTTTATATTGTTGTCATGCAACATTATAAAAAGGAAACTTTTGCATTCGCTCAGTAATCAAATTCACGCACGGAACCAATATATTTCTTGGTCATGACTTATGATGAATCAACAAAGAAAAATGAAAAGCAGAAAAAGTAAGGAAAGGACGTAAAATGCATGATGATGAAGGATCAGAACAGAACATGCAACGTACACTAGTCGTGTCATGTTACACAACGGGACAACATTGTGATATAGATAGCGATCCGCATCCAGCTTGGCAGTCTCTCATTTGTTATCCAATTCGCCCACTGATTCTCACCTTTTCTTTGTACTATATACTCTTTCGGATTCTAATTAAAAATAAAATTGATTTTTAGAAGAACTAAAAAAATTAATTTAATTATTTTAGAGTATTTTTACTTTTGTTTTTTTTTCTTCAAACTAATTAATTTGATTAATAAATTAGTATATAATCTAATTATACATAATATATGATATAATTAAGTAACTTATTTAATTTTCTTAATCTCTCTAAAAAAAATCAAATTTATCTTATATTTAGAACCAGAAAGAGTATTGTTTTAAAACTGCTCATATTCTCTAGCACTAATGTTTTAGGGTAATTTTTCCATGTAATTTTATTTTTAAAATATTTTCTCAACAGTAATGATCACTTTAAATTTTATGATACTAACTGCTATTGAAGAAATACTTAATGTTTTGAGCAAAAAAAAAAAAAAAACAGAGATACTTAATATTAAATGTAATTTTAACCCCTTTTAAAATGCAAAACCCAGCTTTAAAATTAAGTTTGAACCGATCGAATAGCTCTGAACTGAATGAACATCCATTGCCTGGCCCAAATCGGGTGTTACAGTGGAGGCCCAATAAAAGTGGTGCCTCACTTCGACATTTCTACCCTCATTTTCCTTTGTTACTTCAATTTTGGCAAGTTTACCCTGGGTTGGCTTTGATGGAAGGGGCTAATCTTTCATAACATAGCGAACTAATGTTTGAATCCCTGTTAGAACAGATGCCTACATTTGATGCCCCTCCAATAAAGGTAGCTGTATAGGGGAAGTTATGTACTGTACTTGGCGTACCACAATAAATTCACACTAGAATAATGGAATTCAATTTCTCACTCTCAATCTGTTTTCTTTATATCTTAAGTATGCTTTTCATCAAAAAAAAAGAGAGTATGTTTTTGTGTAATTCTGTTTTCCTTTTCTTTTGACTTTAAAGATATCCTTTTTTATTTTGCCTAAAAAAAGATTCTTAGGAAACTTTAGGATCCACTACTGGCTTCCTTCACTTATCCATTTAGAATTATTTTAATCACAATTAGAAATATTTATCGTGCAATAGTATTTAATTATTTTGAAAGAAAAATGATTTTGATGGCACATCAGCAAGTGTTCAATAATAATAATAACTAAATTTAATTTTATATGGCATATATGAGCACATACTGACATCATCAGAAGAACTCAGCCCTCAAATGATAAGAAATCATAAACTTTGGCACTATGACTGTGGACCGCAACCACCCAACCACCTCTCTGTTATTTCTTTTAAGCTTATAATGCTTAAATTTTTTTTGGCCATTCAGGTTATAATGCTTAGTGTGTATTTGGATTAGTTTTTGAAAATAACTTTTACGATTTATGAGATAAATATGTGAGATGAATTTTATCTCGACTTACGGAAAATAACTTCTGAAGCCACAGTTTGGGTGTTTCTCAAACACTCACTTAATTAGACAAATGCAAATGATATTCAAAGATATTTTAAAAGAAAGAATAATAGTTTGCGATGATTTAGCCTAGTACAGAGGATAAGAAGCCCTGTATCAAATTTTAGCATTGTATTTTAAATCTAATCCAATAATATTTCATACTAGATCGTTGTGTGAGGGGAAAGAAAAAGAGAGTCATTTATCAATGTGATTCAACAAAATGCTAAATGAATTATATACAATAAAGAGACACCTCAAAATCCGCTGTTGTGTGGATCCCCCACAGTACAAAACAAATTTAAGAGACTGGCTCTGTTGTTGCAATCTTTGTGGTAATAATCTAAATTGGAAAACGAACATTCAAAATAAAAACCAAACCCATCACACACTATGAATAACCAAGAGATGAAGTAAGGTTGATGAAGTAATCTTCAGTGCATGGAATGGTAAGACCACCCTTAGGATGATTGAATCCAAACTCTTCTTCAGCCCAATCCAGCAAATCTCTGAACAAAGGGTGATTCAAATACGATATAGGAATCACAAACCTCTTATATCTCTCCCCAACATACACTGCAAAGTGCCCTCTTGGAACATCACTATTATTAGCTGAAGCCATTTTGATTCTTGCTGAAAGGCTTCTCCGTAATTTCTGCAGTTTCTTCATGGGGGACAATCTTACACTAGTATCAGTCTAGAGTTGAAAGGTTTGGGTTGAATTGAACTCTTCATTACAAACTAAATTTATATATGCACACGCACAGAGATGGGCAAAGCCATAAAGTAGTTGCTACAGAATATTCAGAAACATAGCAGGTAAAGGACTAGAGGTAGTTTCACATGATTTTGCCTAGTTTATGCCAAAACACTAGGACCCACTATCTTTAGGAGCCAAAAAGAAAAGTGTGGTTCTCCTTAAAAGATTAATATAAATACTATTGCTTGTTGCTTTGAACTTTTTGACCCTAGACATGCTCTTGACATAGCATGCTAGTGTGAATGTGAAATTCAATAGGGATTTGTATTGGCTTGGTCTTTGCTTATCCAAAGGAGCTTTGAATTTAGACCGTTGTTATAACAAGTGAAAGCCAACATCTAGAGTGATAATGGACCCTCAATTATCCTGAGACAAGATCCTTCCTAACAGATTTTTCTGGTGCAGTGTTGACCATATTCTGTTTGCTGAGTCACCTCAGTCATGATGATACCTTTTTTTTATAGTCACATATAGTCATAAAAGTTCCATGAATCCTAACCAAGAAAACAAATTCTCTGTGATAGTGGTTTTGATCATGATCCTTGCATACCAAATCTCCTTTTGCTTTGCTCTTCAAGTGGACCACTAACTGGTGCTTCTAGTCTAGAGGTCACTATTTACTGCAGATAGACGTAACCTAGTGATGAACACATTTTCATTCTCCTACGCAACTAGTGTGCTACACATAGCTACTATGCTTGATTTTTGTAAGTAAATATCATGCTTTTTCTTCAGTGCATCTGCTGGACATGATGATTAGCTTTCAAAAGCGAATGGCTTAGCCATTCTGTTGTGAGATACCTCAGTTCATGATGCCTAAACAGCACAACACAGTTAATGATATCTAATCAGTAAGTCATGGTCAAAACACAATGTTCAAAACTTAGCATTGGAGATTTTGCTTTATTTTCCCTTCTTTTGTCCTCCTGAGGTTAGGAAAATTGTCCATCTAAATGATAAGCTTGATAACAGAATTACTGTAATTTTCTGTTGATTTGCCCTCCAAACTATTTCCTAATTAAAGGTTTATCCAGTTAAGTTAAAAAGTCACCTTTGATGGCTAGAAAGCTACTCTTTTTTTTTTTCATTACTTTGCAAATGATTTGTCTACAATTTTCAACCAAGAATACAGAACTGAAAATAATACATTTGAATCTTTTATAAGAAACTCAATAGTTCTCTATGAAACTAAAAAGGAAACAACTCTTCTTATAGTTATTCTGTTCGGTCTGTTTTACTTTCTTATGTGCATCTAGGGCCAATTTGGTAGAATTCGGAACAGTGCACACTTAGTTTTTGAAGGAAGCTTTACTTTGAACGTAGAGGCATGTTTTGCATTTCAAAAAGTCACATCCTCACACAACATTATTAAGTATACTCTTGTTTACAAATTAAAGAAACTATTCAGTATTTCTTTAGTGTTAACTCTAGCGTTTCTGTAAAAAACTAGCAGAGAAATAATGGCAAAGAGTAGGATGCATTTTGTTTGTACAAAAAGCAGAGTATATAGCTAACAGTTTTAGCAGGCATGCTTCCACCAACAAATTCATTAATTGCAACAAAATTTGTCATTCTCTTCGACACCAGAGAAATTTCTAATTTTAATCAAGTCACCTAATTTCGTTTTCAGTATTTAGTTGTACCTAAGAATAAGCCAAGCCAAATCCCCCTAAGAAGGTAGCATTTCAGAACATTTATTTACCTGAGCTGATGATGTTTGTTTCTTGCAATTTAATGCCCAAACAAAACTTCAAAAAGCCTCACTTTTTTAATTTAAAATCAAGCCAACAATTGCTTATCTCCAATTAAATACTGCTGGAACATGCAATATGAATTTGCGTGATCAAGATAAGGGGAAGATAAGTGATGTCTTAAGCATGTCTCTACAAATTAAAATGAAGACAATGACAAACATTAAATGGACTTTAGGGTTTGATATTTGACAAAGATATATTAAGACATCATCACATGATCCTTATCACATTTGTCTTTAAACCAGATGCCATTTGGCTAACACTTCATCAATAATTTCTCTACCATATGGTTTTCTAATGTCCTCTCTTCACCTATAAATGGAGTCATTATATTACTTTCACAAGCAAGTTAAGTCCTTTACGTTTTTAAAGCATCAAATAGTCTCTTTAAATCAAGTCCTTTGAAATTATTGATCTTTTCTGTTTCACCAAATAGAAATTCAAAACAATGGGTTTTAATTTGCCCAGTTTTCGAAGGCGTGCTGGGGATGTCCCAAAGGGCCATGTTGCAGTTTATGTAGGAGAGAACCACAAAAAAGAGGTTTGTGATTCCAATATCATACTTGAACCATCCTTTATTTCAAGAATTATTGAATCAAGCTGAAGAAGAATTTGGGTTTGATCATCCAATGGGTGGCCTCACAATTCCTTGTGCTGAAGATATCTTCCTAGATCTCACTTCACGCTTGTATAGATCATGAAGAGACCGGGAATCTGAAAAACTAACAAGGTCTAGCAACACTGTAGATCTTTTGTTTCATTCTTTGTTGTCCCTTCCTGGGAAATAGAAAGATGTATTCTTATACAGAAATTAATGAACAGATTTTTCTGTTATTAATTAGTTGTATTATTTGTATTATTAGACTATAATGATATAGCTTGTTTATAAAGATGACAACACATGTCTCCAATCAAACATTTCCTGTGCACAGCAAATTTTCCTAGATTTCTGTTCGACTCAAAATAAAGAGAAAAAAAAAGTGAGATATCTTTATTAAGCATATGAATAATGCAATAAGGTAGTACATATCTTGGACAGATAATATATCTATTAGGTCTGAAGGCAGGGGAATATATTGTTGGTCCTTGAAAAGTACTCCTCCGGTCCTTAATATAAGACATATTTAGAAAGTTGATCTTAGTCTAAATATAAGACATATTTTTCATATTTATCAGTCTTTTCTTAATTTACCTCCATTGATGTTCCCTCAACCATAATCAAGGAGTAGAGGGAATGAGTGAATTAAAGAAGATGACTAGGGTATTTTAGAAAATATATGTCATATTAACTAATTTAACTAACTTCCTTAATTTAATCAAATTAGGTAAATATGTCTTATATTAAAGATCGGAGGGAATACTTCTTAAGACAACACAGTTGTCCCTGTCTCTTCCTCGAGATCCTATCACATAGTCCCTCCCTCCAATTATTCAAACAACACAAATCCATTGATCTATATACATATCATGCTTGCTTCAGAAGCAGAACAAGTCTCTCACAATATCCTCAACTATTTCCAGATTCAAATACTTGCTTCTTGTTGTTCTCTTTAAAACAATGGGTTTTCGTTTTCTTGGAATTAGAAGGGCTTCATCATCTTTAAAATCTGGTGAAGTACCAAAAGGGTATCTTGCGGTGTACGTCGGAGAGGAAGCTAAGAGATTTGTGATCCCTCTGTCATATTTGGACCAGCCTTCATTTCAAGAGTTGTTAAGTCAAGCTGAGGAAGAGTTTGGGTTTAATCATCCAATGGGTGGCCTCACAATTCCTTGTGCTGAAGATTTCTCCTTGGATATCACTTCTAGATGAGTCAACAATACATTTTTGTAAAAATTATTTCCTTTTCCTCTTTTCCCTACTTGGAAAGTGAAAAATTGTTTATATGAATAGGAAGTCAAATACAATTTCCTTTTTTTTTTTTTTAATGTTTTTAATATGAAAGCCAAATACAACAGAAAGCAAACAGGAAGCAACTACCTAATGTATAGTAGTAATAGAACAACTATAAGGATAGATTCTAAATTTCTAAAAAAAACTATTCCTAAAATTTAACTTATTGAATTTATATTCTTATTTTGTTGCTAAATTGAGGAACAAATAATTATATCATTTGGTCTAATAAAATGTAACCATGAACTGTCCTGGGAGTATGATAGGTTTCTGCAGAAAAGTGCAAGGATGTCCTAGAAGCCCTCACTCTGAATTAATAAAACATCTATTTCGATGAAATTCTTTTGAGCAAATCTTCAAATAGTATTTCATTAGCATTATTGGGAAAAGCAAACATGAGATAGAGATAATCCCATGTATATTGATTGTTGTGGATGTTGATAAATACAACAATCAATTTACTCTTTTTTTTTTTTTATCATTACACAACACTTGGTTATTTACACTCATTGTAATTGTAAATATATACTACCCAAATTATAAATTTGGGAAACAAAGAGGATTGGGGTTTTTATCATTACACAACACTTGATTATGTTAAGAAAAGCAACATATATTTGTTACAAATAATTAAAATAACTAATCCCCTTAATCTACTCAAATTAGTCAACTAAATCTTATATTATAGATGAGAGGAGGTGATAATAAATACATTAGGAGTTAGTTATATGTGCATTAACGTAGTTGATATGATTTTTTCCCTCTTTTTTCAAATGGATCTGGTTTTATTTATACAAAACTCAGCAAACAAATCTACATTTCATAATTTTGTTTTCCCTCAAATATATGCTTTTATTTCATGATGGAAGAGCAAGCGCACATCCTTTTCCATCTTCCTTAGTATTATCTCAATCTCAGATTTACCAAAAATATGTGAACACAATAACTTGTAAAGCTAACAACTACAACTGTATTAATTCTATATGGTCCACTCTTTTATCTACATAAGATTTCCTTGGACCAGCCTCTTTGATGCATACTGTATCCACTGAAGTAAGTCCTGTGTGACATGAGATCATATATCATATAAAATATGAAGTTGATTTGGTTTCTAATATTAACACCACAGATCCAATATAACATGGACTTCCCTTTGGTGGTCCCTCTCTGCTTAATTATACAAGGCCCCATTTCTTTATGATAAAAGCCATTCTTCAATTCTCTAATTAGTGAAGCAGCATCTTCACATGAGCCTGCTTGTTGATTTAAGGCCACAACATATTATACTATGGTGTCTGCCACTTCAATATTAAAGATATTGCCCATTTTTTAAGGCAAGAAAAGAAAAGTAAGTAGGAGTTTAATCATATAAACACAATGAACACAGTAACACACATTACTCCAACCTTTTACTGTTAACATAGACTATAACAAAGACAGCTTGTCGAGTTTGAAGAAAATAATGGGCGTTCAATCAAACATCTCCTGAGCACCACAAGTTTCCCTATATATCCATTTGTCGGAAAAAGAATAATATGAGATATCTCTATTGTGCATATGAATAATCCAAAGGGTAAGATAGTGCATATCGGAAAAAGACTTTTAAAGTCAACACCATGTGACCTCTAACAAGGCCTTGTCTCTGCCTCAAGGCCCTTTCACATTGTCCCTCGCTATACCAATCAGTTAAGTAACACAAATCCTTTCTGCTATATATACATTTACTTCTATGGTTTTTGAAGCAACACAGTTCTTTTCCTCAAACGCCTGTTTCTTGCTCTCTTCTTTGACATATTGCAACAATGGGTCTTCGTTTACCTGGACTTAGAAGAGCTTCATCTTCAAAATCGAGAGACGTGCCAAAGGGGTATCTTGCGGTGTACGTTGGAGAAAAAATGAAGAGATTTGTGATCCCTATAGCATACTTGAGCCGGCCATCGTTTCAAGAGTTGCTAAGTCAAGTTGAGGAAGAATTTGGGTTTGATCATCCAATGGGTGGCCTCACAATTCTTTGCTCAGAAAATGTCTTCTTGGATATAACTTCTAAGTTCTAACTTCATCGTCTGGTGCTGACTTGGAGAGAAATTAGACTAACATAGATGAGTCTACAATACAGTTTTGTAAAGAGTATTTCCCTTTCCTCTTTTCTCCTACTTAGGAACTGGAAAAATTGTACATATGCAGAAATTTATGAATTCTCAGTTTGGTTACTCAAAGCTTTCAATTTTATCTTATTGAATTTATATTCTGAGCTTGTAGCAAAATTGAGGAAAAAAGAACTATATTCTTTGGTCCAATAAAATCCATTCGTGAATGTACTAAGGGTTACCAAAGTCTTATGAAGAAGGTGCAAGTGTATCCATCAACAAATAACAAAAAAGTTTCTATTCAAGGTTCAAAAACAAAATCTAGATTTCATAATCGAATCCGCGATAAACATAAGTGTACTTTGTTTTTCTCAAATCTGTACTTATATATTTAGTAAGAGAAGAGCTAGCATCATTTTTGTTTGTCTCTTCATTAATATCATCAAATTTACCAAAAACATGTGCATCTAAGAACCTTCAAAACTAGTAACTATTATTGATTTTATATGGTCCACTTTGTTATTTCTAGATTTTCTTGGACCATCCTCTTTGATACGTTGTGGCCCACAGGAGTAAGACCTATGTGACGTGAGATCACATTTCATCCATAAAATTAAAGACAGACAAGATGTTAGCAAACAACCACTTGCGGTAGATTTCATATAAGATATGAGGTTCATTTGATTTCTAGTAGCAACACCATAGATCTAAAGTAACAACATCTCCACATGAGCTTGCTTCTTGTTTTGTGGGTGCCACAACAAATAAAGCCATGGTGTCTTCTATACCCATATTAAAGATTTTGCCCATTTTTGGAGAAAAACAGAGTACTATTATCTTTCTTTAGTTATGATTCTAAACCAAGCATTAATTTAATGGAACAACCCTACGAGGATTTAATGAACACTTTATAACAACCAAGCCAAGCTATGGTTTTGGAAAACAAAACAAGTTTCATGGTAGTTCATCTTCATGAAACGGTTTCTAACAGTATGCGTTTTGATCAAACGAGCAGCAGAGCATGTATTAAAAGAAACATCAATATTAGTGAGAAAATTCAGTCTTCCAATTCATTGCATAGACTTATTTAAGCTTACAAAGAGTAATTTCCTCTTCCATGAGTTATTTATAATGCATAACTTTCCCTACTTTGTCCGAAAACAAGGTTTTTCCATACCTTCTGACAAAAGAAACCATAACCAAGTTCAATGTCTTAAGTTTGCCTGATTAAGATAAAACAAAAGACATGAGATTTCTTAAGCATGTATTGAATTTAACTAAACAAACTATGCTTCTTGATAAATTGACTAAGACATTTAAGACATCATCACAGATAATATTAGACCTCAATAAGGAGGGGACATAAATTTGATCCTTGAAAAGGACCTCTCAAGACAACACCATGTGACCTCTAACAAGCCCTTGTCTTCCTTGTGGGCCCTACCTCGTAGCCATTCCCTTCCCAGTCATTCAAGCAACACAAATCCTTTCATCTATATATACTCATTCTTGCCAAAGTTTCGAAGCAACACAAAGCTTTCACAATATCTTCTAAAATCCAAATCTAAACACTTGCTTCTTGTTCTCTTCTTTCTTTGACACTTTAAAACAATGGGTTTTCGTTTACCTGGAATCAGGAGGGCTTCTTCTTCAAAATCTAGTGAAGTCCCAAAGGGATATCTTGCAGTGTATGTTGGAGAAAAAATGAAGAGATTCGTGATCCCTATATCATACTTGAACCAGCCTTCATTTCAAGAGTTGCTGAATCAAGCTGAGGAAGAATTTGGGTTTGATCATCCAATGGGTGGCCTCACAATTCCCAGCGCTCAAGATGTCTTCCTTAATATTACTTCTAGCTTCAACTGATGCTAACTTGTGTAGAAATTAGACTAACATAGACGAGTCAACAGTACAGTTTTGTAAAGATTGTTTCCCTGTTCTCTTTTCATTATTTCAAAAGTGAAAGTGTTCAGCGAGACGTTCATGAATTCTCACTTTGATTATTAATGACATTTAACTTTCAGTTTAGATGACCCAAATTATATTCTGACCATTTTGCAAAATTGGAGAAAACATAATTGTATTCTTTGTTCCAGTAAAATGCACTCAAGAATTTGCTTGGGGGATGTCAGAGGCTTCTGCAGAGAAGTGCAAGTAAATCTTAGGAAGCCCTCCACACTCATTAACAGAACATTTTTGTTTCAAACATAAAAGTAGACGTGCGTTTCATAATCAAATCCAATCATCAAAATGAATAAATTTTCATTTCCAATATTAGTTATTACATTTTATAAGGAGAGAGCTGGCATCTTTTTTGTTTTCATCAACAATATTATCTGAAATCAGAAAAATGTGTGGATGAAAGAACCTATAAAACTAGGAACTCTAGACACTTAATAGTGTCCCTCTTCTGTTGGTGGAAAAAGTCATATGAATTTAGTTATGAGAGAAATTATTCTTTTACTTGTATTTTTGTTAAACCCCAAGGAATCCAAATTGCAATTTATTGCAACTTAGTACAGCAAAAATGTTAAGTGCAAAGTGTACAACTTTTTTGCCCGAATGAGAAATTCATATAAACACTTCTTGTGTCAAAACTTCTGCAATAGCGAAGAATTCTTTATAACATAAGATGACCATTGGTTGATTGTCATAATTGTCATCGACCTAGAGAAAGTAAATTTGAAGTCAAACTTATGCTGCTTTTCTGATACTATATATGCACTCCCTCTTGCCTTCACAAGCAATACAGGCCATCTCCATCCTCAAGCTTTAAACGTTAAAAACTACCTTGTTCTAGTTGAGAAAAATGGATTTGAATTTACCTGGTATCCGAAGGGTTTCATTCAATGCTCTCCAAGGAGCTTCAAAATCTGTGAAAGTTCCAAAGGGATGTATTGCAGTCTATGTTGGAGAGCAATTTAAGCGTTTTTTGATGCCTATAGCATACCTTAACCAGCCTTCATTTCAATACTTGCTGAGTCAAGCCGCGGAAGACTGGAAGAGTTTGGATATGACCATCCAATGGGTGGTCTCAATTCCTTGCAGAGAAGATGTGTTCCTAAATATCAATTCTCAGATTAATGAGCTATGAAGCATAGTAAAGGAGACTAACATAGATTAAGCAGACACCTTGAACTTTCAGTTTAGATGACCCAAATTATATTCTGATCGTTTTGCAAAATTGGAGAAAACATAATTGTATTCTTGGTTCCTGTAAAACGCAATCAAGAATTTCCTTGGGGGATATCAGAGACTTCTGCAGAGAAGTGCAAGTCTTTAGGAAGCCCTCCAGGAGCATTAACAAAACATTTTAATTACAAATATAAAAATAGATGGACGTTTCATAATCAAATCCTATAATCAAAATGAATACATTTTATTCTCTCAAATTAGTAAATCCATTTTATAAGGAAAGAGCTGGCATCATTTTTGTTTTCATCAATAATATTATCTCAAATCAGAAAAATGTGTGGATGAAAGAACCTGTAAAACTAACAACTATAGAAACTTCATAGTGTCCTTGTTCTGTTGATGGAAAAAGTCATCTGAATTTGGTTATGAGAGAAATTATTCTTTTACTTGTATTTTTGTTAAACCTCAATGAATCCTGTCAATCTCAAAGATTATATAATTCATTCTTTTGCAAGAATGTTCTCATTATTGCAAAAGTAGTTATGCACACTTGGAAAGAGTACAACTTTTTTGCCTGAATGAGAAATTCAAAGAAACACTCTTTTTGTGTCAAAAAACTGTGTGATAGCAAAGGAATCTTGTTTAGCATAAGATGATCATTGGTTGATTGTCATAATTTCCATTGACCTCAAGAAATTAATTTTTAAGTCAAACTTATGCTGCTTTTCTTATAGGGTCAAAGTTTATTTCTGAATCATTCTAGGGCAGAACATAAGTTTTTTCCTAAAATTTTAGAGAATCAGCTAATGATGGCTAACATGCAGAGGGAATTATCAATCAATTCTATCAATACAATGTTAAAATTTTAGAGAACAATTTTGTCTAAAATTCTGGAAGCTATCACCGTTTTCCTTTTCCTTATTCTTTCAACTGTCAGTCTCTGTCACAAAAGCAAGCTTATCTGCTTTCTACCCATATCTTAGATGGCATCTGTGTATTAATATTCAGTAGGAGCATCAATATGAAGAAACATGTGAAATGTTCTAAAGCACGTTTACAAAATGAAGAAGCCACAAAAACAAAATGCATGAACAAACATTAGAACTCACTTGAACATATCCTGCTCATTTACAAGGTGTGATGTGTGTTCATGCATCCTCAGCTTCTTAATGCTTGATAGAGACATAGAAAACAACACCATGTGATATTTCATGGAACACACACAAGCCTTGTCCCTTTTTATACCCCCATCCTATAGCCTTGTCCCTTTTCTCACCTCTGAACACCACAATATAATATCTATCAATATATGAACAACGTAAGTGTTATGTTTCGAGCATGTATGGAACAAAAGGAGTTGGCCATCACATTGGCAAAACAATAATTAGGCTCTTTGCTGTAAGGTCTCCTTCACAAAAAGGAATTTATCTCAGCAGATCATTTAAATGGCGCAAAATTTAATCTCAAACACCTTTAAGACAATACCATGTGAATATGTGATCTGTCATAAGCCAATGCCTCAAACTAGATCCCACCAGATATCCCTTTCACCAAAATTCAACGCAATAGACAATGACATCCACAGGTTACAGATCCATTTATCTATATCTATATATACAACATATACATGATGAAGTTCTCAATCAACACAAGTTATTAGCTTCTTCAAGAATCAGAATTCAAATTCTTCTTTATCAGTCAAATATTTTCTTAAAAATGAGATCCCCTTTTTACCATTTCAATCATATATATGTAGAAAAATTGGAGCACTCTGTATTCAATCATATATATATGCAGATTCAATCACAATAAAGTTCTTGAAGATGCAATGAAATAAAAAATCATAATACCAATCTATCAAACGCTAGACTAGCCATTTTTGTGCTGTTACCTCCACACAACTAATTTTTCGGCTTCCAAAATTTTTTGTCACGCATTTTTTTCCATAGATATACACACTCAATATGCCCAAATAACCAACCAAGTTTTCTCTTTGTTCACCTACAATCCTTATTCTTGTAAATCATTAGAGCAATAATGGCAATTTTCTTGCTATTGATAATGCATTCTAAGCATATTATCCGTCACACTCTTACTTAAACCATCAGTGATAAACATAGGAATTGTAAGAGTCTAGGATGGTGACTTCATTTTATTTTAATGCTTATAACTATCATTAGTATTTTATATCATTTTTACCTTATTCAAAAGTTATCTCCTTGGCTCTTCATGATTCCGTCATAATCGTTCTAGGGTTAGTTTATGTTAATTGATCATTGTTAATACTTAATAGTTCAAATTCTCAAGAATAAATGTATTGCATCTCTCATGCATACCCATATGCCAGATCAAACGATCATTAACATCTCAAAGTAAGATATTGCCTCGCCTGATTTGCTTCTAACAATTAAAACAGAATCAAAAAACATAGTGACATAGATACACCCAAGAACTTCTATCATCAACCATTTTCTTAGTGCATACTCTATGTAATTGAAAAAACACTATGGGTAGCCAAGGGCTCTAGTCTCTTTATCAGTAAAACAATACTAGTATTTAGCAGAAAAGGTGAGATTGCTTAGGATTGATTTTAAACTGTCACTCTTTTCTACATCCTCACCATGAATAATGCTGACTTAAATTTTTTTCCCAGAGAGTTTTAAGGTTCTGTGATGGTTGATAACATCATAGCATGGTTAGGTTAGAACAGAGTAGAACCTGTTAGTCTGTTACTCCTCTTTTCATCTTAATAAAACAAAATGCTGATTTCAGCTTCCTTTTAACAGACTTGTAAGGTTCTGTTATGGTTGACAACATCATAAAATGAGATGACATTGTACTTTGTCCAGCAGATATTCCACATTTATCATAAATATTTGCCACAAAGTGACTTAGCCTGCAACAACCACCCAATTTCTACCCACAGTTTGTACTTTTTTTGTGTGTGTATGTGCGCTGTTACACAAATATAAGTTCCCCATGTAAAGTTTGAAACATGCCTTGAAAAAGTGCAGACATAACACAAGGCACGAACAAACATCTACAAAAACTAAAGGGAATTTAGCAGTGCATGTCGGAGGTAAAATACATTTCCATGTCATGCTAAACTTCATTTCAAGATTTGTTGGGTGACCTCAAAATCTCTCTCAAGGAATAAGCCTTTAGAATTATCCATTTTCAACCATCAATAGACAGAATCACATGCAAGTGATCCTTCTGCTTCCCTTATTTCAATCAACATGAAAATGACTTAATTTGGTTTCCTACTTCAACAAGGACCTCCACTTTCAACCATCAATAGACAGAATCACATGTAAGTGATCCTTCTGCTTCCCTTATTTCAATCAACATGAAAATGACTTAATTTGGTTTCCTACTTCAACAAGGACCTCCACTTTCAACCATTTTCAACCATCAATAGACAGAATCACATGCAAGTGATCCTT
Source organism: Inga laurina (assembly GCA_963855925.1). Classification (NCBI taxonomy): domain Eukaryota; kingdom Viridiplantae; phylum Streptophyta; class Magnoliopsida; order Fabales; family Fabaceae; genus Inga; species Inga laurina. The sequence goes on along the minus strand of OY979701.1, from coordinate 85,686,649 downwards.
CTGCTTCCCTTATTTCAATCAACATGAAAATGACTTAATTTGGTTTCCTACTTCAACAAGGACCTCCACTTTCTTCTTGGGAAAAGTGGGCTCCTATATACTTGAATTTTCACATGATATGTTGAGCACAATGTGTCCCCACATAAATATGAAGTCTCAAACACTACATTTGGAGGACAGAGCCATGTGACCCTTCAAATGCTTCATGACTCTTCGCATTCCTTGCATACCACTCATTACAGATATCACGGTCTGCTCACACCAACTAAATATCCATCTCTATATACACACACCCACATTTCATCCCCCGAGTATCTCATCAAGTTTTCTCACTTGTCTTACAAACAAATCAACCTTCTTCTCTCATAGTAACAATGGCTATTAAGAAGATCCTACGTAGGTCTCTTTCAAGAGGGAAAGAAGCAACTTCAATGTCTCCAAAGGTTCCAAAAGGGTATTTTGCAGTGTATGTGGGAGAAGATCAAAAGAAGAGGTTCATAGTGCCCGTTTCGTGCTTGAACGAACCTGAGTTCCAAGAATTACTGAGCATGGCTGAGGAAGAATATGGTTTTCATCATCCCATGGGTGGTCTCACAATTCCTTGCAGTGAAGATATCTTCATCAATCTCACTGCTCGCCTAGTACCATGATGTTCTTTTTTTGTTTTTTTTTTTTTGTGCCAAGTGCACTTACTTGGTCGTGAAGGTTCCAAATACCATGTCAAGGTCACAAATGATTCAACTTCAAAGACTACAACTTGGGAAGAAGCAAAAGAACAGCGAACTAACTTGCTGTTTGAGCTCTGAGAGGTTTCATGGTTGAAGCATATGTCACAATGGGGAACAAATACTGTAATTCTTCATCTAAAGGATGGTGACACAAATGGCTTCATTGATCTGCTTCTAATGTCTGGCTCTTGAGCCAAGACACAGTCACACAAAACCAGGGCTGCCCCAAGGATTCTGTTCATTCTTTGATCCAGAAAATTGAATTCTTACATGGATTATGTGAATTGTAAAGTTCCATTCATTAATGGAAAAAAATGATATTGAAATTATTTTTCTCTATGTCAGCACTGCTGAATTAATTCTACTCCTTTATCTGTATATTTAATATTTATATTGAATTTCCGCCCCATGCGTTGAATATGAGACTAGAGTGAGAAGGAATAGTAAAACTTCTTCATGTAACTTATTGGAACTTCACTTAACACATCATTGTTGGCCTATCCCTTAATTATCTTAAACTTCAATTAAATTTGTTTTTTGATAGAATATAGTATGGGCATCGCTGTCAAGGTTTGTTATAGTTAATGAGTACTTTTTTAACTACAAGTAAAACCTAAGATAATTGGAGTGCAAGGTTATCCAGTCACGCACAATTAGAAGTTAAGTGATTGACGCCAGCTCATAAATAGAGTTCTTGTCTCCAATGATTTTATTTGAGGGAGCTATTAATGTTGATGACAATAAGGTTTTGGTGGGGACTATGTTAGAAATGACCTCTTCACGGGTTATTTATTTGTCTTCCAAGTTGTGGCCCTAACAAAGCAACGATGACAGTGATTGTACCAAAAGACTTCTATAAGACGTAACTAGTTTCTGCCTCTTTGTGCCACTTCCGACACAAGTTGGCATGTACTTTTCACTTAAATAAAATTAATCTGAGTTAAATTTCACCAAAATAAAATTAAGGCTTCTAGAGTTTTCTCCTGATGAAACTTAATATCTTCAAGAGAGTTAAAGGACAAGAACTCAAAATGATCCTTCGGATGATCATGTTCATGTTGGGTATTTTCAAAGTTCAGATGAGTTCTGTATTTAACAGTAACATTACATTTTTGTGGAAGTGGCTCCCATCCTTTTCTTTAAAAGAAAAGGATGATTATTTTTATAATTAAAAAATAAAAATAATATTTTAATAATATATTAAATATGGACCGTTGAGATCTTGATCCGACAGTCCGGAGGAAGAAAAGGACCATCCTTTTCTTTTGAAGAAAAGGATGGGAGCCGGGTCCCATTTTTGTAACCTGTGAACCCATAATCCTCAGGTTCTTGAATATCAAAACCTGGCTCCGATAAGAAATACTTACATATTCTAAAAGTGTCACCTTATCTATACTCTGACTAATTAAAATACAACAACTTATCTTATTTTAATCTTACATGACATATGGATCATATGGAGAAATTCAAACTTTATCCTTTTAAAAGCATAAAATTCATAATTTAGAATAACAAAAGACGTAATTCCCTTCTATTAGTTGGTTTTTTTTAAAAAAATCATAAAATTTGAATTTCTCCATATAAACTCATTTGCCATATATGATTAAAATAAGATGAGTTATTATATATCAATGAGTCAGAGTACAGATAAGGTGGTACTTCTGAAGTATGTAAGTATGTCTCCTGATACTATGTTAAACAAATCAAGAAGAATCTTTAAAAAGAAAAACCTTTATTGATAACAAATTATTATTTACAAAAGACAAATCAACACATTTAGATCTAACAAAGATTTCTTAGGTGTAATTCAAAAGTATTATTCATAAAAGATAACTCTTATTATGTATACACTAGGGTATTTATATACAAGACAGGAGTCTCAGGATTAATGGCTCATTATGGTGATTGATATTAATCACAATCCCTAATTATGTGGAATACTAACTATCCCTGATTATGTGGGATACTCATTATTTCTAAGATATTTACATTATTTCCTAACATTAGGAAACCAAGTTACCAGATACTCCCTCTGATCCTTATTATAAGACACCAACTACTAATTCTCATAAACCAATAAAGGTAGTTAAAAGCATGAAAGTTATCCTAAAATTCACGTAATTTTCAATATTACCCTTATCAACTACACTGAACTCAAATATCCATTAATTATTACTCTCTCCCACTACCTTCATTCAATATGGGCATACATGAAAAAATAAATTAAATGCTCCTTGGCAACTTGCAAGTGTCTTGTAAAAAGGACCAAAAGTACTTATTAGTTGGTGCCTTATAATAAGGACAAGAGAGAGTATTTGCGTAAGAACGTGGTGAAGAGTCCAATAAAGCAGCATGGTAATAACACAAACAGGCGACAGTTAAACTGTAAATAAAATCTGAGACATATATGTCTGTGAATTAGGCAAGAAGTCGTGCCTAATCACTCAGCCATGGCTGGACAGAGGGACAAGCAATTAGTACATCAGCCTCCTCTGCTTTCTTCTTAAATAAGTTGGGTCCTATGTACATATGGTCGTTGGCTTTTCCAGACACAACCATGTGATCCATTAAAAGCTTTTGTTTATGTCTCTCCAATGTCATTTCACTCTATCACCACCACATAGTACAGATATCACAGCTTGCTTGCATACCCACCAATTCATCACTATATATACACACACAACCATTCACCATTCTCATCATCAAGTTTTCTCACATTTCTCACAAACAAACTAAGAACCTTCTCTCATAGCAACAATGGCTTTTAAGAAGATCTTGCGTCGTTCTCTTTCAAGAGGGAAAGAAGCAACTTCCATGTCTTCCAAGGTTCCAAAAGGGTATTTTGCAGTGTACGTTGGAGAAGAGGAAAAGAAGAGATTTGTAGTGCCTATATCTTTCCTTAATGAACCTCAATTCCAGGAATTGCTGAGCATGTCTGAGCAAGAATTTGGATTTGATCATCCCATGGGTGGTCTCACAATTCCTTGCAGAGAAGATATCTTCATCAATCTCACTTCTCACTTGGCACCATAAATGTTTATGCGTTACATATGTGGCTGCAAAAATGGAGACTACTTATGAAGATACAAGTGGCAGAACAATGAAAAGCAGCTTTCTGCTCAGCTCCAGGAGATTTCATGGTTGAAGCCAAGGCAAGGATCGAGGATTATTCAGAACTCAAAGCAAAAGCCTTCACTGACTTGCTAGTAACATCTAGCTCTCAGAGACTAAGACATGATCATTCAGTTTTCCACATTCTTTAATGAGGAAGAGTGAATTGTTACAGAGATTTTGTGATTGAAACGAAATGTACAATTAAAATTGAGAGAATGATATTGAAATGAAATTATTCCATTCATTCTCCACCTGTTTCTCTCCTGTCTGCTGCATTCATAATTCTTTTCCGCCCTCTGTTATGAGTTGAATTTCTTTCAATATGATAACAAGATGTGTAAGAGATTATAATAATAGAAATTAAAAGTGATTTTGGACTAAAATGAGTTAAAAGCATGCCCAAGCCCAATAGACACGCTTAACTGAAAATAATGGATGCCAGCTTACAAACTCTGTCCTTGTCTCCAATTTGTGGAAAAGATTATGAAACATTATGAAAGCTTTACTGTTGAAAACGATTAGGTTTTGGTGGGGACTATCGTGTAAAACGACGTCTCATGCTATTTTTCGGTTTTTGTTTTTCAATTTGTGGGTGTCACATTAGCAAACTGTAGCTAATACGTTGGCTAAAAGCAACTTTTTTCTGCCTCTAGTGATGTGCCAATTACATTTATACTTTAATATATTTACATATACATGTGATATGTATAAGAATTCTTTTTTTTTTTTTTTTGTGCAGGGCACATCCATTTCACAGATTATGGATACGCATACGTACTCCATAATCCAAATTGTAGTTAAATTGCAGTATTCCAAGTTTGCTTTGATAAATAATCCTGGTCATAGTTATTCAGTCAATATCAAATTCTCTCCAATAGTCATGGAAGTGAGAGCAATGACTAATGAGAAGGGGGGGAATAAGTAAATTTTGTAGTCGGGAAGGGAAAATATTGTGTTATAGTTATCGTTTCTGTGATTGATTTAGAAAATGAAGATGAACTTTCAATGCAATAAGCACGTATTGTAATTCCTCCGATTTTATATGTCCAACGTGAATTTCTCCAAATCAACTCAAATATTTGATTCTGCAATTCAATTTTTGCAACAATGTCATGTAACTAAGAATCTCGCAGCTATCAAAAAGTTTCATGGTTATCTGCTCACAACGGGCATGCTCTTTGTTTCGCATGACTTCCACTCTGAATTCATAGCCACTTATACCAAATGCTTTCCCAGGAACAAGCTTCAAACTTTGATTAATCTCTTCAATTGCATCAACTCATCAACTCCATTGTACTTCAATGTAATAATATCTGATTTCTGTCAAAAAGGTTTCCCCTTTCTTGCTCTCAGAACTCTCTCCTTCATGCACACAAACGGAGTCCCGTTCGATTCGTATACTCTGTGTAGTTCTTTGACTGCCTCTTCGAGAACTGAAGATATTACATTTGGAAAACAGATTCATGCCATTGGAGAAAAATCAGGTTGGTTATCTAGTGTTTTTGTGGGTTCTGCTCTCATTGATTTGTACTCAAAATTCTCAAATGTAAAAGATGCAGCCCTCGTGTTCGACGAAATTCCCCAAAAGAATACTGTCTGTATCAATGCACTTTTGGCTGGTTATGGTGAGGCTGGACTATGGGTCCAAGAACTTGAACTGATTAGAAAAATGCCCATGTTGAAATTGAAATGTGATCACTTTACATTATCAGCTGCTCTGCGTGCATGCACTGGATTATCTGCAATTGAAATGGGTAGACAAGTACATGGTTGTTTGCTTCGTGCTATGCATAACATAGACAGTGATGTGTTTCTCCTGAGTGCTTTAGTTGAAATGTATGGTAAGTGTGGCCTGATTAAGAAGGCTTGGCAGGTGTTCAAGTTGGCTGGAATGCAAATTAGAGGAGAAAGAAGTAGGGACATTGTATTATGGACTTCAATGCTAGGGGTATACGGAAGAAATGGCTTTTACAAGGAAGTTTTTGCTTTGTACAATGAAATGTTAGCAGAAGGAATTAGACCTGATAGGGTAGCATTTCTGACAGTAATCTCAGCTTGTACTCGCACCGGTCAATTACAAGCTGGAATCGAGTATTTTGAATCCATGTCTAGTGACTTTGAATTAGATCCTGGTCCAGAGCATTATAGCTGCATGGTTGATTTGCTTTGCAGGTCTGGTGAATTGCAGATGGCATGGGAACTAATGAATGAGAAACACTATAAGGGAATGGGAAACTCTAGCATCTCCATGTGGGGAGCACTACTTAGTGCTTGTGTGGATAGTGGGAATATTGAAATGGGTAAATTGGCAGCTCGAAGAGCTCTTGAGTTGGATCCCCAAAATGTTGGGATTTGCGTTATGCTATCGAACCTATATGCCCGATTCGGCGTGTGGGATGAGATTGGGAAGTTGAGGAGGGTGCTGATTAAAGAAAGAGGGTTAAAAAAAGATGTTGGCTGCAGTTGGGTTCAAGTGACACGTTGATTGCTAAGTTGCTTGGAAATGGTTAAGATAATGTTCTTGTTTTTATCTGAGCATGATAGGCCTCTGTTCCAAATTCTGAAGATTCATCTGATCAGAGGTAGTACCGAATATTGTTACACTACTCTCTGTACCAAAAGAAGGTGAACCAGCAACTAGAACATATTAATTGCTGAACATTGATTTGCCAGTTGACATATTTTGCCTGAGATGCATCCAAACAATATGAACTGTGTATTTTGTACTGGTCTTAGATGCTCAGAAACGCTATAAACTGTTAACTTACATACCTCACCAGCATTAGGAACATGAACAGGGTGATTATCTAGTCTCCAGCTTCAAATTGTTATCAGAACAAAATTTGAAATAATGTTGTCATGGCCGTGTCAATCTCACACAATTTGTTGAGGGAACAAGAAGGTTTGCACTTGCCCTAAGGAATTTGTCTTGTTTTATTCGAAAGATATTATGTGTAATTCCAGGTCTTTCAGTGTAATTATGAGATATTATTATGTAATACTGAAGTTTTTCGTTATTTATATCTTATTCTCCGACAAATTCCAATCTATGTAATACTGAACTTATATTCCATTCTCCAAATCCTAGACCATTCTCATTAAGCTAGATGTACTCATTCTTGATAAGTTGCTGAATCCTTTATACGGAGATTGATGAAAATGAGAAGCCAGTGAGATTGAATTTCTTTCCTTTTTCTTGTTGAGTGCGTACGCTTCTGCTTGAAGATTTTGAATGATTCTACTCTCGAAAGCTTATGACGAAATTGTTAAGTCATTTCCAGATGTCTAGTGTTCGATCTCATAAAACCTAAGCTTGGATAATGGATAAGTTTGATAAATAGACAGCATCAGTACCACTATGATATATTGGACTACTTAAAATTTTGCATTGGCCAAGTTTATGGCTTTGTATTGTTTTTTGGTGTGCCTCTTTTTTATTGTTGAGGCTAAAACGTATATGTATCTCTTTTTCTATCCTTAATATTATTATTCAGTTGGTCAGAAAATGTCAAGCATGTGATGAAATATCATGATTACTTAGAGGACTTGTTAATGTATGGGGTTAGGTTGAAGTATGTGGTCTTCAGGTTGTTGCAATTAACTATTAAATTGAAACGTAGCTACCATAGCTACCATTTGGTGGGTTTTGTACTGAGAAAGGATCCTACCGTGATACGTTTTTTATGTACGAACAACGAAGAGTGCTTTTTATCCAAGGAGACCAGGAGGGCCCTTGTTTGTTGGGACCGTAGATACTCTAGTTGGTACCACTCATGGCTTCTGAACGCCAGTGCATGTGATTCCCCATTTGATTTGATTGGTTTAATTATCGGAAAAATAGATTTGTCAAAAATATCAGTTTCTTGCAACATGGTGAATTAATGTTGAAATTCTTGTTAAAAGAAGTCTTGTAAAAAAAAGTATTCATATTTAAACATGATAGTGTCTTAAACAAGAATAACATTTTGTAATGCTATTTTACGATTTTCATCTCTCTCTTTATAGATTCTTCAAAATTGGAATAGCTATATAATTGACTCACTTACACTTTCACTTAGAAACATCATCTCCATTTATGAGGGTAAGACTACGTATATATGTCCCTCCTTAAGCTCCACCTGATAAAAGCTTTATACACAAAATCGCCCTTTACCCACTTACACTTTCACCTCTCCTGTTTATTTGAATCATACGGTAACCTAACCTGCACGAGCCCACCTTTTCACCTTCTCATATGCCCCCAGGTGATTTCATCTCTAACTAAAGAAATAGAACATGGGTCACCCAACCGTAGGCTTCAGATTGGGAAGGTTTCCAATGTCTTGTCTTTAATTCTAGCTTTCCCCACAAACCCACTACTGCATCACATGGTTCTGACTATATCACACAGTAAGTACTGCATTTCCGTTTCCTTTTCTCTGATTCCAACCATAACCAACCACCTGCCTACAACATTTTAGGATATACATACCCACATTGGGTGGTTTATACTATATTCTCAGCCTTGATTCGATTCCACAGCAAAAGGCAACAGGGAAATGACAAAAAGGTAAATCGTACAAACCATAATGTGTTCACCTGCTACAGAAACACTCTGATATGATGTGATGTTCCTAATGGGTAAAGTGGTGGGGATGGAGGTTACAGATTATTCGGAGGAAGAAAAGTTTTAATTTTTTTTCAAGTGGTTGTAAATGATCTCACAGTATTCCTCGTTATGTTGTCCTGACCAGGCCAGAGGAACTTGGAGCAAGAGTAACATGGCCTTCATGTGCTCAAGGATAGGTCAAGTCACCATCATCTCAAAAAGAATATCCCTCCTTTTATTTCCTCTCATAATAATTCTCATCACCAATTTATATATGTTACAGATACGTTGAGTCTGTATTTTCTCAAGCTTTATTAGTTATACAATCTTTATTCACAGAAAATACAGACTCTGTAATTTTTCACTGCATAATTTTACTCTGTTTCACTCTCCAGTAATCTGAACTCTCTATTAGCACTTACTATTATGAAGAATTCTTGATTTGATAACAAATTTTAGGCAATTTAATCCTTTTTCAAGTTTTTTCTGACACCTTTTGTTGGTTGTACAATAAGTTGATATCTTTTGTAACTGAGGATTTCTCTGATTTTACAGAGCACCACAAATTGAAGAAAATGGTGAGCCTTTCAAACTTGTCCAATGAATCTCATACACATAACATGAAGAGTTTTTGGAACGATGGCGACAAGTAACATAAAGGCAACTATTTTCCCACACAAAATCAAAATCTAAAACCGATCACTTTCTTGCATCCAAATAATAATGAGAACAAACAAACAGGGGCTGAATCTGAATGAATAAATAAATAAACGGCGTTGAATTATGAGGTAAATGAACAGAGAACATAGATTTTAGAGGTTATCTTGTAGTACTATAGATGGAAAGGTGTGTCTCATATGCGCAAATTGCATATTAGTTATTCGAATTTTTGCCCCTCACAATATGATTAGGAGTGTTTGGCACTGAGCAGCTTGAAGGACAGATAACAGAAATGACGGATAATGCTGTAATTTTGGTTCCAAACAGCATCTTGTGAGCCTTTGGAAACATGTCCAGGCAAGGAACAACATCAATTTGAGTTGTCTAGATGAAATAGTATTAGAATTCAGTGAATCAGGTATATATTAGGTTTGTGTGACTAAATTCTATTATCTTTCCTACTACTTTTTTCTTTTTTCTTTTTTTTTTTTTTCCCTCTCTTCAACTTTCATTCATTTTTTTCCCTACTAGTGATTATACTTCTTTTTTTAGTTTAAATGTCTAATATGCACAATCTTCTATTTTCATTTCCTTTCTTCCAATCTTCATGTTTTGTGTCCACAATCTTTATGTCTTTTTGCCCTGTATCAATTAACTCTTGGTACCATATTAGAATTTAGTGGATCAAATTTATCTTCTTACTGAAATAGTTTAAAACAATTTAATACTCAAACAACTTATCTTAATACTATATACCTTTACTTCATCTTTCAATTGGTAGATGTAAGAGGGCCAACTGATATAAAATTTACTTTTTTTGTCATAGTATAATTTGTTTTTATTTTAATCTCTCTGACTTCAAAAATATATCACATTTTTTAAATTTTAGAGGACACCAAAATTTTAGTGCATATTATTGGATATGATATGCTTGCAATTGTAAGTAAAATATACACATCAAATAATAGTTAAGTCAAGTGGAATGGATGAATGCCCTTTAAGTAAAATTATGAGTTTGAAAATTGTAAATTAAAAAAATAACAAAAAATATATTAGAAAAGATACCAAAAGCATACCCCGCATGGAGACAAGATCACATGGGAAAGGAAGAATGGTTGAAAGACAGTAATTTGTGAGAAAGAAAGAAATAGAGTATTACTGGATGGTCCGAAATGTACCAAGGTTGAAGCATGCTCTTGCTCCTTTCATTTCCACTTCTGTCATTCTCTCTTCCCTTCCTTTACATTTAATATCACTGTCCTTCCAAACACCCTAATAAAGCAGCGACCCACCTTCAATGAAACCAACCTATACGAACCAAAACCATTCATATACTATAGCCTTGGCTGTTTTATCTTTGTCTGTGAAACACAAAATAATAACTGCATAAGCTACTTGTGTTACATGTACTATTGTAATTGAAAGGGAGATTACAGAGGATACAGAGACAAGAGAGTAATAGATAGTGATAGGCTTGTGATCATGGATGAGTAAAGAAACAGGTCCTATATGAGCAGATATTGTAGTATAAATTATGTCAACAATTTGCTACGCACTATGTTTGATGTGAAGATGCAACATCTAATGAGGTCAAAATCAGGATGGAAGGAGTAACATATACATGGATCTTCATTAAGGAAAGGAAAAGTTTCCATGAATTCTGTTTTAAGAGCTCATCAGTACAGATCTTGTGTCTGAAACAGAGTTTATAGAGTCATAAGTCATGGATTTCCTTACCAGATAATTTAACTCAGGTTTCTAAATATGGGTATTAGTGCGGCTAGGAGGAGATTTGTTATGAGGAAGTGATGTGATGGGGTCCACAGAATGAGAAAAAGGCCAAAACCCTCACAACCCTTCACAGGTTGTACCCAAAGAGTACACTTAATTCTGGTAGGGTCAGTGAATTATGGTGGAAATAAAGTGAGGTATCCATCATATTCATGCCTTCGGCAACCTTTCAAATCATGGTTTCAGAAGTATTTTTTCACAAATCAAGACAAAACTCATCTCTTATACTTACCTCATAGATCATAAAAGTTATTCTCCAAAAGCTAATTCGAACACACAAAACTCTAATGGCTCATCACCCTTATTGTAACTTCCCAGTCAACATGATTTATATCTCAATGCATAACCGAATTCAAAAACAAACAGACCCTTCATTTGCTCAGCACATGAATAGGGGGGGGCCAACAGATTCTATCATACAAGAATCCACATATGCAATGTTTGTTATAACAGTAAAAATATCTTCTTTATTTAAAAAAAAATATTATGGAGAAGAAAAATAAATGATTAAGGGGCAAATATATTTTAAAAGTTTTCACTGATGAGCAATATTATCTGAAAGTTGTTTTAGGTCCAATGTTACTTCAAAAATATTAAAATGAAGTGATGTTACACTTTAACATTAACAAGTTAATAATCAATATCAATTTTTTAAATGTTAACGTTAGTTTTTTAAAAGTGCAATATTACCACATCTTAAAACTTTCCAAGAGCATTAAACTTGAAAAATTTTTAAAACAACATTACTCCGGAGCAAAAATTTCAAAACAATTTTGCATATATTTGGGACAGGGTGCCCATATTGCTACATGAAGGAGCAACATACCGTAGGAATGCCCAGTGGGGTGGGGTCCCACCATGTCCTTCCCTGAATTTGTATGCTCATGTAATTGAATTGAATATTTTAAAAGCACCAAGAAAAAAAAAATATTGATGTGGTTCTTGTGTCGTGTAACGGCCAAACTCTTGTCATAAATACCTCATTCATCCAAGCCATTCTTTGCCATCACCGCCACCAAAGCTCTTTCTTCTTCCTCATTCTCTGAAACCCATATCCTTCAAATCCTCTCTTTTCACTGTGTCTCTGTGTCACAAAATATGGCCATTAGAAAAGCAAACAAGCTGCCCCAAAGTGCAGTAATAAAGCAAATCCTGAAGAGATGCTCAAGCTTAGGAAAGAAACAAGGTTATGATCATGATGAGATGATCCCAGTGGACGTACCAAAGGGCCATTTTGCAGTGTACGTGGGTGAGAACAGAAGTAGGTACATTGTCCCTATCTCCTTCTTGACACATCCTCAATTCCAATCTCTTCTAAGTCAAGCTGAAGAGGAATTTGGATTTCATCACTCTATGGGTCTCACTATTCCCTGTGAAGAACTTGTCTTCAGGTCTCTCACCCAAATGCTTGGATGAAATTTCAACCATCCTTCATGGTTTTGAAGAACAAGAGGAAGAAGAAGATGTTCATTATGACCAAGATGAAGCTGCAATTTTTGCCTCTCTGTTTTTCTGAACATCTTGACCTCTTCCTCTGTTCTCACTCATCAATTCTTGATCTCCTTATTTTTATGTTTTTAGTTTATCTCATTTTTTGTTTATTATGTGACTCTGACTAAGGACCCGTGAGCATTGGCAAAATAAAAAAATAAAAAATGTACAAAGGCCTCAGATATTACTCACAGAGGTTGAGAAGTCTGTTATGTCCATGAAAGCTTGGTAGTTTTATGAGCTCAGACTTGTTCTCTACTTTACTCTCTCTTTATCGCTTTATGAATAATTAAATATTATTCGAGTAAAGTTATAGGTGGGAAAAAAAAAAGGAAGGAAAGACAGAGGAAACAGAGCTTGCATTGTCAGAGAATGGTCAGTACCCAAGTTGTACGGCTATCGTGTGTCTCGTTGGTTTTGCCTTTTATTACCCCACCTGCACAAACAAATGAATGTCCCACCTCAACATTAATATATTAATCTCAAATATAATATTTCTAAATACTCCCATATAAGCAGTTGTCCCTTTTGCCCTTTTTTTTGGGGCCATGGAAAAGAACTTCATTAGTCTGATCAGAGTATCAAACATTACATGGGTCACAGTACATTAACAATATATCATACATAACAAATAACTATTGAATAAGTATATACATACAAAAATAGTTAACTAATCAGGAGCTCTCACTAATGACTTGGGATCTTTTTCCAATAACTTCTTCAACTGCTCTGCTGATCGCAAAATCCAGTCGTATAAGTAAGACCCGCCTAATATAACTTTAGCAACTCAATCAACTAGTAACTTCATAAAACCCAATCATATCAGCAAGACCTACATAACTGCCCTTCTTGCCTATTTCATTAATCACCTTTTACTTGACACAGATACTTCATATTACATTTATAAAATATCTGTCATAATTCATAGCGCATAAAAGCACAATAATACCCTATCATTTGATGACTAGATATTCGGGAACATTTTAAAAGTGCTTTTTTAAGCATTTTTTTTATAAGTTGAGATAAAACTATTTTTATTTATTTTTTTTATAAATCATAAAAGTACTTATAAAAAGTTAAAACAAACATGCACTAGATTTTAATAAATAGAAATAAAAGTTTCCTGATAAATGGAAATATTTGTAAGAGAGAAATAATTAATATAGTAGATTGAGAGCAAATTAAATATTATTTAGGATCAAACTAAAAACCTTATACTGAACTTTCTATGTACAATCGAAAAGGACTATAAAACAATGATGGAAGTGGGAAAAAATACTGCTACACCGAGGCTTGGTATAACACAAAAGAAGTTAAGGCGAAGCAATTTGCACAAGTGGTGAGTGAGATGCCAATGAAACTTGTGCCTGTTATCATGTGTGAGTTCCAGTCTGATGATGACTAGAATCAAAGTGTATGTTGGTGGACATTATTGCGTACGGAAATCTTATTCCCTACTAAACAAAAGGAAAAAAGAATGTTTTTTATTACTTATGAGTAGTACTCCGTCCAATTCTATTTATAAAAATTTCATAATTAAATTACGTAGTTTAAGAAAACAGTTAAAATTAGTTAGTGATAATAAATATGTCTTGAAATAAAATTTTTTAAGTATATCTTTATTTATAAAAATGATAAAGACAATTCAAATTTTAAGTTCTTATAAAAAGGACCGGACAGAGTATAGAATATGATTAATGAAGTGTGTTATCAATGACGAAGAAGCAGGAGTGAACAGCTAACATAAACTTTGACGCGGGGGAAGTGGCTGTTGGAAACTCATAGGTGGATAGAATCTTTAAAAACAGTTTTTCAATCGTGACTTATAATATATAAAGTAAGTAAGTATGTGAGAGAAATTTTGTGTTTAACTTATATGGGCATTCTTATGATAAGCAGCTCTAAACAAACATATAAATTTCCATGTGGAAGCAAGTGGCTGGTTGGAGACTCAGTGCCCATTTGGATTAGCGGTGGAGAAGTGACTTTTTTTACCATCTGACTTTTGGAAAAGTAAGGTAAGAAAAAAAGTGAAAATGTAAATGTGATTTGTGTTTGGATTAGTGGTGGCAGAAGTGACTTTTTTTTCTAATCTTAAACCTATTTGGATTAGAGTTTGAAAAGCCCATTTAGATGCAAAATGACTGAAAAGTGCATGAATCATATATATATTATTTGTATATATTGTGATAACTGAAGTGAAAAATTAAATTAAAATTAAAATTTGATAAAATACAATAAGTCAGATTAATGTATTTTTTGGGACATTATTATATGATTAAGCATTAGTTTGAGGACTAGGGAAAATTATAGAAAAGTACCTCAGAATTTATGAAAATTATAAGTGAATGAAGAAAAGGGATCGGAGAAATCACAGAAAATTACCCAATTTTTTCACAAATTATAGTTTAACCCTAAAAATATTTCAACAATTTTCAATTTAATCCCTCCTTAAAAACCTTTGAAGTTTGCACAAAAGTCCCTGGTCAAATCTAATTTGACCAAAACATCTTCTTCTTCCTTCAAACACTCGAACCAGCGAACAGAGCAACGAAACAGAGCAGATGGAAGAGAGAGACGGGAAGTGCAGTGGAAAAGCTCCTTTGATTAGCTTCAAAAAAAAAAAGCCACGGTATAGCCAAAGGTGCAGGGAAGATCAACGCTTTGCCAAACGGGATAAAAACTGCCATTGTGATTTTTTTTCTCTTACCGTGCGGTGGGGGCTGGCCACCGCTGTGCCAAACAGACCCTCACAAGGAATCTAAAATCTAAAGAGCAAAACCAGGAAGCGCATGCAATGGCCAGTCAAAGACCAAAGACATTGAGATGATAAATCTCATAGTAGTAGCAATTGAAATTTAGATAATCCATTTATATGTGTACGAAGGTAAAATCAAATTCTCATTTATTTAATGTTACATATGGATATATATACGTGGAATTACATTCGAAGGATTTAATTTGAATCCGACATGTCGTTCCTACCATTCCTAACACTATGACTTTTACTACATGCTTCCTGACGGTAAGGGATTATCGTTGACTTCTACTTCTAACAATATGCAAGATTTTTAGTTGGGTGGCACTCATGAATAGTAAATTTGGCCTTTAAAGTTATTGCATAATTGAAAGCATAAAACCTAAGGGAGGCATAATGAAAGCAAGCAGAGACGTCAGATTTTGCAAGTGTTGGGGTTGTAAATGAGGCAACTTGGCTCGCAGCAAAAGCTGACAGGGAACAATGCATTAGTTTTGAAGCAGAGAAAAAGAGAAACAGAGCAAAGCCTGCCTCCTTCCTTACTCTCTCTGATTTTGTTCTGATTTCTCTGTTGCCTTGACCGTTTGACCAACATGGCCTCCCTTTCTTAACTGTGTCCACCAACCTCGCTTCACAACACAATACTCGATGCTTGCTGGGTCAAACACAATCTCATGATGCTAAGGTTAATTATATGTATGTTTAGGACACTATTGAAACTTTCAAAAAATGTATATAAATTATATATTTAAGAAGAGTTTTATCTCAATTTATATAAATAATCATTTTTTATATTTTAAAAGTAATTCTAAACAAACACTATAGCAGACTTCATAAGTTTCTTATTTTGCCCTCACTAAACTTCCAAATACTAATAAAAAAAGGGACTACTTATGTAGCATCCAAATTCGTGAAATGCTAACTAATGCATCACTATGCCTTCACCAGTGTTTTTACAATTTCCAGATTCCTTTTACAATAATGCTTCAAATATTTGCTGTGTTTTACTGGGTAGATCTTCCCTCAAAAGTGAAAAAACAGAGTATCTTGCAAGTGTCCCCACCCATGTTCTCTGCTATTTTGGATTCAAAAATCGGATTCTTCGATGCAACAATAGCAGTACTATCTTATCCTCTTTAATAACGTCTTATCTTAATCTGTTATCTACTTATCTCCTCAATTTCTCTTTTTTCTATATATATCATCCTTCAATTTTATACAGGGTTAAGAAGCAGGTTTATCAATAAAGTTTTAGGAGTGATTCTCTCATTTTCATATCTTTGAATCATGAATCTATTGATAATCAATGGAGAAAATAATCAATCCATTGAAATTTAACTTTTTTCTGACCATCATCAATATTCGTAAACGTTGGGCGAACAAGGTGTTTAAGCAGAGACCCATGTTTTTTGGTGTAATCCATAAAATAAAGGTTGTTTTCAGGTGAATAAATCTAAGGAACAGGAAAAATAATACTCTCAGTCCAATCAAATTAGACAACACTCGTATAAATGCAGCTATGGATATTTTGGGGGACAAGATGAGATCGAAAGAAGATCAGATAAGATTAATGTCTAATACCACTTAAATCACTTTGAAATTAACGTTTGAAAACTTTGAGCAAAAAAATCAACCTTTCAAAAGAGACGCCACATTCTGCTTCGCTCCTGTTGGCATACATACATATACTGACAGACACACATATCTGCTCATGAAATATAAAGCAGAAGACATTAGAAATAAAATTACAAGTGTAATTTAAATTTTATATAGATAATATGACTCAATCAAACGCGCAGTATTTCAAAATCCGCACAAATTGCACAAGCTTTCATACAGCAATCAATAAATTATATGGAAAACCATTTTTAGGTACCTATGACCCTGACCAGATGTGGAATTAACAACTCTATTTTTTCATATTCCCAAACCAAGAATATGAGAATTGAGAGTTGTTAATGCCCTTATGATGTGAATTCATTTATGTAGTGTAGTAAATTCCTTAATGTATTGTTGTAAATTTGCCAATTGTAGTTGTGAATTGGGTTGGGCATATAAGAAAAGGAAGTTGTTAATTCCCATTTATTGTGTCGTAAAGTTACTTATGTCTTGTTGTAAAATTCCAATTAGAAAATTTTTAACAACACAAAAGGGAATTTACAATTCCAATTGACAGCTCTGTTGCTGTAAATTTGCCAATTTTAGAAGTAAATTAGGTTGGGAATGTAAGAAATACAAGTTTTCTGTTCCTTTATGTCTTCTTCCAAAGTTGCTAATGTCTCATTGTAAACTCTCTTATGTTTTGTTGTAAATTTGCTCATGTTTTGTTGTAAATTCCCTCATATCTTCTTGTAAATTTGTTAATTGTAAAAGTAAATTAGGCTAGGAGTATGGGAAATGGGAGTTGTTAATTCTCTTATGTCTTATGTCTTATGTTTATGTCGTGTTGTAGATTCATCTTAATGCTTATTTGAGATAGTTTATTTTTGAGTAATAAATGTGTATAAATTGTGATCTACGGTATACAAGGTAAGTATGTGAGAGGAGTTTTATCTCGATTTTCGTAATAAGTGCTTTATTCTTAAAAAATAATCTATGATAGCTTATTTTTGGGCAATAAGTGCTTATAAATCGTGATTTACGATATACGGGATAAGTATGTGAGAAGAGTTTTATCTCGATTTACGTAATAAGTATTTATTGACCCCCAATAAACAATACCAAATACACACTAAGCTAACAGTCTTATTGTAAATTTTGCTAATTACAATTGTAAGTTTTATTTGTTTTCTGTAGTTTTCTTTCCTCATGTATCAAAAAAATTACAATTGTAAGTTGGGTTGGGAATATGAAAAAAGAGATTTGTTAATTCCCATATATCGGGTTATAAAGTTGTTTATATCTTGTTGTTTATTTATCAATTGTTATTGTTAATTACGCTAAGTATATAAAAAATGAGAGTTGTTAATTTACTTATGTCTTGTTGTAAACTCACATATATCTTACTTTATATTCTCTTATGCCTCATTGTAAATTTCCTTATAAAACAAGACATAAGGGAATTTACAACGAACCATAAGGGAATATAAAGCAAGATATATAAGAGTTTACAATAAGACATAAGAAAATTAATAATCAAGATATAAGAGCATTGGTAACTCTATTTTCTCATATTCCCAACCTAATTTATTGCTAGAATTGGCAAATTTAATTTGTAACACGATAGAATGTAATTTACAATTAGATATAAGGTTAATAACAATTTTTATTTCTCATATTCTTAACCTAATTTGCTATTACAATTGGGAAATTTACAACCATGCATGATAGAATTTACAATAACATATAAAAGAATTAATAACTCTTATTTCCCATATTATCAGTCTTATAATTACAATTACTTTTAGAAAATTTCTAACAACACATAAGGGAATTTTTATTAAATCTTCTCTTTCTTTATTTGTTTCATTTCTAAAAATATAATTTGGTTTTGTGCCATTAATTAAAATTTAACCCCCTTTGGGTAAATACTCTACTCAAATAATTATATGGTAATTTCCAATTACCATAAAATAGTTTCAATAAACGCTACTCAATATATATATATATATATATATGACATTCACTTTTTTGATCGCATTTGATTATTTTCTTTATTGTATGTTTCTAAATCTCAAATAATGCATTTGATCTGTTCTAAACCTCAAATTATTTAATAAATCATTTCCTAATAATAGGTATAAAAATTGAGATGTTACAAGGAACCTCATAATCTATCGTTTCTCTATAACTTGTTATGACTATCATTTGAAAAACATGAGTTTTGATGGAGAGAGTATTGATTGTGGAAAAGAGTCCCACATCAGTGGGATCTCTTTGGATGAGGGAGGATTTGTAGTATAAAAGGGAGCCCCCTCCTCCCTTTCTCTTCACCCCTCAAAATTGTCTATTTCCTTCTATAAAGTATTTTGTATCTCCTCTTCTCTTATAGAATTTCACTTGTAAATTATTTAGAGTGAAATTAGATTCTGGTATTTCCCTTATTGATATCCTATTTATTATTTATTAGCCATTATTAGATATAATAGTTGTGATTTATTATATTATTAAATTACGTCTAGAGACTTTGTTTCTAGTTTGTGATTTTTTAGTATAATTGATTACACTCTATATATCCCGCTTCCGCAACAATTGGTATCAAAGCCAAGGTTCTGTCTGAGTATGCTCTGTGGTTGCAGTGTAATCTGAACTTCCACATCAGAAAAGAATTACTTTGGGCTTTTGTATTGACAGCTATTAAATAGTATCTGGAGCAGAAATGGTGGACAAGAAAATTGAAGAATCCACATCAAATGTCGACAACTCGTCGTTGACATCTTCACTTATGGCAAGAATTGTGTCAAATGCGAAGGTTGCAGTTGAAATATTTGACGGATCTGGACATTTTGGGATATGGCAGAGCGAAGTTTTAGATGTCCTTTTGCAACAATCACTAGACTTTGCTATTGAAGAGAGAAAACCAGATAGCATGGGGGAGGAAGATTAGAGAAGGATCAATCGTGTTGCTTGTGGTACCATTCGATCGTTTCTTTCAAGAGAACAGAAGTATCCATACACAAAGGAAACTTCTGGATATAGACTGTGGAAGGCACTGGAAGACAAATTTTTGAAGAAAAACACTCAGAATAAACTTCATATGAAGAAAAGACTGTTTCGCTTCACCTATGTACCTGGTACCACAATGAATGATCATATTACCAGCTTCAATAAGTTGGTAACAGATTTGCAGAATCTGGACGTGACCTTCGAAGATAAAGATCTGGCTTTGATGTTGTTGGGATCACTTCCTGATGAGTACGAGCACTTGGAGACTACTCTACTTCATGGCAAAGAGGAAGTATCTCTTAGAGACGTTTATTCTGCGCTATACAGCTATGAACAAAGAAAGAAAGAGAAACAAAGAAGCGGAGAAGCAGAGGCACTAGTCACAAGAGGGCGTACTGAAAATCAGTCGAGATCGAGGAAAGGAAGATCCAAATCGAGGTCTAAACCCAGTAAAGATGAATGTGCCTTTTGTCGAGAAAAAGGCCATTGGAAGAAGGATTGTCAGAAATTGAAGAACAAATCCAAACACAACAATGAGAAGGCTGTTATGGATTCAAATGTAGCTGACTGTGATGATGAAAATTCAGATTTTTCACTATTTACAACGATGTCGTCAAAATCGTCAGGCGTATGGTTGTTAGACTCAGTTTGCAGCCATCATATGTGTCCCAATCGAGACTGGTTCACTGATTTCCAAGAAGGAGGATGTGGAGTTGTCCACACAGCAGACAACACTTCACTTACCGCATATGGCATTGGTTCAATTCGTTTGAGGAACCATGATGGACTGATCAGAACATTGACTGATGTTCGATATGTACCGGATTTAAAGAAAAATCTCATTTCTGTGGGAACTCTGGATTCAAAGGGATTCAAAATCCCCATAGAAAGTGGAGTAATGAAGATACTTTCCGGTGCACTGGTGGTAATGAAGGGTATACGAAAGAACAATAACACGTACCACTATCAAGGTAGTACGGTTATTGGAACAGCAGCAGTGACATCCAGCGATGAGAAGGAAGTAGAAGCAACGAGGTTGTGGCACATGCGCTTGGGACATACTGGAGGTAAATCCTTAAAAACTCTATTAGATCAAGGGTTGTTAAAAGGATTAAAGCATTGCAGTTTGGATTTTTGTGAGCACTGTGTAAAGGGGAAGCAGACAAGGGTTAAGTTCGGAACAACTATCCATAATACAAAAGGTATTTTGGATTATGTTCACTCTGATGTTTGGGGTCCTTCCAAAACACCGTCATTGGGAGGAAAGCATTATTTTGTAACCTTTGTTGATGATTTTTCCCGAAGAGTCTGGGTGTATACAATAAAGACCAAGGATGAAGTGTTGGGAATCTTTCTCAAATGGAAGGTGATGATAGAAACACAAACAGGCAGGAGGATCAAATGTCTTTGTACAGATAACGGAGGAGAATACAGAAATGATCCTTTCCAGAAGATTTGTGAGGAAGATGACATCGTCAAACACTTCACAGTCAGGCATACACCACAACAAAATGGAGTGGCAGAACGCATGAACCGGACTTTGCTGGAGAAGGTTCGGTGTATGTTGTCCAATGCTGGCTTGGGCAAAGAATTTTGGGCTGAGGCAATTACATATGCGAGCCACCTCATTAATCGTCCACCATCTTTTGCTACTGGTGGTAAGACACCATTGGAACAATGGTATGAAAAACCTGCTACAGATTATGATTCTTTACATATATTTGGCTCAACTGCATATTACCATGTGAAAGAATCAAAATTGGATCCGAGAGCAAAGAAAGCCATTTTTTTGGGAATCACTTCTGGAGTCAAAGGATATCGTTTATGGTGTCCAAAGACAAAGAAGATTGTATTCAGTAGGGATGTTACATTTGATGAATCTGCCATGGTGAGAAAGGTAGCAGCTGAAGATACCAAGCAAGGTGATGGTGTTTCAAAGCAGGTGGAGTTTGAAGGAAAGTTGATTTTTCCAATACAAGGTGCAGACGGGGAAACAAAAGAAGAATTTCCTGTACCAGATGAAGAGCCAGTTGAAAGGGAGGTTTCAACTCATGAACCTCAACAGCAACATGAATTAATAGCAACCAGCAAGCCAAAACGAACAATAAAAAAACCTACTCGTTTTGAGGACATGGTGGCTTGTGCAACCTCAATTGCAGCTGATGATATTCCTTCAACTTACAAGTGGGCTATCTAGAGCTCAGAGAAGGATAAGTAGAGGAATGTCATGAATGAAGAAATGCAGTCCCTTCATCAGAACGGTACGTGGAAATTGGCCAAACTCCCGAAGGGTAAGAAAGCAATTGGTTGCAAATGGGTATATGCAAAGAAAGAAGGATTTCCTAACTAAGGTGATGTACGCTACAAAGCAAGATTAGTAGCTAAAGGCTATGCTCAGAAGGAGGGAATTGGTTACAATGAGGTATTTTCTCCAGTTGTGAAACATTCCTCCATTAGAATTTTGTTGGCTTTGGTAGCACAGTTGGATTTTGAACTAGTTCAGATGGATGTTAAAACTGCATTTCTAAATGGAGACTTGGAAGAAGAAATCTACATGACTCAGCCGGAAGGATTCAAAGTTGCTGGAAAGGAGAATATGGTATGTAAACTTGAAAAATCGTTATACGGATTGAAACAATCTTCGAGACAATGGTATAAACGATTTGACAAGTTTATGTTGCGACATAAGTACAAGAGAAGCAGATATGATCATTGTGTTTATTTGCGAAAGCTTGAAGATGGATCCTTTATATATCTCCTCTTATATGTTGATGATATGTTGATAGCTTCAAAAAATCAGAAAGAAATTGAGAAGCTGAAGGTTCAACTAAAAGGGGAATTTGAGATGAAGGACTTAGGAGAGGCAAAGAAGATTCTTGACATGGAGATAACAAGAGATAGACAATCAAAGAAACTATTTTTATCTCAGAAGGAGTATTTGAAGAGAGTGCTAAATCGATTTGGTATGGATGAGAGAACGAAGCCGGTTAGCACTCCACTTGCCCCTCATTTTAAGCTTAGTGCTAATATGTCACCAAAGGATGAAGATGAATGAGAATATATGTCAAGGGTACCATATGCAAATGCTGTTGGTAGCTTGATGTATGCGATGGTTTGTACAAGACCTGACATTTCACAAGCTGTTGGAGTTGTGAGTAGGTATATGCATGATCCAGGAAAGGAGCATTGGCAAGCTGTGAAATGGATTCTACGGTATATATGTAATACTGTGGATGTTGGTTTGGTTTTTGAGCAGGAAGATGACCAATCTTTAGTTGGGTATTGTGACTCAGATTTTGCAGGTGATTAGGACAAACGAAGATCAACTACTGGTTTTGTGTTTACTCTTGCAAAGGCACCAGTTAGTTGGAAGTCGACTTTACAGTCAACAGTTGCTTTGTCTACCACAGAGGCAGAGTACATGGCAATTACAGAGGCTGTGAAGGAGGCAATTTGGCTTCAAGGATTGCTAAGAGAGCTTGGTATTGGTCAAGAAGACATTATAATATTTTGTAATAGCCAAAGTGCTATTCAATTAGCAAAAAACCAAGTTTACCATGCAAGGACGAAGCACATTGATGTTCGATATCACTTCGTACAAGAAATTTTAGAAGAAGGTGGAGTCATGATACAGAAGATACAGACGAGCGAGAATCCTGCTGATATGCTGACAGAGGTGGTGACCTCTGTCAAATTTCAATATTGTTTGGATTTGATCAACATTGTTGAACATTGATTGTTGAATTGTAGATAGAATTTGTAATTAGGAATGTGGGAATTTTTCCAAGGTGGAGATTTGTTGATTGTGGAAAAGAGTCCCACATCGGTGGGATCTCTTTGGATGAGGGAGGATTTGTAGTATAAAAGGGAACCCCCTCCTCCCTTTCTCTTCACCCCTCAAAATTGTCTATTTCCTTCTATAAGGCATTTTATATCTCCTCTCCTCTTATAGAATTTCACTTGTAAATTATTTAGAGTGAAATTAGATTCTAGTATTTTCCTTATTGGTATCATATTTATTATTTATTAGCTATTATTAGATATAGTAGTTATGATTTATTATATTATTAAATTACGTCTAGAAACTTTATTTCTAGTTTATGATTTTCTAATATAATTAGTTACGTTCTATATATCCCGCTTCCGCAACAGAGACCTCTTCAATACTCATATTGCTGAAATACCATATAATTAATATAGTCATAAGTCACTTCTTTGAATAAGAGAACATTTAAATATATTTTTCACTTCCAAGTTCCAACTAAATTTAATGATTTAACCACCTATATTTAGCTCTGACAAGTTAGAAGTGACTCATGACTATATTAATTACGTCGTATTCCAGCGGTATGAGAATTGAAGAGCTCAAGTCTTCATCAAAATCCATATTTTTCAAGTGATAGTTGTAACAAGTTATTGAGAGATGACAATTCAGTACAAGGTTCTTTGAATGAGAACGGAGACAAACAACGCCATGCATAGAATATATATACATTAACACCAACGTTTTCTACTTAAAGACGCCAAATTTATCATTAACATTTTCAAAGGCTGTTTCACCTAATCCATGTCTAATAGCATCTTGTGACTAAGCTCATCTCTGTTCATCCATCGAAGTAGTTTAAACGGCATCCATCTTGTGCCCACATGCAATATAATTATTATATTACTCAGCAAGAAATGAATGAATAATTATTGTACGTGCAAAATTGTTAGTTAATAATATATTAATCATTTCAAATCCTTGTGCCATTAACTATATATAAATACTTGAGTCGCTTACAATCTGACGGCCTATTGAAGCAAAACAATTTTTTGCAAAGTCAACTAAACCCGTGATTTAAAAAAAGGTTGCAAATTGAAATAAATAAGCGAATATGGTAAATATGATAATCGTTATTCTGGAGATATAAAATAGAAACTAATTGACTAAGTGTTCGTTTGGAATAGTTTATTTTTGGGTAATAAATGCTTATAAATCGTGATTCACGGTATACGGGGTAAGTATGTGAGATGAATTTTATCTCGGCTTACGTAATAAGGACTTATTGTCCAAAAATAAAGCTGTGTTTGGAAACACGTTTTGGGGGCAAATAAGTCCTTATTGCGCTAGCCGAGATAAAACTCCTCTCGCATATTTACCTCGTATACCGTGAATCACGATTTATAAGCACTTATTACCCAAAAATAAGCTATTCCAAACGACCACTAAATGATACCAAACACATGCTAAGCAAAGTAGCTAGCCAGGGAAAGTTGAATTGTTTTTAATAGAATCACATGAGTAAAAATGAGGGAACCCAACCAATTTCATTAAATTCTGAAAGTGTGGAGATATCTCAATCAACTCAATGGAAATTTACACAAACCTAATTTCATTGTGTTGATTTTGGATGTAATAATGTGGACAATAGTGTCCATGAGTCATGAACGAGACTTAACGTTGCTTTACTAAAACAACAATAATAGAGAAATCCTTGTCATTTTCCCTTTTTTTTTTCCTTACTTTTCAACTTTCAACATCGTGTAGTCTTTTTGTGGAAACGAGTTTACGTTGTCCATTACAGCCTATTAAAATTATCCACTTGGGTTCCTGATCTCAATAATGACTTTTTTAAATTTTAATTTTTGAAGCGATTTAACTTTATATATACTTGATGATTTTTATTTTTATGTCAAGTTTTGGATGCAAAATGCAACTTGATTTCTCCATCCATTAAATACGAGAAAGCGTACGCTAAAGCTGGTAAGTGGCAATTGTTAAAATTGTGAAGGTGTAAATTTATCAATGAAGTTTTAAGTAAGGAGTGTTAGGCACGCACAATTATATTTTAAATGGGGTAAAAATACACATAAGAAATTAAAAATGGAGCATCCACCACAAAACCGTTAAATTTGACTTAACAGTGTTAAATTATAAAAGAAGAAAACCCCTAATAGCGTTAGTTTAAATTTAACAGTTTTGTGATGAATGCTTCATTTTTAACTCTTTATGTGTATTTTTGACCCTTTTCAAACATAATTATGTCTATCGTCCTTTGCTTAAAACTTTATTAGTAAATCTGCATCTTAACCCTTGTTAAAAATGACAGACCTAATGCCCATATATATGATAGAGTTTGAGTGCTTGTTTGAGTTAACATTTGAAAAATATGTTCACGCAAGTCAAAATAAAACTCCTTTAATACATTTACTTCATAAATCATAAATTACGTCACAAAAACAACTTCTATTACTAGCTTAAACGGATACTTAATATACATTATTTTGTCCTCCTTGCTTATAACTCGGCAATTGATCGTACGTAAATATTTGTATTGTTTTGAGCTATAGATATCTATAATAAGTGAGATATTCTTCTTCAATACTTGTTAACAAAATTTCCCAATGGTTTGCATGTGAGTCTGGGATTTTAACTTTATCCATAAGCACTCTGTCAAGTTATCCATAGACATCATTCTTTAGTCTAATCTAATAAATTCTAACTAACTTGTTACGCATACAGTTCTTTATTTAGTATATATGTGAGGCTAACAAATAAATATTGGGAAAATTGATTTTTTGTTTCAGTTGAGTGTGATATATCTTTAACCATGCATATATAGTTTAACCTGCTAAAGATACGTCGTACTTTTAGCCTTAAACAAATGTATATGAACAGTAAATCTTGTAGTGGAAATATTTCCGCGAGTTTCTCAATTTTTTATCTAATGAGCACAATTTTGTATCTTCGTTCAACAACGACCAAGTACTTACACAACTCAAGTACCTATAGACATAATACCTAAGCAGAAAGTACCGTTAGTTACTCTTGAATTCTAATTTCTAACAGAAAAAACGAACCAAATTGAATATGCAAATACGATCAACGTGAATTTTAATTTTGAGAACTTGGATCCTTATAATTACTTCTTACTCCCGGTTCTTATAAACCATGGATCAAAACGAAATCATGGGCCTTGTTTGGTAAAGCAAGTTAATCAAGACAACTTTCTCTGCCAAAGAGAGAAATTAAGAAGAATCCACGTTAAGACAAAGCGATCAAATGTATTTGACCAATAGAGATGCTTTACCATATACAACCACCATTTTTATCCTTTAAGCTCACTTCAACACCTGAGTTTCTTCTTCTCTTCACTTTCTAACTACAAGTTATGTATAACAAACCTACTAAACATCTAATATTACAGGGGAAAAGTTACAAAATAATCCTTTTTTTAAAATAATAATAATAATAATAGTTAGTTACTCAATCGCAAGCTAGTCCCAAAGTGTGTACAGCCACAGACGCATAGTCACAGAAGGGAAACATGCTTCAGCAGATTGGCTCATCGTGAAGCAACGGCCGAGATTCTCCTCCAACAAAATCAAAATTACTGAAGGCATCCACGTGGCAACGCTTCTGCAAATCCTCGAGGCTCAAGTATCGGGTTGGGTATCCGGAAATGGCTCGCAGGGCCTCTTCGAAGAGCGACTCGTCACAGGGGATCGTTAACGGACCTTGAGTGCAGAAGCCGTACTCCTCTTCCGCTTCCATCAGCAGCTTCTCGAAGATCGGGTGGTTAAGGTACGTCGTCCGCACGATGAACCTCCTCCGACTAGCTCCTACGCACACGGCCACATGTCCGGCGGGAACATCCGATGACGACGGCGATTTAGCTCCCATAGAACATGCCTTCTTTCGCCACCGTAGAAGCATTTGCCGGATTCGAACAACATGGCGGATTCTGCTATAGGTTCCGGCGGCTGGCGACATTGATGTGAGAAAAAGTGGTTTTGGTTTTAGCGTTGTGTAGGGAGTGTGGAATTGACGCAGACTCGCAGTGGGAGAGAGGACACATATATAGGAGGGCATGGCTGAGAAAGAAAGTGCCATTGGAGTTGTAGATAATTACACCACCGTGTTTTCCACGTAGGAAAATCTTACCGGATCCAAAGGTTAAAAAAAAAAAAAAAAAAAAAAGTGCTATGGTAAATTCTTCTATTAAAAACGTTCATTAATGATATAGATTTCACATGTGAACTTATTTATTGATAAATATATGTGATTATATTAATAAATTATAAAGTGGTCATTGATAAGCTCCTATTGATAAGTGTATGTGATTATATTAACAAGTTATATGGTGGCTATTGACAAACTCATCAATATTAACCAAACTAGCTTCCGTTCACAGGTGTGTGTCATTATATTGACAAGTCATAGAGTGACTATTAATAAGCTTATCCATGTTAACTAAGATATCTTCTATTTATAAGTATATGTGATTATATTGACAAATCATAGAGTGACCATTTATAAGGTTATCATGTCAATAGGATAACTAGAGACTTTTTTAATACAGAAATCGACAATGAAACTATTTTAATTTTTTTTTTTTTTTTTGTCCTTGAACTTAGTAGGATTTTACCATTATTTTTGTTTGGATGAAGTGATTCTTGAAGGTGGAAGTTGAAACTGTCGTTATTAAAACCGAGGTGGTGTCTATTTGGATTGACGGAAGAAACTATTTTTTTAATATGATTTACGACGTATGAGATAAATATTTAAGAAGAGTTTTTATCTCGACTTACATAAACATATTTTTCTAACGTTAACCCAAATAGGGCGTAACATTTTTTGTGTGCCAGTTGCGTGAGAGGCTCACTGCAACAGGACAAACAAAAACCAGGGAGGGAGGGTAATCTGTGGGCTTATTACACCAATTTACCTTCTTAATTAGTATGGTGGTAAAGGGCAAAACTTTAAGTATGCTTGTCTCACTAAATTGTCTGTGATTTTCTTCTATAAATATATAAACATCACTTTAGTCTTTATCATAAATCACTCTCTAGAAGGAATCATGCCGTCTTTATTAAAAGGTTCTGATTGAGGGACCAGTTACAATTTTTTAAGAGTGTGCCTGTTTAAAATTAGATGCATTTTTTTTTTCACTTCTTAAAATGTAAATCATTATTTTAAATAAGCGTAAATATAGATTTTTTTTAAAATTTTCAAAAAAATTTAATGATTTAACCACCCCTATTAATTTTGTTGGGATAATTAGAAATGACTTATATTATAAACTAAAGTGGTACACTATTAAAAAGTTTTCAAAATAACAATAAGAGTTATTACAAAGCTCAGTTTGGACATGTTAATATAGATTCATCTTTTCTTTTATTTTCATTCTTATAAAATAAAATACAAATTAAAAATAGATTTTTCTTGTTTTCATAGTTACACGTGTTTTTAGAGACAATCCTATTCTACACACAGTTGGACACTAAATATAGGTACCACTTTCAGTAGATATTCATATTTTAACCTTGTTTTATCAGGTTGTGAAGAATTGGCTACTTCCCCGCCATTAGTTTTTTACTCCCTTCGGTCCTAATTATAAGACAAAGTTGAATTTTTTTGGAGAAATTAAGGAAGTCAATTAAATTACTTTGGAGTATTTATATTTATATTTTTTTCTCCAAACTAATTAATTTGACTAATAAAATAATATATAATCTAATGATACTAAAAATATAAACACTCTAAAGTAATTTAATTGGTTTCTTTAATTTCTCCAAAAAAATTAACTTTATCTTATAATTAGGACAGGAAGGAGTACTTTTTTTCTCCCATCTTGTGGATTATTGATCTAATATTTTCTCTCTTCATTCTTTTGGGCTAAAATCTCTATTTTTTTCTGGCCTTCTGGGTCTTGCTTGTCAGATTGGTTCATAAATAACAATGGGCTTTAAGACTTCTAGTCCACTCTCAAAGCATAATAATGGATCGAATGCGAAATATCCTCTTTAACATCAAATCTAAAAACCCGCGATTCCGGGGAACGAGCAAGAATTCGATCATTTCATTTTCGATAAAGGAAATCGCCATAGCCTCTGGAGAAATAACGGGGAAGCGATAGTGTTCGAGTCATAGAAGCAGGTTTAATTCAAAGTTAGAGCAATGCCATACTTGCTCCACCCATCTCTGGCAAAATGTCCTTCTCGGATTCACATCCCTTCACCGCTCACCACAACCTCAGTCAACCCAATTCGGATCCATAATTTTGTTAGCTTGGTTCGCTGGGGCAGCCAGGTGGACAAGTCGATTGTTGGGGTGACGGTGACGAAGACGAATACGAAAATAAGGTGCATGGCCAATCCGAGAAGAGTGAAAATGGTGGCCAAGCAGATAAGGAGGGAACTTTCTGATATGCTTATCACTGATAAGGTGTTGCAGTATGCTGTTCTACCTGAATCTTCATTGGGAGCTGATCGATACCTATCCTCCCTTACCACCATCAGTGAAGTTGAAGTCTCTGCTGATTTGCAGGTATGCCGTTTATGAATTTGTCTGTGACAGTGTTTCGGTGAATTTGAGCGTTTGTTTATTTGCAAGTAATTTTTGTAGTTTACTTGGTTTTGGCTGTACCCATCAGATATTTATAACCATTGGATTCTTCAATAGAAGAAATCGGTTAGTATAATAGCTTCAAGGATTGTTTTCCATCCATGAAAACACAGACATCACAACATGAAAAGCATTTGAGAGTCCATGTTTAATTTTAAATGTATAATATAAGTGTCCAAAATGCATTGCACAGCGCACATGGACAAGGTTACGTTTTTTCATGTGTCTGCTGTCCGCACTTCATAGTTTTTCATCATGCTTTGGTTGGATGGCGTCTTCGTAAATAATTGCCCGGACATACTGGCTTCCGAGTTGTACTGTTGACTCTAGGACTTGGATACGTGTGGCAGAAATATATTTTTCTCGCACTAACGCGAGTTGAACACTGGAATTTGGCAACGTGCATGTTAATTCTTTGTGACTTGAATGTAACCTTGCTGGGTAATTTTATGTCTGTTAGAAACGCCATTATGCTCGTTTGAAACTCATGATAAATTGGTTGTTACATTAAACATGGAGATAGTTACCGTTTTCAGGTTAATTAAAGCAACATAATCAAGTTATATCACATCATATGCAATATATTTGTCTTGATGCAATATTTTCTTCTGATATGTTCGGAAGCTAAATTTTCAACTGTCACATTGTAAAGTTTTAGTTTCCCTACAACTGTCGCAGTCTCAAAGGGGTGTCGTGGTTTGATAGAGTTATTTGATGCCGACTTATCTCGCTCTCTCTCTCTCTCTATATATATATATAGGTGGTTAAGGTGTATGTTTCTGTCTTTGGAGATGAAAGAGGGAAAGAAGTTGCCATTGCTGGGTTGAAGTCAAAGGCTAAATATGTTAGAAGTGAGCTGGGGAGGCGTATGAAGTTGCGGCTGACTCCCGAGATACGGTTCATTGAGGATGAAGCAATGGAGAGAGGAAGCAGGGTAACATGAGTATACCAATTCTTGTTAATATGGTTACTAGGTTATGCGTGTAAACTGGGTGATCTGACTGCAAATCTTTTGGGATGAATCAGAATTTATTGTTTCCAAATCAATTTTAAAGGGCAAAATTGAACGCTTGCACCTTAGTACAGATTACACAGCCCACAATATAGCTATACTGTCAATCATGTGAATTACGTTGTTTTCCAGTTTTTTTCTCCTTATGTGCGGTTCCTTTTAATGTTTAGTTTGCTTCTTTTCCAAGGGTTAAATCTATGCTTGTAATTGAGATTCTGCTCTTTAGGTTTGTTTACTAAGGGACTAATAAATAGGACAATGATCCTGGGCAGAGGTTGAGATGCTGTTGATTTTCCTACATTTAGGATAATTTATGCATCTAGTACTCCCATTCACCTGTTTCCCTATTCTTTGGTACCTAGCTCTTGTTTTGGCTTCTAATTAGAAAATCATGGATTATACAATGTTCGAGACACTAGCAAGAGCTGTTTTATTGAGTATCCTATGAGTATATACTGATTTGTGTTATCCACTAATTTAATGTTTCAGGTGCTTGCAATTTTAGACAAAATTAAGGAGGAGAAAAAAGGTGCAGAAAGAAAAGAGCAATCAGATTCTTCAGCAGTACATGAAGAAGACAGTGAGTGGGGTGATGAAGACCCTGAACAAGGCATAATTTTTGTGGAATAGCTGCTTCCTAGGTGATGAACGTGATGCCTGTTTGTATTTGGATAGAGCTTTTGCTTTGTTAGCCGGTAAGTTCCTCAAAACTCATGCCAACTTGCCAAGAATACCCTGGACAATCCTCATGTGCTCTTTGTTGATGAATTTCACAGATTTTTTGGTCTATTAGTTGGTCCATTCTTAATTTCTCACTACATAACTTCTAAGGTGCTTCTTTTACCCCGAAAATCAACCTGTTGGCTGATATTTTATGAAATAGGACTTTTAAGGGAAAACTACATGTTGCAACCCCAACTAGGATTCCGAGGTGGTTTTTTTATTAAATGATAAGGCAAGGGGAAGCGTCCTCCATTAGGAATTTAGGATGACAGTTACATGGCCTCTGTTAGTGTTTTGTTCCATTTCAAGGTGCACCTGTGGTCAAATTCTGTAATTACTCTGTTCGGGCTTAGTAAAATACAATTTCTCCTTTCTTTTAATCATATATTTTGTTTTTGACACAGAACCTAACCGTCGGCAGATTCATTGGAAGTTGGACCAAATTTTGGCTTTATGCTCTCCTTGTATAGATAATGTCATCTGGTATTGCTAACCTAAGAATGTAAACATCTAATGGCGTAGTATTGTGCTTTACGTAGCGCCCTGGATGTTTCGATGAAACAGGATTTTCCGCGAACTGTATGAATTTGTCATTTATCTCTAATCCCCAATTTGTCTTTTTAATGCACATTTACAAGGGAAATTTCCAACAATTAAATGTGATATCCAGATGTATGTGCAGTACCGAGAACATGAACGGTATATATTGCTTACGAGGGCTTCAGGTTTTTGAGCTTAGCTCACGAGCTAGTCAGGTGCGGGGACTTCAAATTTTGCAGGTCGACTTCTTCTTTTGGGGTGGTGGAACTTGAATACTTGTGACAGTATGTCAAGTTGTCCTAGATTCGGTAAGATGTTGATCTTTTTTTTATTTGTAGAATTATATCTGGCCTGCTAGATTTGAGTATTGTCCACCTCATTTAGAAGTATATTTCTCAAAGGCATTTTTTTTGCATTATTACTTAAGATCTTAGTTCATGCTTAAGCGGTCAAAGCCCTTTCCATTAGGAGGGACACTTGTTGATAGGATTTTGACCTTTTACCTTAGCTTGGATGACAATAAAATTAGGGGAGATGGAATACCAAGAGGAAAATTTTCAAATTTTCTAGGGTTAAGAGGCAATTTTGCTCGCAAGTTTTTCGGGGCCAATTTTGCCCCGGAAGTGCAAAAAAGGAAATACTTTTGCCATGATTATTGTCCCAATTAATTGACTTAAAACGTCTGAATTTGATTTAAAACTTCTAGAGTAAATTGTACCTTACAAAAATAATATAAATGATATGTGAACTTTCAAGCTTCCAGCTAAGCATATTTGATCAACTAACGGTCAATTAATTAAGATAACAGTTAGAGCAAATTTGCTCCATTTTTTATACTTCATGGGCAAAATTTCCCTCTAAAAAACTTTTGGGATAAAAATACCCCCTTGACTCAAATTTTTACTATTTTTGGAATTTTTATTCCTAATATTTTCTCATTGTTTTCCTCTAATTACAGACTGCTCCTTATTATTGAATCATAAATATCCTCAAACCAGCTTTTCTCCCATACCAAGCCGAAACTAGGCAAATAAGATAAAAAGGCTATATAGCACGATTTCATGAGAAATGAGCTAGACTCTAGCTTTTGATGCTCACTACTACATAAATTAGTAAAAAATTGATTCACTTGAGGGGTTATACAAAATTCCAAAATTGATGTTCAAAATACGGACCTAACAAGCCATTCAACACAATTACTTACTTTCGCAGACATTATATTCCCGGATCATATAGCCAAAGTAACGTACCGGTTCCCATGATCGGATTTATAAGCCCCGCTTGGCTCACTGAAAGCATTTTGACAAAAATGGAATCCTAAAAAAATGGATTATTCAATGGAAATTCGTCTTGAATGAGTCTGAAAATAACATCGAATAATAAGTGAAATGCCAATTCTTCTGGTTATCCACGCAAGAGAAAACAATGTTTTCCGGACGGAACTAACCTTTTAAGGTTTCTAGAACGTTATGCTCCCCAGAACAACTATTACCAATACAAAGCTAAAGGCCAACAAAACAAGCAATTGTTATAGGGCAGTATATGCAAGATACCGTGTTCATCTTTTCCAATTTAAAGGTTGACGATGCACTAAGGCACCATAGAAGCTTGCAATAGAAATTCGCAGCAAAGAAACCAGACAGGCTAATTATTATAACAACTGAAAAGCACCATCATTGAACAATTCTATCATGGTTCCCTAAATTCAACTGTTATAGCATTATCCAAAGCTTAATGTTAAAAGCTTCCAAAAAATGGGGGTAAACATGTTACAGTTTCTTCTCATGAATTATTGTTGTATTCTCCTCACTCCATGAACAAAGTCACGTCCATCTCAGTGCTTTCAGTGATGAGCCTTTGCTTCAGCCTTCTGATGAGATTTGGCTTTGAACTGAGGGGTGAAATACCGAATAAACATGGTTCAAACATAAATAGACGAATGCAAACACTATAAGTTCTACTGAGCACATAATTATCATTAAACGTGAAAGCAAGTTAAAGAATGATCAAATACTGAGGGCATCAGAGAAAGGGTAAAATACTTAGCAATCAGATGAGGATCACTGACCACAAGTCTACCAAATAATGAACCAACAAAAAGACCTCAACTGAATTCAAATATACAGATCGGCCCGGATAAAGATCTGCAAGTTCAATTTTTGAATCATACCAAATATTTAAAAATCTGCCAGTACAGCCTTAAACCCTTTCACATCAGCTAGCTACATCAACTGACCGTACGCAGTCGAGGTGTTTGGTAGACCGCTATATCACATTCATTTGATGCTCGGACCTAAAGGATAGTACGTAATACGTGCCATAGTACTTAAGATGTTCATATTTGGTATGACAATTGAAATTGAAAGTTTCCATAAGAAGAACATGAGTGGTACAGAAAAATTAAAAGCTGAATTGCGTGTGATGGGAGATCTCCAGTATTCTAGTGGTTTGAGCCCACGAAATACCACCTAAATCGTGACATCCTATAAGACTAACTTCTTGTAGGACGCCATTCATCTTGAATATCAGTCCACTAAACGCTAACATTTTAGATGTAGACTCACATCCAAGATATGTCAAGATGGCAATGCTAAAGGGAGAGGTGGCCAGCTTGCTTTTAGACTTCTTTCTTATACACCTATATAGAGAATGTTGTTATATGTATTTGGAAAACAAATCACCAGCAATCACATCACATTAACTAAGAAGTCAACAAAAGCACAATTGTTTGTAACGCTTGACAGTCGATTACAATTCAAGAAAGTGAAAAACTGATCCATAGTTGAAATTATTGTAGTGATAAACAATTTGAAACGCAATTCCGATCAAAATTGGGTAACACTTCATTTCGATAGAAACTAAAAAAGATGAATTAAATGTTCAAAGCATTCGAGAGAAAATTCAAATCGGTTAAATGAAAAACATGAAATGAGCATTTGCACGTAAACGATCAGATGCACTAATATAAACAATTCGCTACAATACCTTGAGGTACTTCAG
This sequence comes from Inga laurina, assembly GCA_963855925.1. Classification (NCBI taxonomy): domain Eukaryota; kingdom Viridiplantae; phylum Streptophyta; class Magnoliopsida; order Fabales; family Fabaceae; genus Inga; species Inga laurina. Next base: position 85,651,249 of record OY979701.1, on the reverse strand, counting down.
CTTGATGCTTCCATAAACGACGCCAAAAGAGAAAGCAGACGCCCGAGCCACCTGCCAATGTATAGTTTTTTTTTTCAATTTACTATAAAATATCTTTAATCAAACACCATAGGAAAGATGGAAAGCAGGAAAACTAATGTAGCTCTCCGTAGCAGAGGACGATTACACAAAGCATATTATTATTCAAGAGAAACAAGGGGGCATACCAAAGCTAAGGTGCTTGTTCCAGAATAAGGTCCTGGTGGGGGCGCCATGGATGATAGTTCCTTCAGAACTGTTTGAGAGCAGAGAGGAGAAAGGAAGGAGACGACTACGAAATAGATCGGGACTCGCACAAATCGGCAATATCCAACCCTAATGTGTTGGAGAGGGTGACTTGCCTGGTGCTGGCACTAAAACGCATAAAACGACATCGTTTCACTGGTGGATTTGACGTAACGGTCATGGATATTTTTTTGTTTTATTCACCCATAACAGAAAAAAAAAAAAGGGTTTGGGCCTTTTAAATATTTTGATGATTTAAGATGTTTTATTCTGAATTTTTTTGAGGCACCTTTGAGTTGAAGCTTTCCTCTGGCCAGGCCATGTTTCATTATTGTCCATTGGACAAAAAGGGCATTATATAACCTCCAAATTTAACCAAAACTAAAATTTTATTTCTACTATATGACTATAATTTTTGTGCTGGGTAAAAAAACTTGGTGATCATTGAGCCTCCAGACCTATTTATTAATATAATGCATAATAATTTAAGAGAGACATGTTCTGAATCATTTACTACATTACCATTAACCCCTTTTACAACGACCCTTTTTTTTGTACAATAAATTTTAGGAAAGAGGTTAGGTTCTTCTACGATTCAAGAGCAGTACTTTAAATTGGGATGCCTCCCTCAACACCTCGATTTAATCACAACTAAGTGAATTTTCTTAGGATCGAACCCTCTCCCATTAGTGAAAGGGTCCGAATCCTTCGCCATCTAAAACCAAGGACAAGGGGTTACAACAACCTTTTTAACAATTTTAACACTTGAAAAAATACGAGCAAAGACTCAAAGAGGGTCATGTTTCAAATGCCCAAGGCGTTTTCAACACTTGCACCAAGTTTCACTGTCCCATCAACGCATTTTACAATACTAACTTTTTAACAATTTTTTTAACACTTGGGAAAATTCAAGTAGGAAGGTTGTATTTCAAATCATTCACTACAATACGAACGATATTTATAATACTCTCACTGAATTTCACCATCTCATTAACGCATTTTACAACAACTTTTTCTTTTATACAATTCCAACGCCCAAAAATATATAAATAAGAGGGCCGTGTTTTTAAATTCTTACGAATTTCACACTTAAAAAATGGTATCACCTTAAGCCCGAACGATTTTTTTCCCCCAAAAAAGGTACATTTTACTTGATTAAATATAGAAGTAAGAAAATCCAACATTCTAATTAAAATACTCATTCATATCGTTGATATAATAGTTACTTAATTCAGGAAAAAATAGGTACTTAGTTAATCTGAATAAATTAAGAAAATAAAAGTAATTAATTAACCACAAAAAATATTGATGATCTTCCTAAAATACATATGTGTAACATTGGATTATGTATCAATTTATAATTTAGGTAAATTAATTTTAAAAAAATGAGCTATAACTGATAGTATTAGGGGTGTTCGAGATCAGGAAATGCCATTCACGACCCCGAGAAGGGTTCGGGAATGATTTTCATTCCTGATCCCGAAAATCGGGAATTTCCCGATCCCGAATTTGCTTTTTTTTTTTTTTAAATTTCTATATTGAATTTTTTGTTGTGTTTCCTTTAGTCTAATATAAATATATAATTTGTCTAATATCATATTGTACCAAATAAGTCTAATATAAATATATAATTAGTCCAATACATGCTTAAAGTTGTCGATTCAGCTGTAAAAAGAATAAAGATAAGAACAAAAAATTAGAATTATTTAATAAATAATAAATGAAATTAACTAACTAAACTAAAAGAATAGATATTATTTTAAGGGTGTTAGGGATTTTCACATTTTATTTTACATTTGGTCTTATTTTTTTAAATATTTTTAAAAAATATACATGTGTGTATATATTTTTTCGGGATCGGGAAGTCCCATTCCCGATCCCGATCTCAATCCCGAAATCACATTCCCGATCCCGAAATTTTCGGGACGGGATTTTCCGGTCCCGATTTGTTCGGGATCGGGACGGGAAGGTCGGGACGGGAAATTGTTGAACACCCCTAACTGATACAATGAATTTTGTTGGGATCAGAGTAGAGATATAATGATTTTTTTTTTTTTTAATCTTTGAGGTACAATGGATTCACATCTGCCATTTCACACTAAATCCAACTACTCAACATAATTTAATAGTAGAGACCGAGGTAGTAGTAACTTCCTTTAATATAATAATGTCTTATAAAAAATATAAGGGTTAATATAAGTTTTAGTCCCTAAAATTTAGCTGAGTTTGAGTTTTAGTTTTTGAAGTTTTAAAGTGGTGGTTTTGGTCCCTGTAATTTGGACCTTTAAAGGCATTAGTCCAGCACCCATCTTCCATTTACTATAATGCCTGCTGTTCGTTCCTTTTTTTTTTCAAAATAATATATTATATTTGCCACATCATCTCTCTATAAGGCATGACACATCAGCTTTTTTGACGGTGTTAGAACCACATAGGATGATTTAACGTCGTTAAAACCATGAACAAATCCTTTTAAATCTTCAAGGACCAACGTCTTTAACTATCCAAATTACAGGGATCAAAACCACTATTTTGAAACTTCAGGGACCAAAACCCAAACTCAATCAAACTTCAGGGACTAAAACTTATATTAACCCAAAATATAATTAACATTAATACGCACAACTAGTAGAGTATATGGTATCAGCACAGAGCAATCTTTATGGGTAGATGGGGTGACCTCAAGTCCACAAGGTAAAATTCTCAATATGGGCCTCAAACACGAGAGAATATGTGGATTCGAAGTTATCCTATCCACTGCTTCCTTGTCTTTTCATGCCCATCCTCACTTCTTTATTTTTTTTTTTTTTGCTAAAACAGTTAATTTTATTAATCACAAAAAGAAAGTACAAACAGTAAGAAGCCAAGAAACACTCAAAAAATACCAACATAGTACCTACCACACCCTTATCAATCCTAACAAACAACTAAAAAACTATAAAACTAACAGAAACCAACATAACAAAATCAAATATCCGGAAAATATTGACGAATTCCTTTTTTCTTGAAGATGAATCTCTTCAGACCCAAACCCAAAGCATCCTCATTAAGAACAAAACTCATAGGAAGTGTTTCAACCATCATCTAATCACCATGGTACACTCCCTTACATGCTCCAGTTGCTAGATAATCTGTAGCTCTATTCCTTTGGCGGTTCACCAAAGAGAAGGAACAACCTATCAAAGAACCTTTGATTCTGAGAAGTTCCTGCACCAAATTACTACATTGTCATTCACAGTTTTTATCTGAAAAAACAGCACTCTTGATTTCCTCCATGGAAACCGGTCTTGTTAGTAATATATTATCACCCTCCGAAATCACCTTATATATTCACATAAGCAAGTGCGTCATCCATATCCTTGTCATGAGAAGAAGAAAACAATTTAGTATAAAATTGTTTAAATGAATCATTAATCTCCTCCTCACCATCCAGCCATTTATTCCCTTCACTCTTCAACCTCAGTACTTTGTTTTTTTGTCTTCTTTGGATCACCAAGCTATGAAAAAACTTAGTGTTTTGATCCTTATATTTAAGCTACTTCACCCTCGCACATTGCCACCAATAAACTTCCTCCTTATCCCACACTTCCTCTATTTTCCTAACTAGCTCATCTATCCTTCTCGCCTTTTCATCAGACATCCTTCCTTTATAATAGCTAGCAATTTGCTCTCTCAACTCCTCAATTATTTTCCTATTATTTGGAAATTCCCTCCTACTCCACTTGCTAAGGGTTTTACAGCAAGCTTTTAATCTCAACACTAGCTTTTTTACTTTGTTCTCCATGCCTCCTTCCACCAATCTCCAACCCCTTCTCACAACTTCTTTAAATTGGGGATGTGATATCCAATTTGCTTCAAATTTAAACCTTCTTAGTGTTCTCTTCTCTTCAAAGCAGCAATCAACAAGCAACAAATGGGGATTTGAACCTATTGATGCCAAATGAAACACTTGTGCCTTAGGAAATGCCTCCCAAAACTCAATATTTCTCATTGCCTTGTCAATACGTTCGTTGACATTATCCACACCCCTTCGTTTATTGTTTCATATGAATCTAGACCCCAGAAAGCTCAGATCAATCAAGTTATAGTCAGCCACAGTACATTAAAAATTTAAAATTTTCTTTAAGGATCTTGGCCTTCGCCCTTTATTCATGTCGGCCACTTTTTACGATCAAATTTCTTAATCAGCCGCTTCAAGTAATTCTCAGAATATATACATAACTCGTTTTAATCTCCACTTGCACCAAAGCGGGACCACCACCGCTGTCCATCTTTGACCACCTAACTAATACTAATTAAATTCATTTTTTATATTAAACATAATTCAATGAATGAGTTCATCCGCCCAAACTCAATATTTTATGAAAGGGTCAATATGCATATTTCTTTCGAAACTTTTCGTTGGATGGTACGGTTAACCCAGATATTTTTTCGGTTCAATATTATCTCAAAAGTTTTAAAACATAAAACTAACATTAATCATTATTTTAATATTTTTGGGGTAACATTAAACTAAAAAAATATTTTTAAGGTAACATTATTTCTCAACAAAGACTTTCAAAATAAATTTACACCATAACCCATTATAAAATTATCAATTTTGATAAGATTTTTGTGGGTGATTGGAAGTTTTGTAAAAATACTTTTGTGTTCAATAAAACAAAATAAGTTGATTCTATCTAGCGTAATATTCAAATTACTGAGACCAAAATAAGATGAGATCAAATATCCGTGCGCTATCAGATTTGCATATTTTGTTATTTTGAATAAATTATGCAATGTAAGATTCTTTTTTAAAAAAAAAAATAATGAAGAAAATAGTCTTTCATTATTGTGCATATATAAATATTTAATCAATTTTTAATATTGAAAATTATCTTCTCCATTCTCACTTTTCAAAATTGAAATATTTTCACATATATATTCATTATTCAAATTCAGACATTATACTTGAAAATCTGTCATTGTTATAAGGCAAAGAGTAGTCAATATTCTGTTATATAATTTGAGTGATGCACCCTAAATCCCTATTGTAACACTAAAAGCATTATAAAAAGGAGAAACGGATGAAAATAAATAATTTTTGTCCTTGATTCGCAAATCAAAGGGCATACTCCCTTTGATCCTAAATATAAGACAGAGTTGATTTTTTAGAGATATTAAGAAAGTTAATTAAATTACTTTAAAATATTTATATTTTTCATTTTTTTTCTCTAAACTATTTTACCTAACTTATAAACTGATATATAATATAATATTATACAAAATATGATATGATTAAGTAATTTATTTAATTTCTTTATCTTTCAAAAAGAAAAATATTATATCTTATATTTAGGAGCAGTAATATAACAATATCAATATTATATACTCTTCAATTTAATATTCTGTTACTTTTTCCTAAGATAAAGGTTAAAAAAATTTAACATTCTATTAATTTTTTCCTAGGATAAAAGGTTAAAATACCATGGACTTTTATACCATTACTCAACAAACAGCAAACAAAAATATCAAAATACTACTGACATAGAGTTGGTCTTGTATATGCTCCGTTAAATTTCTTTAGATTTTAAGTTCTAAATTTGCGTCTAACAGGAGATATTTGTGTAACTGTGTTTGAATAGAAAACCATGATTGCAGAACTCATTTTTACAAACAACAATTTCATCTTTTATGATATGACTTAAAGTGAGATCGTTCTTGTTAGGAATGACTTTCTTTTTATCTGTAGTATCACCCATTCTTGTATAGTTATATTCTATATATTTTACTATGTAAATACCTTTTTAAAATTAGTAGTCATTAATCATCCTAAACTAGCAAAGGCACAGCATTTGGCTGTCTTTGTTAGTTTGAGAGGATGTATGATTACTGATTTTAAAATTAAAATGTCATCAACATAAAGTTAATGTAGTTGTGTAAAAGTTCGCTAGATATTTTTTAAGCTTTGAGTTCAAACCTAAGAGGAAATATGTGTGTAGTTGTTCAGGAGGGGAAGCCACAAAGTATAGAAGTAGAACTCTTCTTGCCGAGAATAGTCAAGAAGAACTTATTTGTCTGTAGGGTCACTCTTTCTGTCATGTTGCTGTCAGAAAATGAAGGCATTTTATAAAGTTTTCAGAAGTACCGGAAAATAAAAAAAGATATTATGGGCAGGCGGAAAAAAAAAAATTAAAAAGGTACTTTGTCTTCCTGGTCGCATTGAATTTTGAAAGTTTGAAGCTTTGAACTCTTCTTATAAAACCTAGAAACGCACGTCCTGTTTTGTAGACATTGCTTCTTCACATCGACCCCCTCATCCTTCTGCGGTCACATAGCAGGCCAGGTTTCTCACTCTCCCATGGCTTCGGTTTCAAATTTCTCAACTTTATCACCTTCCCTTTCAAAACCTTCCTCCTTCCCTGTCACCACACCCACCTCCAACGCCGCCAATACTTATTTCTGCGGCAAAACCTTACCAAAACCCTCTCTTTCTCTCGCCGCCGCAGACACCCACAACACATCTTTCACGGTTTCATCTAAAAATCCTATTGCTGATTTCATTCGACAGGATAAGCCATACCCAGAGCCTGAATCAGAATCAGAATCCTTGTACTTCGATGATGACGACGAAAAGCCCCGCGAGGAGTGTGGTGTGGTTGCTATATATGGTGATCCAGAGGCGTCTCGTCTGTGTTATTTGGCCCTTCACGCACTGCAACATCGTGGTCAAGAAGGTGCCGGAATCGTCTCTGTTAATGACAACGTCCTTCAATCGGTTACGGGGTTAGGACTTGTTTCTGATGTTTTTAATGAATCTAAGCTCGATAAATTACCTGGAAATTTGGCCATTGGGCATGTTCGTTATACAACCGCAGGCCAATCGATGCTCAAGAACGTTCAACCCTTTGTTGCAGGGTATCGATTTGGTTCTGTTGGTATCGCTCATAATGGTAATTTGGTGAATTATCGAAGCTTACGGGCCAAACTTGAAAACAGTGGGTCGATTTTTAACACTAGTTCTGATACTGAGGTTGTTCTGCATCTCATTGCAACCTCAAAGCATAGGCCTTTTATATTGAGGATTGTTGACGCCTGTGAGCAGATTCAAGGGGCTTATTGTCTTGTTTTTGTAACTGAGGATAAGATTGTTGCAGTGAGGGACCCACATGGATTCCGTCCTCTGGTTATGGGGAGGAGAAGCAATGGAGCTATAGTGTTTGCCTCTGAAACTTGTGCTCTTGATTTGATTGAAGCAACCTTCGAAAGAGAGGTGGATCCTGGTGAAGTAATAGAGATTGACAAAGATGGGATTCGATCTTTCTGTTTAATGTCTCATCCAGAACCAAAACAATGCATCTTTGAGCATATATACTTTGCCCTCCCAAATTCTGTGGTTTTTGGAAGATCAGTGTATGAATCTAGAAGAAAATTTGGTGAAATTTTGGCAACTGACAGGCCAGTTGATTGTGATGTTGTGATAGCAGTTCCTGATTCTGGTGTTGTGGCTGCACTCGGCTACGCTGAAAAAGCCGGCGTTCCTTTCCAACAAGGACTAATCAGGTCTCACTATGTAGGAAGGACTTTCATCGAGCCATCACAGAAGATCAGGGACTTTGGAGTGAAGCTTAAGCTGGCGCCGGTTCGAGCGGTGCTCGAGGGCAAGAGGGTTGTAGTGGTGGATGATTCAATTGTGAGAGGAACAACATCTTCCAAAATAGTGAGGATGATAAAAGAAGCAGGTGCTAAAGAAGTTCACATGAGGATTGCTAGTCCACCAATCATAGGATCATGCTATTATGGGGTGGACACACCAAGTCCTGATGAGTTGATCTCTAACAGGATGAGTACTGAGGATATTAGGAAGTTCATTGGATCAGATTCACTTGCTTTTCTTCCTTTTGATAGCTTGAAGAAGTTGTTAGCCCATGATTCTTCTAATTACTGTTATGCTTGCTTCTCTGGTAACTACCCTCTTGAACCTAAAGATCTGTTAGTGAAGAGGGTTGGTGACTTTGTTGATGATGGCTTAAACGGGAACTTGGAGTCTATTGATGGAGGATGGCTTCATGCAAATCCAATCCCTAAAGAGGCAGAGGTCGTTGGTCCCTGACAATCCTAGTATTATTTTGTGATTCTGCAATACTTGGGTGTTTTTCAACTAATTCTGTTTTTTCCCCTGAATGACCAATGCTTGAAACTTGTTTTGGGCACAGGTCAGTCTTGGATAATCTCATTTAGAGTTTCAGTTATGTAGAATGTGCGGATGCTAAATTAAGAACTCAGTTTTTTATCTGATTTTATGTTTTGAAATATACTCCTACAATATACGGTCCTACTTGGAGTTCACGGTAATTACTGGTCATAACTCATAATGTGGCTGTTCTCAAGTCAAACCCTTTTTGACGAACAAGTTGGCTGGTGAATTGTGAACGCACGATCCCTTGTAACAGAGCCATAATTCTCAACATATTAACAGTCGTCTTGAGCACTGTATTTACCCCTTTTCTTTTTCTAATATTCCTATTCGTACCTTTAAGGCCTAGACAATTCCTCCTATTCATCCGAAAAGGGGGAAACATGGATTTTCATGATAGATTAGAATGCGATTGTGTATGGCTGTCAAAGTAAGGAAATAATTCATGTCTATCAAAGTAAGAGTTGGACAAAAATAATTAATTAGGGGAAAATCCAACTTTGTCGGGAAAATTTTCATGATAGATGTGAATGCCATTATATATGGTTGCCAAATTAAGGAAATAATAATTAAGGGAAAATCTATCTTTGCTGGGAAAATTTTCATGATAGGTTATAATTCAAGTCTGCGTTAATGAAGGTAGTTACCTAATTCGTGTCTATGTTAATGAAATAGGGAAAGGGTTAAGGGGCATTTTTTCCCCCGAAAATAATTCATGTCTATGTTAATGAAGGTTGTTAAAATCAAGGTACTGAAAACTGGACCGGGCATTGAACCGGTCGAGGCACTGGGTTAAGGGTCAGTGGTTTAGACCGGGGTCAACCCGGGGGTCAGACCGGAGTCAATTTAAAAAATATATATAATTTAAATGTCCATACATACCTTTCAAAAAACTATATGAGAGTTATTTTTCAACTAATAGTCCAATATAACCTCCTGAACCTCATACCTACAAAAATATCATTAAGTATATAAGGATTTTTCCCCAACCAATGCAAAAAGTATTCCACAATCCTTTTAAAGCTCCTTATAAATAAAAAACTGTTAGGAAATTTTTTTTTTAAAAAAAAAAAGCCAAAATGACTTCATTTGGAGTGTAAAAAAGTTTAAAAAAAAAAAAAAAAAAGGATCAAACCGTGACCAGTCCGGGTCATGCCGGTTCAGGCAGGTTCACACCGGGTCAGACCGGGTTGACCGGTTCACCAGTTTCTGATCTGAACCGGCCGGTCCGATCCGATTTTCCATACATTGGTTAAAATATGAATATGTGTTGGGAATAGAATGGTTGTTACATGATTCATGTCAATGTTAATAAACGTTGTTAAAATATGGAAGTAAGGGTCTGTTTGGTTCAACTGAGGAGGGTAAGGGATGTGAGGGATTTTAATGGAGGGGAGGGGAGGAATTTTGATGTTACCTTATTTGGTTGAGGAGGGAAGGGGAGAGAAAATATTTTTATTTGGACAACTTTACCTTCATTTAATCTTACTTTTTCATATATAGTAAAATGTTTAATAAAATATAATTATTAAGATTAAATAAATATAATCATAATTAAATTTTTAAATATAGATAATAATAATAATTTTAATAAAAATAAATTAATTATAAATATTATAATAATGAGGGAGAGATAGTTTGAGAATAATGGAAATAAGTAGGGGTATAATGATCTTTTCATGACAAAATATCACCATTCCCCTCCAAATCCCTCCAATTTGGGGGGGAAGGGTTTTGAGGGGAAATTTCCCCTTTCCTCTTTAAATTTTGTTGTTGCCAAACAAGAGGAAGGGGGCAAAGTCCCTCCCCTCCCCTCCATTCCACTCCCCTCCTCTCCCCTCAAATTAAACATACCCTAAGGAAATAACTCATATATACGTTAATAAAGGTTGTTACCTAGTTCGTGTCTATGCTAATGAAATATGTTGTTAAAATATGAAAGTTAGGAAATAATTTAAGTCTACGTTAATGAAGGTTGTTACCTAATTCGTGTCTATGTTAATGAAATAGGGAGAGGATTAAGGGGCATATTTGCCCTGAAAATAATTCATGTCTACGTTAAAGAAGGTTGTTAAAATATGAATATGTGCTAGGGATAGAAAGGTTGTTACATGATTCATGTCAATGTTAATGAATGTTGTTAACATATGAAAGGAAATAATTCATATATATGTTAATAAAGGTTGTTACCTGTGTCTATGCTAATGAAATATGTTGTTAAAATATGAAAGTGAGGAAATAATTCAAGTCTACATTAATGAAGGTTGTTGCCTAATTCGTGTCTATGTTAATGAAATAGCTAAATAGGGATTGGTTTTAGGGAAATTTTTGCCTCGGAAGATTTCACCGAAGAGCAATTTTGCTCTGAAAGTTTTTGAAGGGGCAATTTTGCTTCGACTATTATCTCAGTTAAATTTGACTATTAGTTAACCAAATATTTTGATGTGGTAGTCGACGTGTGGAGCCGATAAAATAGGCCAGCCCGTGGGTTGCAAGTTATAAGGTGAGGGCTAGTGCAGCGCGTACTTCCATGGATTCGGAAATCACCAACCCTAACCCGCATGTTCTTTTTTTTAAGGTTTTGCCATACCTAAATTATTAAACATAGACCCATGATTACAAAAAGAAAGAAAGTCCTCAAATTAATGAAACAGAACATAGTAGGCCATAAAAAAAAACCCAACAGAATGAGAGTGAGTGAGTGACATTGTTAACAAAAAAAATTAGGCCCAACTGGCCAACTATCCAAACCCAACAACAAGTGAAAGCCCAAATGTCATATATATATATATATAAAAGAAAAGAAAAAAAAAAGCTGGCTAGCCTGTAGGTTGAGCACAGGCCCGCATTTTTTTAGGTCAGAAAAGCTCAACCCTAACCCTGTCAAAACCCACGGGCTGTGGGTAGAGCTGGGAAATCGGGTTGAGCCCGTCGGGCCGGCCTGTTGAAGCCCTGTTAAGTCTCAGGTTCGGTTTGTAAATTGGAGCCTCCAAAGAGGGTCGGGCCTAAAAGGGCCAGCCCTGTAGTGCCGAGGCCCCTAAAGGGCGGCCCATTAGGCCTTTTTTTTTTGCCCCTACCCCTTGCCCAATCGCCCCTTGTCCAGAAATCCTTGATATATTTACTCCTCAAATAGAGCCTACTATACAAAGTGAAGCACAATCAAATATCCTTAAAATTGATGATAGTGGTGAAAAAGATGAAAATGATAGTCGTTATACTAATGTTGTGTAGATGTTAGAGTTTTTAATTTCTTGCCTTCTTATGCTTTGATCTTTATATGAGTTATTATAGGCATGATTTTACTTTTAATTATGCATTAGTAACTGCGTTTGTTTCTTGCGTGAGACATGTTTAAACTTTAATGTTGACAACATTTATGTGTTACATTAGAACTTTGTATATCTCTCTGAAAGAAAATATGCAGAAAAAATAATTAAATATTATGAAAAAAAACTTTCAGGCCCTGGCCTTGGCCCTGATGCTCTCGGGCCGGGCTTTGAAAAACTGCAATTTTTCTAACCTTGGCCCGTCAAGGGCCGGCCCTGATTCCCAGCTCTAGCTGCGGGTGGAGCCCGTTGGTTGGACCTGCTTTGCTCTATCCACGTGTCATCCATGTTATTTTTGTTAACATGGAAATTTGCCCCGAAAGTTTTAAATATAATTTTGAAAAAAGATGAAATAAATGACACATGGACTTTTGACGCAAATTTCCACTAAAACAAAAATGACGTGGATGACATGTAGACTGACAATTTATCTTATTTGGTCAACTAACGGTCAAAATTAATTAGGTTAACGATAATGGCAAAATATGATAAGGGCAAAATTTGCTCCCTTTTTTATGCTTCTGAGCAAAATTGCCCCCCTAAAAAACTTCTAAGGCAAAATTGTCCCTCCATGAAAAATTTCGTGACAAAATTACCCCTTAACCCATGGGGAAAATATCATTAAAGTTTTAATTATAAAAAATAATATCATAAAAGTCTCATTGATAAGTGAAGAGCAACCATTGACAAGTTAGGGGACTTGTCCATATATTATTTGGGATAAGGTTTATATTTGTCTCGATAGTTTTCACCAAGGAGTGCATGGTACTCGAAAGTTTTTTCGGGCTCAATTTTATCCCATAAGTTTTCAAATTAATGCAGTTTTTCCCTACCATTATTCAATGTTATATTTGACTTGTAAATATACTTTTTTTGACTAGCTTATACAAAAGTGGCAAGTTGAATGGGTAAAAGAAATCTCCACCTCAGCCTGGACTAAGATCAACTAAGCGCAGGCTCCACACTCAACCTCCGCAACTCTTCCATCTTTTCAAGTCCCATCAATGGCTTCCCAGCTCGCATTATTCATCTCCTCCCATTGCAAGATCAGTTCAGAACTAGACACTAATACATGAGCTGCAAGCTTAAGATTCAATATAAACAAGGAGATTGGTCTTAATACTGTTCTTTGAATGAGAATGGGGACGTATAAGCATAAACTCAAATTAAAATAACATTTGAAAAATTAAGAAAACGTCCTTCAAAGCATAAACCAGAATCTAGACCAGCTAACAGGATCCTGTATGTAGAGGAACAAAAATCAGAAATCAACAACTATCCAGAAGCTGTCAGAAGCTGTCAAAAATTAGAAATAAAAAATTGAACCACAATCGCGAGAGAAAGATGGGAGATTTGAACCCCAAAACTAAGAAATAATTGTAGAAGAGGAGATCTTTGTCACTAGAGGAATATGGGAGATCGCGGCTTATAGACGTTCTCTGATGAAAAGTAACAACGGTGAAAGCTGAAACCACCATCGTGAAGAGCACTTAAAAGGGCTTCACCATCGATGGCAGAGATTAACACCCAGTGGCTAAGCAAGAATTGCATACCAACGTGAAAATCGCTACTCTCTCCGCCTCCTTCGACATGATATGAGTCCCTCACCAATTGCACCCCCATTGTTTTCATCGGCGGCAATTGTGTTAGTGGTCCGAAATCGTTGTTCGCCTTCCATCTCAGTAGCCACGGTTCGGGTACAGACTTTAGAGGACTCATTCTCAATGTTCGACATTGATGGCTACGGGAAAATCACGGTGGAGGAGCTTCAAATGGTGATGAAGAGCCTTGAAGACGACTGCTTGTTGGCGGAGTGCTGGTCGATGATTCACGGCGTCGATAGCATCGGTGACGGCTAGATTGTCTTTGAGGAGTTTAAAGTGATGATGATGTGATCTTGTGATTCTTGCAACGCAATGAAGCCGGAACATGAAGAAGAAGCAAGAATTCTCTGGACGCCTACGTACATAGAGAAAGCGAGAGGGAGGAGAAAGACGGATGAGGTGTTGATGTGGCATAACGGCCTAACGGGTGGATTATTATGTGCCATTTAATTCTATATGGCAGAACCATATCAGTGTAATTAGGTCAACTAACTATTGACCGTTTGTGTCTGTTAAGTCAGGATAAAATTACTCTGATTTGAAAACTTCTAGAATACAATTGAGCAAAAAAAAAACTTAAGTATCCATCACTCTTACGTTATATTTGGGACAAATATAGAACTTATCCCATATTATTTTTTTTTACTTGAGATTTAAATGATATTCTTCCAATAAAATATGAATACTTAGATAACTATCTTATAATTGGAAAGGCACTCTTTCATATCTCATTAATTTCGCCTCTCATAAATATCTATCCCATCTTCGTCATTTAATTATCTTTCTTTAGTCTAAAGTTCAAAACAGCCCCCTCACAGAAAGAAAAACTCACAATTACTTGAGGATCTGTTATGTATGAGGAACATGGACCGGAGGAAAAATTTTAATAAATTCAATTTAAAAGAAATGTGGGGTTATAAAATTTTAATGAAGGGAAGCTGTCAGATTAAAATTTAAAAAAAAAAAAACAGTTCACATTAACTTCTCCAATTTTCTTTTTTTACTTTGAAAAATTAATAGAATAAAAGCAAGACATAAGCAAATATCAGTCAATGAAGAATTATGTGAATTTTAGTGCCATTTTGTTTTAGCTTTTCAAAAATAATTCTACAGTTTATAAGATATATATATAAAAGAAGAGTTTTATCTTAACTTATGGAAAAGAACTTTTAAAATCATGATTTGATTGTTTTCCAAACCATCTTCATTTTTTTCCTTATCTACAACCGCATTTGATCGTGAAGCGCCATTTGGGCAAAATATCATAACCCTCCTAAGACCCTTAAAAATCTCATTTGACGGTGGAAACACGGAAGAAATCCACGCATTGACTTTGATCTACTAATTCATGGATACCCATGATGTGGACCCACCAATGAATATACAAGCCCAGGTTGCTTGCTTGTGCAGTTGTGCCCTCCAGTTAGCAGACCAAATCTATGCAAGAATTCTACCCTAGTTTTGGTCTTATTTCAGGGATTTGACGCTTTAATATATAACCCAAAAAATAAATAAGTCTGTGAAAGAATTTATTTATTTTAAACAATAAAGCAGAACACCAATCAGCGGCCACTAGGGAATGATAATTCCTTCACCAAAACAGTTTGTACGGTACTTTAGCCCATAATACGTCGATATAAAACAATTTATGTCCAAAGAAATGTTTACAACTCAGCATATATCTACTCAAATTAAATATAAGCTATAACTTAAATATAATACTGGAATTAGGACTCGGATATATATTTATATATGACTTCAAACCATCGCCCGAGTTGGACAGGCAAAGCGGATCGAACTTTATGAACATCATAACTTGAGAGAATTCTTGTAAAATGCAAAAGCTATGAATAAATGCAATGAAATGATGTTAAATTTTCAGAGCCACCAGAAGCATTCAGCTGCAAAAGTCTTCACAGCCTACTGTTTTGAGTCGATCTTAGAGGGAGCACTACTGTTATGCTGATGCTGCTGTTGTTGCTGCATCTGAATGTTTGATTGGCATGCCTGTGATTGCTGCCTCTGCGACTGAAACATCTGAGGGTTCATAGAATGCTGCGGGATCATGCAGCCAGAAGCATGAGATTCGCCGTTCAACTCGGCCGTAGCGAGTTTAAGTCGTTGAACCTCAGTAGTTAGAGCTTCATTTAGTGCTGTGAGGTCAGATTACAATTTTCAACAGCAGTCAGTCCAAACTATAAAGCAATCACTGAATTCAGATGATAGAGAAACTAGCAACCACATGATCACTACAAAAATATGAAAAAGGCAAAGAACTTTCAGAAATATGGAAATTGTGTGACAAGACAGGGGAGTAGGGCAGGTGTTGAAGGAAAAGAACTAGACTATCTGATTGATCATTTAAGCACTTCACATTAAGAGCCTGTGTGCAAAGGAAATAGCATGTGTGCTAAAATTCGGCAGGACGGGTGTAAGAGCAAGTTAGGGCAAAACTAGCTAGACAGCTTGACGTTATGAGGGGAATGTTACTCTCTCTCAAACTACAAGTCGGCAGGGGACCGAGTGCAAATGGCCTCTTTTATCACATATGTTCCAATTTTTAAAATTCAATTGACTACAATATGAAGTTTTGTATTTCTTGAACCTTTTTAACACCCACAGGAAATACGACAAATGATAAGGTGATCATAAGTCATAACCATCTCATTCCTCCCTCCCCAGAAAAAAAGAAGTCTCACAACACCTTGTTTCAGAAGGAATATAATAAAAGGTCATATCACCTCACTATTGTTTTTAACCCAGGAAATACTCCCCAAACCCTGGCAATCCACTATCAGAAATAATAGCTGTTAATGAAGAAGAGGAGGTTGAATTAAACAACAGCTATCTGCATTTCTAACTTCTGGGTTTGATGAGATAACCACCCCACAAAAATTATAGATCCCTCTATGCAATATATCTGCCAGAGTTTATTATTTAGCCAAAAGAAACAAGTTGACAACACAACAACATTTGCATCATGCCTAAAAGGACCTCTACATGACCATATCCAAATAATGAAGATGCATTTTCAAGACAGTCTAGTCACTAAGACCAACAAAAAAAAAAAAACAGAATTATAGTTGACAAAACGTGAGACAACAAAATAAAAGAGCTTCTATTACTCCCAAGGAACAAAGTGTGAAAGCAGATAAAATCGTGAGAAATATATACAAAAATGAATTCTGAATTTGAATGCAAACAAACATCATCATAGTATAATAGCATTTTTGCTTTTAATTTTATGATGTTGATTCTTTTATCTTTGACCAAACCAAAACAACAACTGCTTCTAAGTGCAATAAATTCTCAAGAGTAACCTAAGAAAATTCCACTCTAAGCCTATACTTAGCTTCATTATGCAAGCTTTAAGAACATTATCCACGCAAGCATATAGTATAAAAGGGTTTATTATGTACAAGCAAAAGCCATTAGCTATTGACACCATGACCCAGAAACAAAAAGTCACAGTCCTTGCTTACCCAAATAATCAGGAAACAAAAATAAATACCGCAAGGAAAAATTAAAAGGAGAACAGAAATACCATCTCGGAGTTTTGCCTGTTGTTCCATGGCTTGAAGGCGAAACTTCAACTCATTATTCTGGTTTGTCAGCCCCACGGAATCTCTCTGGGTTTAGATAAAGGAGAGGAAATTAGACAACGTCCACAATTACCAAATTATAACGATATGAATAATTGGTGCAAAATTATATTCCCACCTGTAACAGGGTCAGTTGTGCAGACAGCGTGGTAGCTTCAGTTTGCAGAGTCTGAACCTTGTGTTCTAGCTCAGAAATGTATCGCATCTTCCGTTCTTTAGAACGTGCAGCTGATTGTCTATTTGCCAAAATCCTAAAATGAACCAAGCACAATTCATCAGAGACTTGTTGGCATTAATGTGATTTGTTAGTGATTCAAGGAAATTACCTTTTTGCCCGCTTAGGGTCTGTTAAAGCAATCTCAGCAAGTTTTTCATTGGCCATAATTTTCTTCAATTCAGGCCCGCTAAATTCTCCATTTCCAAACTCCAAGCTAAAGGCAGATGAATTACCATCAATTGAATTGGTGGGAGAAAGCTGCCCAGGACGAGGACCTGGAGAAGGCGGCAGTTTAGGGCAGTCATCAGCAAAATTTAACTTCCCGATGAAACTATCCATTGAGACACTTCTGTAGTGTCTCGTGGTGGGTGCAATATCTCCTCCCGCACTCCTTTTCACTCCTTCCTTCATTTCATTTGAAGATTTGGTTCCCTGTCTTGGAATATTGGCCCCAGTTTCTTTGACACTGCTTTCTGCTTCATTATCACTGCTATCAACTCCATTTATCTTTGTTCCACTCGCTCTACTATCCAAATCATCACGATTTTCATTGCCGTTTTTGTCATCAGTCCCCGAAGAGTTAAGTGCATCAATGTTATCTAAGTTCATGTACGCAGAGAAAAGATCATCCACAACCTCTCCTTCAGGAGATTTCTTCTCACCTGATCCCTCTATATTGTGGTCAACAATTCTGTCCCAACTCGTTTCCCTTTTAACTAATTGTGCAGGCTTCGCTAAACCTGCACCTGAATTTTCTCTCCCAGACAATGACCTATCTAGTCCACCAGAACCCCTTAGTGGAATAAGAGGAGGAGGAGATTGCATTACAGTAGAAAAACCAAATGGTATATCACTGTTAGAGCGCCTATGTGCTTTACGCGGGGGTAGACTTTCACCAATCCGTGAAGGATTACCCCTCGTAAAAGGTGAGGGTGGCAATAAAGAATGCGAACTTACATCCCGATCCTCCATAGATACATCAGCCGAAGCTGGGTCTGACATGGAAGTTGACGTGGAGTCTCGAAAAGGAGAGGGGCTTAAGGGAGGCAGAGAATCGAGCGAGAAAAATGGCGGCTGTGATAATGATCGCGAATGAGTAGGTCCTGGGCTAACATTTTGCTGTGACGAGGGTCGCGACACAGGGATCTGAGAATATGGCGAAATCGGAGGGATCTGGTGGGGATGTGACGGTGGTATGCCCAGTCTCTTATTATTATTACCATCCCCGCCAAAATTCTGCTGAAAATGCCGCGCGCGCATTTGTGAGGGGTTGAATTGAGGTACACTGAGTTGGTCCATGTTTAAAGGTTGTTTCAGAATCGAAGATGATGAAGTTCCGAACGAGGATTGAAGATTATGCATCATGTCAGCGTGGGCTTCTTCAGTATCGCCCATTTTGCTTTCACAAATATGATGATATTCAAAAGTCGATAGCCCTGAACCCTAGTTCAACCAACTTAAGCTCCAACCAAAAGGAATACAAAATACAGTAAATCAAAACCCTGAAAACAGTAATAATGCGCAAAATCAGAGACGAACAACCAGCACAAATACGCATTAATTAGCTGTTGACGTTTAAAAGGTTGGGCATGTGCCTATATCATTTTACGAAATTATAGCAAGTAATAGAGCTTCAAAGAAGGTACCTAAAAAGTAATCTCCATTTCAACCGAGAAGCAAGTCAGCAATGTTGGACACGCAATTTGAACAATGAACTTAAGATTAGGATTTAAGACCAGCCATTAATAGTAGCATCCGTCCATAAATCCAGCTCTAGCTTTTAACTTTATCTGGCGGAAATGCCGAAGAAGCAGGCGCTTATCTCTCCAAAACTCGCTCACTCACTCTCCCCGCTTTCTCTTTCTGTCTCTCTCTGGAT
This sequence comes from Inga laurina, assembly GCA_963855925.1. Classification (NCBI taxonomy): domain Eukaryota; kingdom Viridiplantae; phylum Streptophyta; class Magnoliopsida; order Fabales; family Fabaceae; genus Inga; species Inga laurina. The sequence continues at coordinate 85,632,181 of OY979701.1, read as the reverse complement.
GAAGAAGAAGAAAAGAAGGCGAAGGAAGAAAATAAAAAAGAGCAATCTTTTCTCTCTCCTTTGGTTTCTCTCTCTACAACGACGACGATGACTACTACTACACGGATATCATGACTAACTACGCGTGAATTTAATATGAATTTCATTTCGCCGAATTTGCATTTGGTTGGCATTTCAATTTCATTCCGACCTCATTTGGCTATGTATGCTACTCTAGTCTCTATGCTCCCTCGCGCAGATTACTTGGACGCTACTATTTTGAAAGTAGAGTATTGTTTTCTCAAATTCCAGCATTATTGTGCCTGTAATAAAATCCTTAATTGACACAGATGGTAACTAACTCACTGTGCAGCTTCCACGCGCCTAGTATTCCCGTATAAGAAAATCGCCAACCATTTTTTAAATGTTCGTTTGGAATAGCTTATTTTTTAATAATAAGTGCTTATAATTCGTGATTCACGATATACGAGGTAAGTATGTAAGAGGAGTTTTTATCGGCTTGCGTAATAAGGACTTATTTTCCAAATATAAGCTCTCCCAAACACACCCTAAGATGATTTTTCAGGTTATCCACTATCCGTAGTAGTGACTGATTCCTTCACGGTACTAGTCTCCATTTAAGGGCTGCCGCTGGCCAAAGAATTATTTCCATACCTAAGGCCGGGATTCAAACCCTCATCACTTAGTTAAGGGACTAGATGAGATAGCCACCAAGCCAAACTCACTTGATTAATCGCCAACCATTTTATTTTTCTGTTTTATTTGCATATCCCCGTTGTATTTTCCCACGGGCCGGCTATATTATTCATTTTTCGAAAGGAAAAAAATGTTGAGTGATTTCTTCCGAAGAAGAAAGTTGGGTGCCTTTTGAAGTAAAGGAGTGATGAGTAATGTTTTAAGGATAGTATTTAAGATTAATTATTATTTTATTATTAGGTTTAGTTTTAATATTTATTATTTATTATTTATTATATCTTAGAATTAGGCGTGGATATTATATTTTATGATATTATATCTTAATTATTTTGATTTAATTCAATTTGATTATATTAAATTAGATTATAGGATCAGCTTTAAGTTTACGGCTTCTTTGTACTCTTTTTTGTTTTAATATTTAACAATATTTAAGAGGTTCTTGTTTTACCTCTTTACCAATATAATCGAACAAAATTTCAACAAAAAAAATAGGAAAAATGATAAGAAAATATAATTTAAATTTTAAAATTCTGAATTAGTGGTTTCTCGCTAAAATAACTTGTTAATTATTATACGCTTATAGTTAATATCTTCTTGTAGGAAAAAAAATGATTTCAGATTTTAAAGTTTAGAAAATATTTTCCTTTGTTTTCACAAAAAAAAATAGTTTCATGGTAATGAATAAATGTTTTTTACCTCTCTCAAAGATATACCCTTTTTATCTTAATTATAAGTTACTTTCATCGTGTTTTAAAAAAAAAGTTTAAGAGTTAATTTTATCCTAAAAATTTTTGCCCAGAGATAATTTTACTTCAAAAATTATTCAATGAGAAATTTTACCCTGCCCCTCAAAAACTTTTAAGGCAAAGTTAACCGAAGCCCAAAATAAACTTTAAACGGCACCGACTGCGAATATGTCCTTATTTGTGTACGTCTTTTTTTGCGAGACTACGTACAATTTGATAGCTTTTCACCGTCCGACATTTTTAATACCCACCCTGCCTCAATAGCGAAAAGTCTATATAATATGCATATTCTAGTTTTTAGAATAAATTATCTTATAAACTGAGACATACATTTACAACTCAAGATAGTAAATGAATAATACAACTGTATATTCATAAAAAAATTTAATTATGTAATTTATAAATAGAATTAAGAGGACTATTCTCTATCATTTTTTAACTCTCATGTTGCGGATAGATTTCGATTTGGGATTTTGTTGGAGTCTAACTGAGTCAACTCTTTTTAAGTGTGGTAAATTTTTTTTTTTTGCCAATAAACCTGATTCATTCATACCATAACTAGAACAACATCAGACCAGTGTTATCATAAATTACAACATTACTATTAAACTATTGTACTCTAACATAACGCTACAACTGCAATATTATATCCCAAAATGCGAATCAATCCAACTCCCTTGTCATGCTCCTCGCATCCTTTTCTAGCAGATTCAGCAACTGCACCGGTGGCCACTCAACCCAATCCGATGGGCAAGACCCTCCCAAAGAAACTCTAGAAACTCAATTGGCTATTAGGTTTGCTTTTCTGAAAATCTATATACAAGAATGGTTTCTTATTAGATTCCTTGAATTTTGAATGTTCTTAAGGATAATAAGACTTCTCCAATCATTTGAACTCGACTTCTTGACCAGGCAATTTATCAGCACCTAATTGTTAGACTCAAATTGGACATCTTCTAATTAGTTATCCTGGACATACTGCCCCACATCTGGGAATGTCAGACCTTCTACCATTGAGACTAAACTAGCATATACAATACGTGCTCTCCCGTGTAATAACCAATCATTAAAGTCCCTTATCACAAAGGCAAGGACTCACTGAGCCGAGATCACTAACTAATACTAATCTAATGCTAATATAATAGAAATAGAATTGTCTTTTCTGTATACTCTCCCCTGGCAGCTCTATGCTCCATATCCACCTAGGCACAATTTGAATTAATTTTAATGATGTTACCTTCTGGTGATTTCCATATATGTTGCTCATTGATTTCTACCACCTTTGGAATAGTTGGTTGAACCTCCACATTACTCCATCCCTTAGCCTCCCAAAATTCACCTAGTAACTTGCAAGCTTGAGAGAAAGTGAATATAGGGTCAGGGTCTCCATTCTCAAATATGTAAGCATTACAAGATTTCCACACTTGTCAAAGGATCATGGTTACTAGTACTTTTTGCCATTGAGAGAGGATTTTCCCGTAGAGACGATATGCTATCCATTGAAATGTATCAAAGTTGGTGCAATCCTCAAATTTCAAAAATAGATTACTTCCAAACCATACCATTTTCACCCAATTGCAAAAGAAGAATAAATGATCCCTAGACTCTGATTTCTGTGTGGTAATAAATAGAGGTTTTTCCCGCTTATTCCTTATTCTATGCTCTAATGTGTAATTCTGTGCAGGAGTTATTTTTTGGTATATCTGCTCCTAGTAGTAATTGGAAAAGTTTCCCACCTTGGGAAGATATGGATAAGGTTTTTTTAAGATTTCCCTTTATAAATGTGATTTTACAAATTTTGTGTTGAACAATAAAGTTTTCATTGATCGATAATCTATACTAAATAGGATAATCCATATCTTCAAAGATGTCAATTTGTAAATTCTATGATCACCCAGTTCTCTCTCATAAAAATACATACAAATAATTTAAAAATAAAATAGTTTAATTTTAAAATTCTAAAATTGAAAATACGATAAACTTTGTAAATAGGTAGGCAAGTAGCAATGACAATTGACAAGTGTGCATTTCCATGTTAATCTTGCACACAGCCTTGTCCTTTCATTTTATTTGATTTTGATTTTTCGATTATTTATATGGCATGTAAATAATCATTGGCATCGTTTATAATGGACGTATTGTTGACTAATGATTGTTGTAAATAGTACTAGCAATTCTAAAATTTGTGTGTAATATAATTCATATATGTGATTCATACATAGTTTTTGTGTAACGTATAAAATATACATGATATTCTTCAAATTGCGTGGAGCTTAAAAAATGAAACGCTATTGCAAAAAAACAAAAACAAAAACACAAAGAAATGCTATTTATGATATATAAATGATACAATTTGTTATAGTATATTTTACAATGCGTGTTATTAACATTAAAAACAATATAATGTCAAAAAAATATTGAAAACAATATGCTAATTTCTTTTTCTTTTCTTTTTTACAATGAAAAACAATGTGCTAATTTCTTTTTTTTTTTTTTTGGGGCCAAAACAGCATGGTAATTTCAATGGGAACATATCCCACAATTTAAAATAAAGGGATAATGGGAGGAGATAATGGAACGATTAATGGGTATCGAATCATATAAAATGCTAATAAGTGTGCAGGCAAGAAAATAAAAGCTAATAAGTGAAATTTTATTATTGTATGAATGTATGCCATGGTTTTAAAAACTGGCTTTCCAAACATTTTTACATATATATATATATATATATTGATATTGAGGTTGGTTACAATACCATTATACTCTGTAAATAACCAAATCTTTTGATGAAAAATAACAATGTAAAATTAAAACACCATCAATTCACCAGATTATTTTTAAATTATTACCGTCTCAAATTAAAAATACATACATACTTATATATGCCTAAATGTTGAAATTTAATCTATTAATGGATATGTTTGATGGTGTAAAATTAGACCCCCAAAAAAAAATGCTCGTTGCCTCTTCGTATGAGAGGAATTGCCATTAGCTTTTGGGTGAAGTTAGACCATTATATTTATATTGTTAGTAATGTTCATGGGGGATAGAGATTTGGGAATAAGGAATTATATTAGATATCAAAATTTATATATTGGAAACATTCCACAAGTTTGATTAAAAAAATAAAGAGGAGATAATGATAATTAATTGAGATAGTCGAGGCAAGAAGGGATAGGCATGTGTTGAGAGGAATTTAGTTTGGATAGTGTGAAACTTGAATTTGAAGGCATTGGTAGAGTCAGAGGAATAAATTAAAATAAAGTGAAATAAAATGAACACTGCCTATTAATTGAATGAGAGGGACTTTTTAATATTTCTTCATTGCGTCGCACGTACTCTATAAATGCATAGTCCCATGTGTTAGTTGCAATCTTCCTCCCTACCATAAATTACAATATTCTCCATTTGGCATACAACGACTGGGATTGTACAAAGTGAATTAGAACAATAATTTTGTGTGCGTTCACACTTCGTTTGCATAAATCACAATTTCATTCAAAAAAAAAAAAACGAAGAAAAAATGGTAGAAAATTGTTTTGAGGTGATTTAAACATGTTTAAAAGAAGGCCATTGAATACATTGGTAAGGAGAGTTGATTAAACAATATGAAATCTTGTAAAAAGAGGCTGAGAAAAGCCAAAACAAACACTTAATAAAGTCATAAAGAGGGATATTTTAGTTAATACTCCCTTCGGTCTTATCTATAAGCAACTTTCTCCTTGATTGCCTAAAACAAACTGTTAGTTAAAAGTAATAATTGTGTTAAAAATGCCATATTTTTTTCATATATGCCCCTATTTATGAAAAGAGTATAGGAGAGATAATAGATAAAAAGTATGAGAGATAATGAGTATTTAATTAGGGTAGATTAGTAAAAAGAAGCTTATATTTTCGGATAAAAAGTGAAAGTTGCTTATAAAAAGGACTAGCTCTATGAAAGAGAAAGTTGCTTATAAATAAAACCGAAAGAGTAATATATTTAAAAATCTAGCTTTCGACCAAACATAATGACTTCATGTAGTTAACTTCAACTAATGAAATAAAGATTTCGTTGTTGATTTTGGCTGGTATAAAAAACAATCATATCAGCAGAAAACAATATATACTGGAAACCAAATTCAAGTGTCCTGATGTTGTAATAAATTAACGAAGCCTCTGACTATTAAACCGCGTATGATTTTTATATTTGGATAATGCAGTTCTGAGAACACGTACCCACACAAAAAAATAACGAAGCCTCTGACTATTAAATTATTAATTTAATCAATTTAAAATTGGAGTTCTTTGATTCTTTCTTCTTTCTAGTTTCTACAAGGCTGTAGTGCCCAGAGAGAGAACATGGGCGGGCGAGATATTTTAGTCAAATTACTATGATGTTTTTCCACTATGTTTTCAAAAGTTTAAATATTGACGGAATACTTATAAATGCAGATATAATATATTTATTCCACAAAATTGAGACTAATAGTATTAAAGTTAGAAGATAAAAAAAATCTATAAAATCAAGGAATCAAACTAAAATATAAATGTATAAAATTATAAGATTAAAGATATGTCTGTATCAGGGATGCCTTGATGGCAAAAAAAAAAAAAAGTATCAGGGATGCCTCAGTAAAAAAAATGATATATTTGTATCAATATCAAATAATTTGCGTGGCGTACATGCGGGAGGGCCAAGAAGATACGTAAGATAGAAGAGCCTTCGTCGAGTTCCATCGACGTGCCATCATCTTCCATTAATATAATTATCTGTTTGCCCAAAAAAAACTAAAATAATTTTCAGAAATGATCCTTTCACCCATAAGATCTACACACACTTAACCGCATATGAATAAATGTGTATATATGTGTGTGTGTGTAAATCTCTTTAAAAATATTTAAACACACAAACTGTGTGACTCTCACTCACCCCAACTCTTATGTAAATTAAAGCATGGACTCATAATACATTTTAATTATTTTTTCATTAGCTTTTTCACAAACTCGAAATATTCATAAACGTACAATTAAATCCAAGTCATTTTCTTATATTCACTATCATCTTATTAAAAAAAAGTTAAATATATATCTCTTCATCAATGACGTAGATCATAAGAAAATGACTTTCATATCATTTGTGTGTCTAATTTGTCATGTCATGTTCAATTAAAACATTAGTAATAAGAGTATCTTGGTCGAGCCCTTGTACGCAAACATTGTTAAATATTGATATTTTTTGCAATATTTTCATGATCAATAAAAAGATAACAAATAAAGCACGTCATGCTAACTTATGATAATGCCTATAAACGTCTCTGAATATTTAAATTTGTCTGTACATCTAATTTCTCGCGGTCAGTAAGGTCGTTTGTAAAATTAATAGAATGTGATGCTTGTTCTCTTCAAATTTTACCGCCAATTTGATTTTTAAAATGGATAAAGTTTATTCAAAACACGACACAAGACAAATAAAAATTGAAAAAGTGTATAAGAAATTGAAAGAGATGAAGAAATAATTAAGCAGAGGGATTGTTCAAGTTATTAATGGGCTTATCAGCTGACAGAAAGTGGTCCGCGGTTGGGTTTAAATCTGGAGTACGGCGCAAGGAACAATGAGAAATGGAGGAGCCTACGTTAACGTTAACGTTAAAGTCAAATGTTTTAATGTGGGTTGTTTTTGTTTTGGGATGAGAAATAATGATGGTAATATAAAGAAAGGGAGAAGAAATTTGGGGTCCACGTAGGGTTGAAAATAAGAAGGGACGAGTCACATCTTTGACGAAAAAACAAAAAGGCGAAAATAAATCAATGGGAGTTGATCCAAGTGGTAAGCGATTTGGTTTCTTTTAAATAAGGTCTCGGGTTCGAGCCTTGTGTATGAAAAAAATTTCTATTAGGATACTCTCCCATCATAACTAGGTGTGCGACATAGATCAGATCTAAATATAGTCGAGATAAAATTCTGGTGAACCGGTGGAAAAAAAAAAAAAGGCGAAAATATATCAGAGGCCATTCTAAAGTGATCAATCTTCTTCTTCATGGCCAAAAAAACAAAAAAATAAATCAATCTTATTCGTTTTTCTTTTCCATTTTTGAAATGGTCAACCCAATTGTCGGCACCGATAAATCCTGTCGGTTTGTTTTCTTTTTTTGCCTGCTCTCATTTTGAAGTAAATAAAGTAAGAGAAGCGGTTTCTTTTTTTTAAAACAAAAAAAGGAGTATATGATACTATAAAATACTTTTTCGGTAATTTCAGTATTTTAAATTAATTTTTAATACACTCATCACTTAAAAATATTTTTTACTAATAATCTAGTATCTATTAGAAAGTATTTTAGAATGTTGGGTGTTAAATAATAGGTGCCACTAAAAAAATATTTTAAGTACTTGATGTATTAAAAACTAATTTAGGATTCACTGAAAAAATATTTTTGGGTGATTGATTTTTTTTTTTTTAAAAAAAAAGTGCTCTTCGTGCTTTGTTTACCCTTAAAACCGTTCTCACTATTTTAGCCAAGGTATTAAAACTCGGACCGGTCATTGAACCGGTCGGGGTACTGGGTTAAGGGTCAGTGGGTCAAACCGGAGCTAAACCGGGACCAAACCGGTGAGAAATTGAAGATTTTAGACTTATAGTATGAAATTCTAAAGGAAAATTTTTTTTAAAATTTTTTTTTTTTTTTTTTTAAAAATGAAAACCGGACCGGCCAACCGGCCGGTTCGCCGGTTACCGGGCCGGACCGGCCGGTCCGGTCCGGTTTTCATAACCCTGATTTTAGCAAATCCAACGTTGTAATGATTTCAGCCACCATGGTCTTCCAAGCATAATGTTGTATTTCCAGCTTTTTTTTTTAACCTACTTCGCGCTTGCTTGATTATTTATTTATGAATTTATGAATAAAGTTATATTCAGCACCCTAATTTTATATTTATAGTGCATCCATTATTATCCTAAATTATAAATAAGCATAGGGTAAATAATGCTACTGAGAAGTAACAATAATGTGTTAGGTGATACTGAGAAATAACTTTGCTTTATACTTCCTTCGGTCCTAATTATAGGATAAAGTTGACTTTTTTGAAGAAACTAACGAAGTCAATTAAATTATTTTAGAGTATTTTTATTTTTTTCTCCAAACTAATTAATTTGACAAATAAACTAGGGTTAATATAACTTTTGGTCATTGAAGTTTGATCAAATTTTGATTTTGGTCCCTCAAGTTTGAAATATGTGGTTTTGGTCCCTGAAGTTTCACCCGATTTTGGTTTTAGTCTCTGAAGTTTGAAATCGACGGTTTTGGTCCCTGAAGTTTCACCCGATTTTAGTTTTGATCCCTCAAATTTGAAAAGGACTTGGCGACCCAATTAAAAAATCCGACCCGACCCAGAAAAAAATCAAGTCATTTTTCAAACTTGAAGGACCAAAACCAAAATCGGGTGAAACTTCAAGGACTAAAACCACCGATTTCAAACTTGAGGGACCAAAACCAAAATTAGATCAAACTTCAGGGACCAAAAGTTATATTAACCCAATAAACTAATATATAATTTAAGGATACTAAAAATATAAACACTCTAAAGTAATTTAATTGGCTTCCTTAATTTCTCTAAAAAAGTCAACTTTATCCTATAATTAGGACCGGATGGAGTAGTTCAAAAACAAAATAACTTTGCTTCTTTACCCTTCGTGTATTTATTTATTATGCTGTTTGTTTTGAATTTATTTTACCGGAACAGGAATGTTGAAGGAGCATTTGCCTCTTTTCTTAAGGCCTTTCCTCGTTTCTAAACTAACGTGCAAGTTTTAGAAGGCCATGTTTATCATTGCTGTGATATAAAAACTATCATTATTGTTCTTTTCAAGCCAACCGAAGGCATACTTGTTTTTGTCATTATCAATTATTTAAATTGATTTCATGGCAAATGTACGACTTTGGCTTAAAAATGAATTTTCCTTTTTGTATGGCCTCCACACAGTTGTTCGAAACAAAAGAGTTAATTATTCATTTTTTAAAAGGTTTGACTTAAAATACTTTCATTAGTTTTGAGATCTTCATAGGTTTCTTATGGGTTAATATAAAATAGAATGAAAGGGAATAATATTTTAAATAGAATGAAGTTTGAAAGATCAAAATTAAAATAAAGATAAATTTAAGAAACCGAATATTATATTAACCCTTTTCTTATATATTAATTCGTGGTGTTGTTTCCCTATTTATTGGATTAGTATTTGTATGATTTGTTCTATTTTAATGTTATGAACACTTTAAGCTGATCAGATAGAACATGGGATTGAGTCGTCCGCCATACACTTTTTTTTTTTGGGTGAAACTGTATACATATTCTTATATACTCCATTGGATTTTATTTATAAACAATTTTTTTTTTGGTTGAGTAAAATAAACTGGTGGTTAAAAATAATAAGTGTGTCAAAAATATAATGTTTTTTTTTATATATGCTCCTATTTATGAAAAGAGTATAGGAAAGATAATAGATAAAAAGTATGAAATATAACGAGTATAAGATATGAGAGAGAATAAGTATTTAATAAGGATAAAATAGGAAAAAAAAATCTTGAATTTTCAGATAAAAAGTGAAAATTAATTGTAAAAGGGATCGGTCTTATAAGAAAAAAAATTATTTATAAATAAGATCAAAACGAGTAATTAAGACACATCGTACTCATACACACACATATATAGTTTGGTTTTCTCTGTCTCGGCCTGTTTATGTATGCAAGTGTCGTAAATTTCTGACGGCCAGACGATATAAATAAAACATTTCTCCACGTACACACACAATAAAGCCAATGTGTTCTTCAAATTACATAATTATATTAATATCTTGATTATCTTCATTTAACATGGCATCACACGTGACCATCTTTACACGAGATAACATTAACTTTTTCGTTTACGATAAATGGATAACTGTAATACTCAAATTTTACCCCCGAATTTTTTCGTATGTTGATTCCTAATAGGTTTATATAATAACATGTTTGATATCACTTATTTTTAGGTAATAAGTATTAATTATGTAAGTCGAGATAAAACTCCTCCAACATACTTACCTCGTATACCATAAATCATGATTTACAAGCACTTATAAGTAAAAAATAAGTTATCCCAAACAAACACTAACTCGTTCAAGTTGCGCACAACTTAATAGCTTATAAAGTATTGTATTAAACTTCTCATTTTATTATTGAATTTTTATATATTTAACACGACTTAATGATAAAGAATAAGGATGTCATATAAATAATTCGATGGGGACCATGGACTTAATTAAAAGAGTTAAATGCCTTTTTTGTTTTGGAAGTATTGCTTTAGGAGAAATTTTTTTCTGAAAATTTCAGAAGTTTTAAATATGGGGAAATTTTTTCCTAACCGTTGTTACAGTTAAGTTGTTTGTTCGCTGAATAAATGTATAAACAAATTTGTTTTAAAGTAAAAACTTTTAAAATAAATTTACTTTTAAATTGAAACCTTCAAGGTATTTTTGTGTACATATTATTTTTGTTAAAATTTAAATTTGCTCCACATTTAAAACTTTTTAAATAAAATTGTCTCAGATAAAATTTTCAGAGTAAAATTACCCTGAGCCCATACTTTCAGGGTAAAAATCACATTTAACCCTAATTTTTTTTTTTTTTTTTTTGCCGTCGAACCCTAATTAAAATATAGAAACGTCATTTAGTTGATAGATCTTGTGCAAAGGTTTTGCCTTTTTAAAATCCGTAAAAGGGGGACGAGGACGACGATTATAATGTTGGAACTTCGAACTTCTTCTTAATCATGTTATTAAATTAAACGAGATAAGGACAGCGACTCAAAAAATAAAACAAAAAAGCTCCGAGTGGGCCCACCAAGATTCCGACTTCCATAATTCACGGCCAAATGAACGTTGGCGATTGCATTTGCTGCTATTCCCAACAGATGCGCGACGTATATAATTTTTTAAAATTTTGAACTTTTGAGTTTCCGAGAGATGAAGTTTTTAAAGTTTTATAATGATCTGGCTGTAAAAATTTAAAAAATCATACACTATGATGTTTATCCTCTTATATAAATATGTGTGTGTAGAATATTAAAATCATGAAAAATTAAACAACAAAATATAAAAAGAATTTGTGCATGTTTGGGAGGGCTTATTTTTGAAAAATAAGTCCTTATTACGTAAGCCGAGAAAAAACTCCTCTCACATACTTACCTCGTATACCGTGAATCACGAATTATAAGCACTTATTGCCCAAAAATAAGCTCTTCCAAACACACACTTTAATGTTTAAGTTGGCCGTTAGTTTTTGCATAAAGTCAGTGTTATTTTTTTTCACCTGTCAAAACATTATGTGTTGCATTACTTATTTACTTCGACAATATTCATGATGTGAACAATTAATGTAACATTTTTATTTTATGGCAAAAAAAAAAAACTGTTTTTGTTGGATGTTGATCGTTAATAAAAATAATGTGGCATCGGTTTCAAAAGATTATATGATACATTATTTCATATTTTTCTTTAAGAAAGCTATTGCAGCTCAAAAATTAACTTTAGAACAAAATATCATAAACCCTTTGATATGACTTGAGGATACTTGATAGTTAGACGAAACAATAAGTTTTTTTTTTATGGCCAGAAATCAAATTCCCTTCCTTCAATGTTAGGGAAAAGGATAAAAAATTTCCCCTTGAATTCAAAATCTCAAATTGGTCTTATGATCTCTAAGAATATAGGTATTGATTATATTTAAATAGTAATTGACAAATCATTTTAAAAGAAAATCATCGATTTTGAATTTTAAAGTTAAAGTTGTATATTTTTGGGAAAAAGATATAAAAATAATTTTAAATTTATAAAATTTTAAATCAGGCATTTATTAAAAAAATGAGTTGTAAATTATTCATCAAGTTTCGTCATTCCTTTATCAAATATTATTGATAATAAATCTAATTTAAAATTTTATAATTTCAAAATTTTTTTTTGGCCTACTTCCCTGCATTTTTACCATTTTCTTTTAATATTACTATCTTATCATAACAAGCTATCATATTTTTAGCGGTAAAATGGGTCCCACGTGATACGTGACGTCGGGGAGTTTGACTTAATTGGTCCGGGGGCTTTATGACGACCACGTGTTGATGGAGCAAGGCATTGCTTTACAGGCACACGTGGCATTAGATTAGCGTCAAAGGTGGGAAGATATGCGGGGCTTATCCACTGTTTTCTCAAAGTGGGCCCACCTCTCATGACCAGGCCCGTTATTGCGACAGCGAAAGCCCATTTTGTCATTTCCATCCGCTTTCTGTAAATACGGCGTCGTCAAGCAACTCCCACTCGTTATTATCATTATCACATTTGGACATGTTTCACTTAATTAACTTGATTATGATGATATATGACAATATGGGAGTTAATATTCCGCCTTCATAAAATATTTTCTCTGATTCTATTTGCAATTTCATGCATGTGGCATTTAGTTATGCGATTTTGTCCCTTAAATGACAATGGAGTAGGATAAGAGCAAGTAAAGAAAACTAGATGACTTAGTTTAGAGCTTGTTTGGTGGCAATCCGAAGTTAGGATAAAAGTCAATTAGAGTAATTTAATTTATATTTAAACAAATTTCTATTTTATAAAAAAGTTACTTTGATATAAACTTGTTCTGATAATATATTAAAAAAATCAGTTTCATAAGGTGCTATAAAAAATTACTTCAACTTTAAAGTGATTTTCGAATAAAAGGTCAGTTACTTTAAAAGTCATGCCAAATATCTTCGGCTTTGTTGTAGGATAAAAGTCATATTGAGATATCTCAAAATAAGCCCTTGGAGCCATGCTCTGCAAATGTCATTACCCCAGAGAGACTTAACTTTGGAGGCTCGGGCGAAAGAAAGTAAAAGATGTAATTATATGTGATCACTAGATTGGAGGTAGCAAGTTTGTACAACAGTACAAACATTTATTTTTCTTAAATGCTTGATTATAGGTAATTGACCAATATTCTGTGATAATGCACCTAATCTTTTTAATGGTGTTTCTTAAAGATGACCCCAGTGTGTCCCACGGGATTGAGACTATATGAATAATTTTTGGTTTTAAAGTTTCAAGACAAACAATGTGACTTATTTCTTGAGGGTAAGAAATTGAAAACCTATCATTTTGGATTTAAAATCATGAAAAATTATTTGCTAGCCACTCGAATTCAGATAAGATTGCCAAATCAAGACGCTATACGCTGATCACAATAATATTATATTTGTCTTCAAATTCCTTTTAAGCGCTCACACCTAGGCCCACCCCAGAGTCACCAAGTTTCAGTGACAATTAGACAAAGGACCCTAAAAAGGATCACATATGGGAAAAGTGACAAAATTCAAGGGATAAAATAGTCTAGTTTTCTGCTGGTTTAATGCCAAATGCCAACATAAGATATGCACTTACATAGATAAAAACCATGAAATGTTTAAAACTAAACCAAATTGGAGTGCCATCCAACAACCGTGACGGTTTTTGCACATTTTTAGGACCGCATTACATGCTAGAAAGAGTTGACACTCTCGTCTATCAAGCAAAAAGATTTATACCCCAGAACCTTTCAGGGTTATTCGTTCTATATTTCCTGTCCAAACCTTTGATGAGTTCCATGTCCTCTTCGGACAGCTTGAAATCAAGGACGTCAAAATTCTCTTTCAGTCTCTCCAGTTTCGACGTTTTCGGAATGACTGCAATATTCCTTTGAATGCCCCAGCGAAGAGCAATCTGGGCGACAGTCTTCTTGTACTTCTCAGCAAGACCCTGGAATATGGGAAATTAACTAATTAAATCACTTTCACAAAGAATTCAGGCCAAAAGAAGAAAGCCTAAAGTTGCAAAACCCACCTTCAGAACTTGATCATTCAAACATGAAACCGTACCAAACCATTCTGTGTTTGCTGCAGCACCTCCCAGTGGAGTGTGGGCAGTGACACAAATTCCATGCTTCTGACAAAATTTGACAAGAGAATCGCGCTGAAAGTATGGGTGAGTTTCAATCTGATTAACTGCAGGCTTTATCTTGGAGTATGCCAAGCAATCTCGGGTCAGAAAGATATCATAGTTGCTGCAAGGAGCTCTTTGTCAGGCAGTAAACTTGATAAATAGAATAAAGAATGTAAAGATCAGCTTTCTCAAGTTAACCCCAGGAAAGTACAGACCACCACAGATGAACTAATAATGTACACCAAAGTTTAGCTAACTCCTGACAAATAGATGTTGTATCAGATACATCCATATTTCATTATTCATACATTTCACTAGAAGTCTAAAACTAATAAGGATAACTCGGTTTGAATCAGGTGATATAAAAATGATGTGTAGTAGGTGAGAAAACTCGAGTACTTTGAAATTTGACATGGATACATCAACAAACATATAATAATTTTTGAATATTTATCATATATAAGAGTGATGCAGGTCAAGCAAAGATGGGTATAATCAGTAATCACTTGAAGAGATTGCATGCAATAACAGCAATCATATGTAAAGATGAAAAAATTGATTGATGCTTCTTGTTATATTTCTCACTCGCACTCGGCTAATATACACAAGTGTGTTGGCTCATAGAGTAAATTGCACCTAATCCCTATGCTACGAACCAAGCCCAATGAAACAAGTTCCTCCATAGCATGCCAAGTAGTTTCCAGGGATATGGTTGTGTCTATGTCCAGGACCCCATCATCACCCAAAGCACTGTCAGTCGTACCCACTCCTGCAATAATGGAGAATACAACAAAATCATCAAGAAACCAAATACGTCTAATTGAAATCACTTTTAGATCCTAAACTAGACCAATTTAATCTGGTAGACACTAACTTGGAAAAATTGCCAGATTAACTCCAAATGAGAAGAAAGAGAGATGAACCACATGAGAAACAGAGATCAGATGTCAAAATGCTCATTTTTAATAGTTATGAATATTGAAAAGAGATTTAGTTCTGCTCCTAAAATTTTGAAGCCTACGCTCATTGTATATCTGTATGCCATATTAAAACCAATTACTTGATTGGATCATGTTACTGTTTTGAAGCTGAAAGAAGATTAACATTTAACATCTCGATCTATATATGCAAAAAAGGAGGCACCAAACCAAACAAAGTGAACATACCAGTATGTCGTGTGGCAAGAGGGAAGTGAACGAGATACAAATCCAGGTAATCTAACTTAAGCTTCTTCAAACTGTCTTTACAGGCCTCAGCAACGTGCCCATGGTCAGAATTCCAAAGCTGCAAATTTACAATGCCAAGGAAAGCTACAATTATTCTCTAGCAACTACATCTTAAACAGCATCAGACAGATAAGACAGTCCAGGATTCGATAGGAAATGAACCTTGGTAGTGATGAAAAGATCCTCCCTCTTCACTAGCCCAGTTTTGAAAGCCTCTGCAAGAGCGTCTCCAACTTCTGCTTCATTTTGGTAATCAGCTGCAGTACATTCAAAATCTTGTCAACTGCCAAATGCTTTATTAATAAAAGGCGGGTTAAAAAGAGAATGCATCAATGCTATGGAGTACATACGCCAACCAAAAGAAAACATCTGAAATGCATCCAAATCTCAGTCTTAGGTATTAGCATTACACAGAATGCATTCTTTTTAATTACAAAAGATCAATTTTTAGATTTTTGGAGCAAAAGTGTCAAAGTCAGTATCCAAGCATTCACAGCCTAACGAAATACAAGAGACTAAACAGCTGAAATGCATCCAAATCTCAGTCAACCACTACGTGTTTTTGAACATGTAGAAGGATATAACAGTTAATGATTCAAACCTACGAAGCATGGACATTATAAAAACCAACCGTGTGTGTGTTCAACACAAATAAGTACTAGTATCACACACAATGCTATATGTTAAATTACACAAAACCACTGTTAGATTTTGTGTTGTCTACATGGAGATGTAAGTATACAAGCTTCATAGCCCCATAACATACAAGCGACCAAACATAAAATCTGAATAAATCAAAGAAATTAAGCCAGCAAATCAAAACCCACAAGTTTCCACAGCTGATACAATGAAGATCCTTGAAGAAAGGGAAGGTGTGTAACTGCAATTATAGGATTAGCATGCTTTTAAACCGTTTAGTCCAATTAGTCATGAAGCAAGAAAAATCAAGGAAGACAATGAGGTACGATCCCGCATCTGGGGAAAAGAATGATGGGTAATACAGGTAAGTTTTCACAAAAGCCAGCAAACAACTGGATTATTAAAAAACTAAAACAACATATAGAGATCCAATAAAAGAATAAATAGAAAACACGAATACATCAGGGGACTTAAAAAATCCCAAAATCTATGGGAGTTTTGAAGGCTACCAGCACAATCGAAGTGGCGATAACCGAGCTTGATAGAGTTGATGATAAGATCCCTGATTTCTTGACCTTGCATGCGCCACACACCCAGACCGATTATCGGCATCTTGAAGCCATTGTTGAGCGTTATTGCCATTTTGCTCTCACCCTCCCACTCTGCTCTCGTCCACTCTTTTCGTCCACTTCCGCAGCTACTTATACCCTCAAATTCTGTGATGCTCTGTCTGTGTCTGGGGGACTCCATTTCTAGAACCTCGTGTCATCGCTCCTCATTATCCGTGAAAAAAAATGGTCTTCCAGTAATAATAATAATAATAGTGGTCACATTTACTTTACACTCCGAATTTATAAAGGGAAAATCCCAGATAAATACCTTTTCAATTAATAAAACCCCCAAAAGTCTATTATAACATGATAATGACAGAAAAGTGCTGAAGGACCTTTCAGGAATAATAAAGTGTTGTTTGAAAGACCAAAATGGCCCTTACGTCGTGCGACATTGTGCGTCAAGGTCAAGAGTGCGCCTTTCCATTTCTCACTGAACGATTCCATTCCACTGAACCATTCCTTCAGTTCACTCGTTCGACATTCAGTGCCGGAGCCGTAGGTGTCGTTGCCGTTCCCAAATCCGGAATTCTTGTGTGTGCCATTCTCTTGTGTTGCCGGTGACGCCGAGGTTCGTTCTCGTCGCCGTTCCCAAATCCGACATTCAATCGTTGGTTTAAGGTTTGTGTTCGATTTCTCCTCCTCGTCGTGCTTTTGTTCGATTTCGGTAAAGAGAAGGCTCTAAGTCTTGTCATTTCTCATAGAAACACTGGTGGAGCCCTAGATGCCGCCGTCCCCAAATCAGAAATTCTTGTGTGCCCCATTCTCTAGTGTTGCCGGCGACGTCGAGGTGGGTGAGGGAATTTTCAGTGGTTGGTTTGTCCGTTTAAGGTTTGTGTTCGATTTCTCCTCCTCGTCGTGCTTATGTTCGATTCCAAAATTCATCAATGTTCGATTGTCTTGTGCAAATGTTGGTGTGAGCGAAAAAGTTTAACTTGGAAACCGAGGTTCGTTCTCGGCGTGATTCCAAAATGCTTGTGTATTAATTACTAATGGTTGTTGTGATCATAGTTTTAACACCTACAGGTTTTTCTTGTGTTGTCTATGTTTAACTGATGTTTATGTTTCAGATAATCACATTGTCTAGAAACGATATTAATATTGATAACAAGCAGTATGTTTGTAGATGAAAGCTTATTTTTTATCCTGTGTAAAAATGCTGGAGCTTTGGGATTTTAATGGCAAACATCTATTATGATAAATTGGATGTTCTATTTGACAATTTAACCAAAAGAAATGGAATAGCAAAAATAAATAATGGCAATTCCATCGTTTTCACTTCTTTGGAGAGGAGGGTAAAAGTTTGACAAAAATGTATTAATAATGGGTTTGTGGGGGGACGGTTTTATAATTAATATTTGAATGCACGTGAATATACATTACATATTTCTCTGTCAAAGGCTGAAAGAAACAACCCAATGTTGTAGCTCTAAAAGGGCAATAAGAGCATTAAAATTGGGGTAGCAATACTAGGAGAGACAAGGATGTTGAGATGAATATATGATTATAAAGGAAGAGATAATATTCAAAATGATAATATCATAGGTAAGTGGATACGCTTAAGTGGAATTTTCAATTGTAGCTCTAGTGCTGAACATGGAATTTTCTTTTATGTGGGAGATCTATTAAGTGGAGACGCTTGTGCTTGTATTCGTTGTTTTTTATAGTTGAGATAGGAAATTTGTTTAAGGTAGTTAGTTCTCCTAGAAGATTATGTAATTTCCTTGATAAGTTGTGGTATAGTGGGTGCTAGGTATGGTTCTTTCTCTTCAGTGATGCTTTGAATTTCAGTCTATTCGTTACTCTATTTCATTGTGCACGTGTTTCTTTGAATGACTGAGCTTTTGTGTGTTGATTTAGCCTTTTGGTTTCGTTTGTATCTACAAGCGCTCTTGTTTATTGTATGATTTAATTGGATAAGATTTATGTATTATTGCAACTAATGGTAAATTAATTGAGCAAAAGCTGTTGCTGACGCGAACAAGGCAATTGACTTGAATGATGAACTAGCCAAGGCATATTTGCGCAAAGGGTGAGTGCAATGCTACTTTGTCATATTAACCTGGCTTTTTTCCTTCTCCGGTGAACCCTGCGTACTTTGTCATATAATCTGCAATGGTACTGAATGATGAACTAATTGTAACGCTACTTGAGGTTATCCAGGCTTGTGTGAAAGGTCTCAATCCAGAACATTGAAAATTGGATATTTCCCTTTGGGAATTTGAACGAATTAACACTTATTATCATTGTAGACCCAATAGTTTCATTCCCTTTGGGTATTCTGTTTTGCTGGAAGTCAGATTTAGCTACTGGTTTGCTGAAACAAGATTGGTTTTCGATTCTGCATGTTATAATTGAGTAAAATGTTATGCATTAACTCATTGAGTTGTTACAGATTCATTTAGTTCAGTTGAATTAAACTGTTATGTTAAATTGTAGCTGCAATTTATTGGGTCTTATACAATGACAAGTGAAGTGGATACGCAGAGAAAAGATGTTAAAAATGGTTATATGTTGTTTCGTCATGAGTTTGAAAAGGGGAAGGAGGGCCTAAATTTTCATGAGAAGGTTAGGGAGTCAACAAAGGCCTGGAGGAATATGAGTGAGGAAGAGAGGAAAAAATATAATGATAGGGCCAAGCAAGGAAGGCCGGACAAGCAGAAGAGGAACTATCCAGTTGCTTTTCACTCCCGTTGCTCCCTAAATCAATTCACCAAGCTAGCTGCTCATGTAAATTGTAATCCACACTTAAAAGCTAAGGTACAAAGATTAGGATTTGGAGCTCTACTAGATGTGGAATGTATGAGGCTCCCCCGGGAAATTTTAGTTGCTATAATGAGAGCGTATGATCCCCCGACCAATCAATTTAGAATTAGGGGGAAGACAGCTGAAATAGAAGCAAAAGATGTTGCTGAATTCCTTGGGGTTCCAAATAGTGGGGAGGAGGTTAGAGTAGACATCAGTGACACAGATGACACGTATAAGAGATTGAAGGCTGAGTATGGCAAGGTCAAGTATGAGAACATACTTAGTGATATAACATCTGGGGAAGCTGATGACAAGTTTGAATTTTTATTCATGTTACATACGTTGGGAACTTTTTTAGCTCCCACAGCAAGCTCCACAATCAGTGACAAGTCGCTGAAGCTCATGTGCTATACCATGAAAGGATTTGCCAACTTTGACTGGGCCACATACATTGTTAATGACCTACGCAAAGAGATAGCAGATTACATTGACACAATTAGAGTCAACAAAGAGGGAAGCTGCAACGTGGGAGGCTGTTTGTACATGTTGTTGGTATGTACTATGAGCCGTTTTTTTTTCTTTTCCCTTTATTGATCCACCAAATGTTTAATATTTGTCTTTTATGTTATAGATATTTTTTGGTGAGCGGTTCCCTCTGTCTAAACCTGTTTGCCATGCGTCGATGTCTGCAATTAAGTTTTGGACGAAAGAGAAAGTGAAGGAGATGATCGACAAAGAGCGCAAGAGTGACATTGGGCTACTATATATGAGGGAGCCAACAAAAGTGCACGAGCAGAAGGACTTTCCCAACAAGAAGGGAGTCGCTTATTTAGACCCTGTATGTCATCACATTATGTAAAATTAATTTAATGAGTTTGCAATGGCTTTGACCCTTTTTGTCAATATGTTTTGCAGGAATTGAAGGCATTGCATGCACGGTTGATGGGGGTTATTGAGGACAACCACAGGAAACTTGTTGCTGCTGTTGAAGACGAGTTGGTTAAAGCACAACTACAGATTGAAAGGCGGCGCAAGCAGCAAGCTGAGGACCCTATTGACTGTGATGAAATCAATGATGACAATCCGGACAGACATGAGGGAAGTGATAGGGTACATGGTGAGGACGATGAGGGACAGGATCACAATGAAGATGGTGTTGATCATGATTCGGACGATAATGTAGATACATCACTGGCCTCACCCATAAACATTTGTGAGTTTGATGAAGAGACTCCAAACCAAGAGCCTACAAACATTGACCAAGAACAATCCGGGGATGATGAGGTTGGACAGAAGGAACAAGGGCCAAGGAGATCAAAGAGGCCAAGGATGCCTAAGAACATGTCCCCGTGGACTTTAACAAAGCCAGTTAAGCGGACCAAGAGGGGTAAAGATGACAAGGATAAGTTATTCGAGGTCATATCTCGAATAACAAATGCTGCTGAGGGTGAAGAGTAAGTGCTAAAGTTCCTCTCACTTTTCTAATCAGTCAATTGATTATTCAGTAACTGGATCATGATAGTGTTTAGCCTTTATAGGGTGCTGGTTGACATTGGTGATGAATACACTACAAGGGACCAGCTATGGACACTCGGTGGACTTAACAAAATCAGTAACCGTGTAAGTTAAATAAAACCTGATTTGTTAACAAAATTTCTGTAACGCATCTAATGCAGTCCAGTTCGCATGCAGTTAATGTCTCTTGTGTGTAAGATGTTAATGGCAGAATTGAAGAGCGCAGGACAAGTGGGGCGACATATTTTTGACGCAGATTTTATGGTGAGTAAGCTGTAAGTTTCTATTGGCCATCATTCAGTTACTAATCGGTCTAACATGTTTATTCCTCATTCAGTTACTATTGGCCAGAAAACCTATAGGTTGGTCAGTTGCTGAATGGGAGGACCAGCTACTGCCAGAACAAGTTGGCTACAATATTGCAGAGTGTGATCTCATTTTGGGTCCCATGTTGGTCGCAGAACACTGGTTCTGTGTAGCACTTGAACCAAAAACGATGAACTTTTACGTGCTTGATTCAATGCGGCCACTAACTTTTACGAGCAAGAGTAAAAAGCCAAAGAAACAAAGTGCATTTGCAAATCCCCAGGAATCCGCTCTCAATATCCTTGTAAGAAAATTGTGTGCCAAAGTTCCTGTTATTGAGTTAATTATGTCGATATAACAAGGTTGACCCTATTTGTGCAGCGGGATCGATTTCATGCTATCATCGCGCTTGTGAAACCAGGGCATGCTGGGAAGCAGCCGGTTGGAGACTTCATTTGGGCACCCATTCCCCAACAGAACAACTTGTGAGTATTTTTGTATGTTCTACTGACATTGTGGTTATAATATGGTTTAGCATTACTGTCGCATCCTTGTGAGTGTTTTCATGTCACATGTGTCTTGCAGGCGTGACTGTGGAGTCCATGTGCTAATTTGGTTGAACAATTGGAAGCCAGGTGTAACATTCGACTACGGTGCTGATGAGGTTGGGGCATATAGGCGAGACCTTATGTGGTGGGTGGTTAACCATGAAATGAATAGGAAGAGGGAGGATGCATTGAGATTGCTGGCTGCATAAATGACCCTGACTAATAGGATATGACTGATTGACGAAATTATTTTCTTAATGTAACTTTTTGTTCTTCTATTAACACTTGTTTATTTTTGAATTAACCATTGTTGTGAAGAGAGTAACCCTGGTTGTGTAACGTGTTCACCAAGCATTGCATTTTGGGGTGACATTGTAAAGTTGATATTTTTGTAAATGATCTTGTATACCTCTTCATAGCAGTGTGCTTTTCCATGTAATGTTATTGTGTATTTGAATATACTAAATTCGAAGTCCCTATGCCAATATGCACTTGCACTATACAGGAAACAGGAAAATGATGAAATATTGTGTGTCATAGTGTTTCCCAAAAGGGGAGACCTTTGACAAGTTTCCCAATGGGATTAACAAGTTCCATAATGTAATTGACCAGTTTCATAATGCACTTGACAAGTTAGGGTCATCCAGGAATCACTGAGTGTTAACAGCGAAAGGGGAGACCGCTGACAAGTTTCCCAATGAGAATAACAAGTTCAGTAATGGTATTGACGAGAACGATACTGGGAATGACAAGTAAGGGTCACCAAGCAATCACTGAAATTGTTTCTCCAGAAGGGGTGACATTGACAAGTTTCTCAATGGGAATAACAAGTTTCACAATGGGAATAACAAGTCTCATTTTGGGAATGACAAGTAAGGCTCACCAAGCAATCACTGAAATTGTTTCTCCAGAAGGGGAGACCGCTGACAAGTTTCTCAATGGGAATAACAAGTTTCACAATGGGAATATCAAGTTTCACAATGGGAATGACAAGTAAGGCTCACCAAGCAATCACTGAAATTGTTTCTCCAGAAGGGGAGACCGCTGACAAGTTTCTCAATGGGAATAACAAGTTTCACAATGGGAATATCAAGTTTCACAATGGGAATGACAAGTAAGGCTCACCAAGCAATCACTGAAATTGTTTCTCCAGAAGGGGAGACCGCTGACAAGTTTCTCAATGGGAATAACAAGTTTCACAATGGGAATATCAAGTTTCACAATGGGAATGACAAGTAAGGCTCACCAAGCAATCACTGAAATTGTTTCTCCAGAAGGGGAGACCGCTGACAAGTTTCTCAATGGGAATAACAAGTTTCACAATGGGAATATCAAGTTTCACAATGGGAATGACAAGTTTAATAATCGGAATGACAAGTAAGGCTCACCAATTGACAAAGACAACAAATGACTATGACATTTTCCATGTAAAGGGTCCAAATGACAATTTGACATTACGCACTACACCTACACACATTGCATACAAGTCAGTAACCCAAAAAGATGGGGTCCGTTCATGTAAGATGTAGTTACAATAACCTGTCATCATTAACAACTATTTCAATGGAAATGACAAGTTCAGTAATGCAATTTACAAAACACCAGATTTTGACTAACAGCATAGTGAAAAAATAATTTTAACATTACGGATAACAGCAAGGCCCAATGCATAGAAGTCGTTAACACAAAATAAGGTGTCCCTTCATGTCTACTGTAATTACAATAAGCTGTCATCATTAACAAGAGTAGTAATGGGAATTACAAGTCCAGTAATGGAATTTACAAAACACCAGATTGTTCATGACAGCAACTTTGCTTTAACCAGGCCAATGACAAGTGAACATTACGATTCCACCAGCACCTAATGTTTTCTTGTCATTCCCATCATATAACCTATTTTTTAACCTAAAAACAGTACTTACATAAAGTTTCATAAATGTCATACCCCTTCCAACCAAAATATGTGAAGGGATCCAACTCATTATACATAAAACAAAAGCTGACTTGCAAAATAGCTACTCCCAGGTGTGCACACCCAGGATTAAGTTGGGTTAGGATTCTTGCACGTTCTTCTGGAGTGCCCTGCTTCATGGCATGAGCTGCAATGGTATACTTTCTTGATTTGGAACTGTGACTCTTTCCTTACAAATCTGGGCCTACCGGGAGGTCGGCTAGTCTTAGGTGGTGCAAGGAACGGTTCAGTTGCTATATTATCTACCCGGTAGTCATTTGGTTTTGGCATGTCTATTGTGACGACTGGGATCATTGTTCTGCTATATATCTTCTGTTGACATGTAATCTTGAACCACTCATCAACATAACTGTACACATTTCCATGAACTCCCTTAATGGCAGCACAAGCGTGAGGACAAGGAATACCCGACATTTGCCATCCTCTACATGTGCACTCCTTTAATAACAGCTCAACCTTCAGTGATCCACTTGGTGTATGGACTTTCACCCTACCACCTCCATATACTTCTACATCCATATATTCAGCCCTTTTAACATTTTCCTTCACTTGTTGTTCTATGTTTGGCCCAACACCGTTTTTCCATTTACTTATTCCCAAGCTTGCTGCATACATCTTTTTCGCTACTTTGTCACGATGCTCGTGGATAAGTTGGGCAACATTATGACGCCTCTCCTTGACCATCTAAGCATTGAATGACTCAGCAAGGTTTGTCGTTATTTTATCCCAACGTTTAAAAGGGAACTTACTCATGGCCCACCTTTCAATATCACCGTGGTTGATCAACCACTCATATATTTCCTTATTAAAAAGCCTCATGTGTTCCATTGCAGTATGGAAGTCGCTTTCAAGCCTTGCATATGCAATTGCATCAAGCAAGTCTAATGCATTTTGCCTTCCTTGCCCCCCTATCTTCCTCTTTCCTCTATTCAACTTAAGCACTTGGGCGCTGAAGTTTTCCTTAATGTGCCTGTAACAATATGCATGCCTCTCACCTCCGAAAACTCCTCGCACAGCAGCGATTATCGCATTGTGTCGGTCTGATACAATTGTGATGTGTAACGAACCTAATATCTTCTTAATCATGTCAAGGAACCAACTCCAGTCTTCAATTGTCTCTCCTTTCACTATAGCGATGGCAAATGGCAACAATTCATTGTCTGCATCAAATGCTGAAGCTGACAATAGAGTTCCCTTGTATGGCCCACTTAAATGGGATCCATCTATGTACAATATAGGCCTAGCACCAGCAATGAACCCCTCTATACAACAACCATAGGCTATAAAAACACGCTCAAAGGTGTTCCTCCCACTAGCGACCCATTCAGCCACTGTCTTGTCATCACTTTCCTTTAACCGCTCACATATCCATGGTATAAGCATGTATGTCTGTTCAGGTCTACCATGAATTTCCTCCATAGCCTTTTCCTTTGCCCTATATGCTTGCTTATATGTCAATTGCACTCCATAATCTCTAGCCAAGCTCTTCCTTATTTCATTTGCCCGCTTGTCTGTGTTATTTCTAAGCTCATCAATGATAATTGATGATGTCAAGCTAGCACTTCGAGCATGTGTCACATCAAGATTGTGTTGGGCTGTATGAACATGTTCTTTGGTGTATCTCGTCACACGTACGAAACGATTGCTCTTCCCAATTGCCCTCACAATTATTCTCCATGGACAATCTTCAACCTTACATTTAACGTACACACAATCTCTACAATTCTTCACATATGTGTACTCAAATTTGTGCGCAATACTGAACTTGTGCAGCACCTTCTTGAAATCATCCGCATGTGCAAACATCTGATTTACTCCTACCAACAAATCCTTCCACTTCTTATAGCTCATCTCTAGTATCGGTGTTGGGGCACTCTCAACTGCACATGGAAGGCTAGGAAGGCTAAGAAGAGGTCTTGCATTCCACTCATTTTCTACACATTCATCATTCAATCCATAACACACATCCTCATCAATGTGCGACATTTGCTCCGCAGCTCCCAATAATTCATCAACCCTGCATGGATATTTAACAAGTGTTGTGAATACATATTACCACTAACACTATACCAACAAACTTTTTACGTAACCAAAATAACTGACACTTGCCTTTCTATGTCCTCCATTGCCCTTTCTTCATTATCACTTCTTTTGCATGCTACATACACATGTGCACTGCTATCATTATAATAAAACAGATTTTCCATTTCAGAATCATCAATGAGATCTACTAATATCTTTTCATCAAACTTCACAGTGTATTTAATGTCGCACCTATGCCCATCTACACCAAACCATTCTCCTATCATTACCCTCAATTCTTCAATTCTCATCCCTTCCTTCATTGATTTTACCCTCACTCTCCCACCACTATATTTATCTTCACCTTCAACATTACTTACAAACTCCCCCCCAATGTGGAAAAAACATATCAGTGACTTTAAAGAAGGTGTTGCTTGAATATTTGATGTCATGTTGCATGATAACCTGCAACAAAGAATTCAGATTTCAAATTAATAACAATGTTAAGCCTTTACTAACTATTTAACCTCCAACTCCACACCCATGTCATGACATCATTCATTTTTGTACCCTGATTATAATTGTAATTAAAAAATGAATGATGTCATATAAATGAATGATGTCATGACATGGGTGTGGAGTTGGAGGTTAAATAGTTAGTAAAGGCTTAACATTGTTATTAATTTGAAATCTGAATTCTTTGTTGCAGGTTATCATGCAACATGACATCAAATATTCAAGCAACACCTTCTTTAAAGTCACTGATATGTTTTTTCCACATTGGGGGGGAGTTTGTAAGTAATGTTGAAGGTGAAGATAAATATAGTGGTGGGAGAGTGAGGGTAAAATCAATGAAGGAAGGGATGAGAATTGAAGAATTGAGGGTAATGATAGGAGAATGGTTTGGTGTAGATGGGCATAGGTGCGACATTAAATACACTGTGAAGTTTGATGAAAAGATATTAGTAGATCTCATTGATGATTCTGAAATGGAAAATCTGTTTTATTATAATGATAGCAGTGCACATGTGTATGTAGCATGCAAAAGAAGTGATAATGAAGAAAGGGCAATGGAGGACATAGAAAGGCAAGTGTCAGTTATTTTGGTTACGTAAAAAGTTTGTTGGTATAGTGTTAGTGGTAATATGTATTCACAACACTTGTTAAATATCCATGCAGGGTTGATGAATTATTGGGAGCTGCGGAGCAAATGTCGCACATTGATGAGGATGTGTGTTATGGATTGAATGATGAATGTGTAGAAAATGAGTGGAATGCAAGACCTCTTCTTAGCCTTCCTAGCCTTCCATGTGCAGTTGAGAGTGCCCCAACACCGATACTAGAGATGAGCTATAAGAAGTGGAAGGATTTGTTGGTAGGAGTAAATCAGATGTTTGCACATGCGGATGATTTCAAGAAGGTGCTGCACAAGTTCAGTATTGCGCACAAATTTGAGTACACATATGTGAAGAATTGTAGAGATTGTGTGTACGTTAAATGTAAGGTTGAAGATTGTCCATGGAGAATAATTGTGAGGGCAATTGGGAAGAGCAATCGTTTCGTACGTGTGACGAGATACACCAAAGAACATGTTCATACAGCCCAACACAATCTTGATGTGACACATGCTCGAAGTGCTAGCTTGACATCATCAATTATCATTGATGAGCTTAGAAATAACACAGACAAGCGGGCAAATGAAATAAGGAAGAGCTTGGCTAGAGATTATGGAGTGCAATTGACATATAAGCAAGCATATAGGGCAAAGGAAAAGGCTATGGAGGAAATTCATGGTAGACCTGAACAGACATACATGCTTATACCATGGATATGTGAGCGGTTAAAGGAAAGTGATGACAAGACAGTGGCTGAATGGGTCGCTAGTGGGAGGAACACCTTTGAGCGTGTTTTTATAGCCTATGGTTGTTGTATAGAGGGGTTCATTGCTGGTGCTAGGCCTATATTGTACATAGATGGATCCCATTTAAGTGGGCCATACAAGGGAACTCTATTGTCAGCTTCAGCATTTGATGCAGACAATGAATTGTTGCCATTTGCCATCGCTATAGTGAAAGGAGAGACAATTGAAGACTGGAGTTGGTTCCTTGACATGATTAAGAAGATATTAGGTTCGTTACACATCACAATTGTATCAGACCGACACAATGCGATAATCGCTGCTGTGCGAGGAGTTTTCGGAGGTGAGAGGCATGCATATTGTTACAGGCACATTAAGGAAAACTTCAGCGCCCAAGTGCTTAAGTTGAATAGAGGAAAGAGGAAGATAGGGGGGCAAGGAAGGCAAAATGCATTAGACTTGCTTGATGCAATTGCATATGCAAGGCTTGAAAGCGACTTCCATACTGCAATGGAACACATGAGGCTTTTTAATAAGGAAATATATGAGTGGTTGATCAACCACGGTGATATTGAAAAGTGGGCCATGAGTAAGTTCCCTTTTAAACGTTGGGATAAAATAACGACAAACCTTGCTGAGTCATTCAATGCTTGGATGGTCAAGGAGAGGCGTCATAATGTTGCCCAACTTATCCACGAGCATCGTGACAAAGTAGCGAAAAAGATGTATGCAGCAAGCTTGGGAATAAGTAAATGGAAAAACGGTGTTGGGCCAAACATAGAACAACAAGTGAAGGAAAATGTTAAAAGGGCTGAATATATGGATGTAGAAGTATATGGAGGTGGTAGGGTGAAAGTCCATACACCAAGTGGATCACTGAAGGTTGAGCTGTTATTAAAGGAGTGCACATGTAGAGGATGGCAAATGTCGGGTATTCCTTGTCCTCACGCTTGTGCTGCCATTAAGGGAGTTCATGGAAATGTGTACAGTTATGTTGATGAGTGGTTCAAGATTACATGTCAACAGAAGATATATAGCAGAACAATGATCCCAGTCGTCACAATAGACATGCCAAAACCAAATGACTACCGGGTAGATAATATAGCAACTGAACCGTTCCTTGCACCACCTAAGACTAGCCGACCTCCCGGTAGGCCCAGATTTGTAAGGAAAGAGTCACAGTTCCAAATCAAGAAAGTATACCATTGCAGCTCATGCCATGAAGCAGGGCACTCCAGAAGAACGTGCAAGAATCCTAACCCAACTTAATCCTGGGTGTGCACACCTGGGAGTAGCTATTTTGCAAGTCAGCTTTTGTTTTATGTATAATGAGTTGGATCCCTTCACATATTTTGGTTGGAAGGGGTATGACATTTATGAAACTTTATGTAAGTACTGTTTTTAGGTTAAAAAATAGGTTATATGATGGGAATGACAAGAAAACATTAGGTGCTGGTGGAATCGTAATGTTCACTTGTCATTGGCCTGGTTAAAGCAAAGTTGCTGTCATGAACAATCTGGTGTTTTGTAAATTCCATTACTGGACTTGTAATTCCCATTACTACTCTTGTTAATGATGACAGCTTATTGTAATTACAGTAGACATGAAGGGACACCTTATTTTGTGTTAACGACTTCTATGCATTGGGCCTTGCTGTTATCCGTAATGTTAAAATTATTTTTTCACTATGCTGTTAGTCAAAATCTGGTGTTTTGTAAATTGCATTACTGAACTTGTCATTTCTATTGAAATAGTTGTTAATGATGACAGGTTATTGTAACTACATCTTACATGAACGGACCCCATCTTTTTGGGTTACTGACTTGTATGCAATGTGTGTAGGTGTAGTGCGTAATGTCAAATTGTCATTTGGACCCTTTACATGGAAAATGTCATAGTCATTTGTTGTCTTTGTCAATTGGTGAGCCTTACTTGTCATTCCGATTATTAAACTTGTCATTCCCATTGTGAAACTTGATATTCCCATTGTGAAACTTGTTATTCCCATTGAGAAACTTGTCAGCGGTCTCCCCTTCTGGAGAAACAATTTCAGTGATTGCTTGGTGAGCCTTACTTGTCATTCCCATTGTGAAACTTGATATTCCCATTGTGAAACTTGTTATTCCCATTGAGAAACTTGTCAGCGGTCTCCCCTTCTGGAGAAACAATTTCAGTGATTGCTTGGTGAGCCTTACTTGTCATTCCCATTGTGAAACTTGATATTCCCATTGTGAAACTTGTTATTCCCATTGAGAAACTTGTCAGCGGTCTCCCCTTCTGGAGAAACAATTTCAGTGATTGCTTGGTGAGCCTTACTTGTCATTCCCATTGTGAAACTTGATATTCCCATTGTGAAACTTGTTATTCCCATTGAGAAACTTGTCAGCGGTCTCCCCTTCTGGAGAAACAATTTCAGTGATTGCTTGGTGAGCCTTACTTGTCATTCCCAAAATGAGACTTGTTATTCCCATTGTGAAACTTGTTATTCCCATTGAGAAACTTGTCAATGTCACCCCTTCTGGAGAAACAATTTCAGTGATTGCTTGGTGACCCTTACTTGTCATTCCCAGTATCGTTCTCGTCAATACCATTACTGAACTTGTTATTCTCATTGGGAAACTTGTCAGCGGTCTCCCCTTTCGCTGTTAACACTCAGTGATTCCTGGATGACCCTAACTTGTCAAGTGCATTATGAAACTGGTCAATTACATTATGGAACTTGTTAATCCCATTGGGAAACTTGTCAAAGGTCTCCCCTTTTGGGAAACACTATGACACACAATATTTCATCATTTTCCTGTTTCCTGTATAGTGCAAGTGCATATTGGCATAGGGACTTCGAATTTAGTATATTCAAATACACAATAACATTACATGGAAAAGCACACTGCTATGAAGAGGTATACAAGATCATTTACAAAAATATCAACTTTACAATGTCACCCCAAAATGCAATGCTTGGTGAACACGTTACACAACCAGGGTTACTCTCTTCACAACAATGGTTAATTCAAAAATAAACAAGTGTTAATAGAAGAACAAAAAGTTACATTAAGAAAATAATTTCGTCAATCAGTCATATCCTATTAGTCAGGGTCATTTATGCAGCCAGCAATCTCAATGCATCCTCCCTCTTCCTATTCATTTCATGGTTAACCACCCACCACATAAGGTCTCGCCTATATGCCCCAACCTCATCAGCACCGTAGTCGAATGTTACACCTGGCTTCCAATTGTTCAACCAAATTAGCACATGGACTCCACAGTCACGCCTGCAAGACACATGTGACATGAAAACACTCACAAGGATGCGACAGTAATGCTAAACCATATTATAACCACAATGTCAGTAGAACATACAAAAATACTCACAAGTTGTTCTGTTGGGGAATGGGTGCCCAAATGAAGTCTCCAACCGGCTGCTTCCCAGCATGCCCTGGTTTCACAAGCGCGATGATAGCATGAAATCGATCCCGCTGCACAAATAGGGTCAACCTTGTTATATCGACATAATTAACTCAATAACAGGAACTTTGGCACACAATTTTCTTACAAGGATATTGAGAGCGGATTCCTGGGGATTTGCAAATGCACTTTGTTTCTTTGGCTTTTTACTCTTGCTCGTAAAAGTTAGTGGCCGCATTGAATCAAGCACGTAAAAGTTCATCGTTTTTGGTTCAAGTGCTACACAGAACCAGTGTTCTGCGACCAACATGGGACCCAAAATGAGATCACACTCTGCAATATTGTAGCCAACTTGTTCTGGCAGTAGCTGGTCCTCCCATTCAGCAACTGACCAACCTATAGGTTTTCTGGCCAATAGTAACTGAATGAGGAATAAACATGTTAGACCGATTAGTAACTGAATGATGGCCAATAGAAACTTACAGCTTACTCACCATAAAATCTGCGTCAAAAATATGTCGCCCCACTTGTCCTGCGCTCTTCAATTCTGCCATTAACATCTTACACACAAGAGACATTAACTGCATGCGAACTGGACTGCATTAGATGCGTTACAGAAATTTTGTTAACAAATCAGGTTTTATTTAACTTACACGGTTACTGATTTTGTTAAGTCCACCGAGTGTCCATAGCTGGTCCCTTGTAGTGTATTCATCACCAATGTCAACCAGCACCCTATAAAGGCTAAACACTATCATGATCCAGTTACTGAATAATCAATTGACTGATTAGAAAAGTGAGAGGAACTTTAGCACTTACTCTTCACCCTCAGCAGCATTTGTTATTCGAGATATGACCTCGAATAACTTATCCTTGTCATCTTTACCCCTCTTGGTCCGCTTAACTGGCTTTGTTAAAGTCCACGGGGACATGTTCTTAGGCATCCTTGGCCTCTTTGATCTCCTTGGCCCTTGTTCCTTCTGTCCAACCTCATCATCCCCGGATTGTTCTTGGTCAATGTTTGTAGGCTCTTGGTTTGGAGTCTCTTCATCAAACTCACAAATGTTTATGGGTGAGGCCAGTGATGTATCTACATTATCGTCCGAATCATGATCAACACCATCTTCATTGTGATCCTGTCCCTCATCGTCCTCACCATGTACCCTATCACTTCCCTCATGTCTGTCCGGATTGTCATCATTGATTTCATCACAGTCAATAGGGTCCTCAGCTTGCTGCTTGCGCCGCCTTTCAATCTGTAGTTGTGCTTTAACCAACTCGTCTTCAACAGCAGCAACAAGTTTCCTGTGGTTGTCCTCAATAACCCCCATCAACCGTGCATGCAATGCCTTCAATTCCTGCAAAACATATTGACAAAAAGGGTCAAAGCCATTGCAAACTCATTAAATTAATTTTACATAATGTGATGACATACAGGGTCTAAATAAGCGACTCCCTTCTTGTTGGGAAAGTCCTTCTGCTCGTGCACTTTTGTTGGCTCCCTCATATATAGTAGCCCAATGTCACTCTTGCGCTCTTTGTCGATCATCTCCTTCACTTTCTCTTTCGTCCAAAACTTAATTGCAGACATCGACGCATGGCAAACAGGTTTAGACAGAGGGAACCGCTCACCAAAAAATATCTATAACATAAAAGACAAATATTAAACATTTGGTGGATCAATAAAGGGAAAAGAAAAAAAAACGGCTCATAGTACATACCAACAACATGTACAAACAGCCTCCCACGTTGCAGCTTCCCTCTTTGTTGACTCTAATTGTGTCAATGTAATCTGCTATCTCTTTGCGTAGGTCATTAACAATGTATGTGGCCCAGTCAAAGTTGGCAAATCCTTTCATGGTATAGCACATGAGCTTCAGCAACTTGTCACTGATTGTGGAGCTTGCTGTGGGAGCTAAAAAAGTTCCCAACGTATGTAACATGAATAAAAATTCAAACTTGTCATCAGCTTCCCCAGATGTTATATCACTAAGTATGTTCTCATACTTGACCTTGCCATACTCAGCCTTCAATCTCTTATACGTGTCATCTGTGTCACTGATGTCTACTCTAACCTCCTCCCCACTATTTGGAACCCCAAGGAATTCAGCAACATCTTTTGCTTCTATTTCAGCTGTCTTCCCCCTAATTCTAAATTGATTGGTCGGGGGATCATACGCTCTCATTATAGCAACTAAAATTTCCCGGGGGAGCCTCATACATTCCACATCTAGTAGAGCTCCAAATCCTAATCTTTGTACCTTAGCTTTTAAGTGTGGATTACAATTTACATGAGCAGCTAGCTTGGTGAATTGATTTAGGGAGCAACGGGAGTGAAAAGCAACTGGATAGTTCCTCTTCTGCTTGTCCGGCCTTCCTTGCTTGGCCCTATCATTATATTTTTTCCTCTCTTCCTCACTCATATTCCTCCAGGCCTTTGTTGACTCCCTAACCTTCTCATGAAAATTTAGGCCCTCCTTCCCCTTTTCAAACTCATGACGAAACAACATATAACCATTTTTAACATCTTTTCTCTGCGTATCCACTTCACTTGTCATTGTATAAGACCCAATAAATTGCAGCTACAATTTAACATAACAGTTTAATTCAACTGAACTAAATGAATCTGTAACAACTCAATGAGTTAATGCATAACATTTTACTCAATTATAACATGCAGAATCGAAAATCAATCTTGTTTCAGCAAACCAGTAGCTAAATCTGACTTCCAGCAAAACAGAATACCCAAAGGGAATGAAACTATTGGGTCTACAATGATAATAAGTGTTAATTCGTTCAAATTCCCAAAGGGAAATATCCAATTTTCAATGTTCTGGATTGAGACCTTTCACACAAGCCTGGATAACCTCAAGTAGCGTTACAATTAGTTCATCATTCAGTACCATTGCAGATTATATGACAAAGTACGCAGGGTTCACCGGAGAAGGAAAAAAGCCAGGTTAATATGACAAAGTAGCATTGCACTCACCCTTTGCGCAAATATGCCTTGGCTAGTTCATCATTCAAGTCAATTGCCTTGTTCGCGTCAGCAACAGCTTTTGCTCAATTAATTTACCATTAGTTGCAATAATACATAAATCTTATCCAATTAAATCATACAATAAACAAGAGCGCTTGTAGATACAAACGAAACCAAAAGGCTAAATCAACACACAAAAGCTCAGTCATTCAAAGAAACACGTGCACAATGAAATAGAGTAACGAATAGACTGAAATTCAAAGCATCACTGAAGAGAAAGAACCATACCTAGCACCCACTATACCACAACTTATCAAGGAAATTACATAATCTTCTAGGAGAACTAACTACCTTAAACAAATTTCCTATCTCAACTATAAAAAACAACGAATACAAGCACAAGCGTCTCCACTTAATAGATCTCCCACATAAAAGAAAATTCCATGTTCAGCACTAGAGCTACAATTGAAAATTCCACTTAAGCGTATCCACTTACCTATGATATTATCATTTTGAATATTATCTCTTCCTTTATAATCATATATTCATCTCAACATCCTTGTCTCTCCTAGTATTGCTACCCCAATTTTAATGCTCTTATTGCCCTTTTAGAGCTACAACATTGGGTTGTTTCTTTCAGCCTTTGACAGAGAAATATGTAATGTATATTCACGTGCATTCAAATATTAATTATAAAACCGTCCCCCCACAAACCCATTATTAATACATTTTTGTCAAACTTTTACCCTCCTCTCCAAAGAAGTGAAAACGATGGAATTGCCATTATTTATTTTTGCTATTCCATTTCTTTTGGTTAAATTGTCAAATAGAACATCCAATTTATCATAATAGATGTTTGCCATTAAAATCCCAAAGCTCCAGCATTTTTACACAGGATAAAAAATAAGCTTTCATCTACAAACATACTGCTTGTTATCAATATTAATATCGTTTCTAGACAATGTGATTATCTGAAACATAAACATCAGTTAAACATAGACAACACAAGAAAAACCTGTAGGTGTTAAAACTATGATCACAACAACCATTAGTAATTAATACACAAGCATTTTGGAATCACGCCGAGAACGAACCTCGGTTTCCAAGTTAAACTTTTTCGCTCACACCAACATTTGCACAAGACAATCGAACATTGATGAATTTTGGAATCGAACATAAGCACGACGAGGAGGAGAAATCGAACACAAACCTTAAACGGACAAACCAACCACTGAAAATTCCCTCACCCACCTCGACGTCGCCGGCAACACTAGAGAATGGGGCACACAAGAATTTCTGATTTGGGGACGGCGGCATCTAGGGCTCCACCAGTGTTTCTATGAGAAATGACAAGACTTAGAGCCTTCTCTTTACCGAAATCGAACAAAAGCACGACGAGGAGGAGAAATCGAACACAAACCTTAAACCAACGATTGAATGTCGGATTTGGGAACGGCGACTAGAACGAACCTCGGCGTCACCGGCAACACAAGAGAATGGCACACACAAGAATTCCGGATTTGGGAACGGCAACGACACCTACGGCTCCGGCACTGAATGTCGAACGAGTGAACTGAAGGAATGAAGGAATGGTTCAGTGGAATGGAATGGTTCAGTGAGAAATGGAAAGGCGCACTCTTGACCTTGACGCACAATGTCGCACGACGTAAGGGCCATTTTGGTCTTTCAAACAACACTTTATTATTCCTGAAAGGTCCTTCAGCACTTTTCTGTCATTATCATGTTATAATAGACTTTTGGGGGTTTTATTAATTGAAAAGGTATTTATCTGGGATTTTCCCAAAAAATTATAATACATGAAAAACATTTTTTATATATAATTTTGGGTTAAGTTGTAAAAATACTCATGAATTTTTCTCAAAAGTGCATCCAACACCATAAACTTATTTTAAGTACAAAAATACCCATGAACTTCTCAAAATGGGGCAAAAATGCCCACACCGTTAATTGGTACAAACGTCTGTTTTGTGATACCCACATTATTATTTTTTGAGGTATAAAACTATCCATGAACTTTTCTAAAAAAATGCATCCAACACCATAAACTTTTTTCTGGGTGCAAAAATGCCCATAAACTTTACAAAAGTTTATGATGTTGGGTGTACTTTTGAAAAAAGTTGATGGGTATTTTTGCACCTCAAAAAATAATAAGTGAGTCCCACAAAATAGACATTTGTACCAATTAACGGTGTGGGCATTTTTACCCTATTTTGAGAAGTTCATGGGTATTTTTGCACATAAAAAAAAAAATTATAGTGATAGGTGCACTTTTAAGAAAAATTCATAGGTATTTTTGCACCTTAACCATATAATTTTTTTCTTTATATATCATATCATTGTGCATTTTAAAGGGTGGCAGACAATCAGGTTGTCCAGCATGAATTCTCGGCAGCATTGACGGTGGTGGCAATGTTGCCGGTGGCATCATTGGGTGTCGTCTGAGACTTGCCAGACATTACGTCCACGACCAGAAGAGGGCTGTCCTTGGTGGAGAAAGGAAAGTCGTGTGGGGCAACTGAAGCACCATTAACGGAATGAGACGAGGTATGCATTTTCTCTTTTGGAGAGGTTCAATATAACAAAAACGGAGGGGCAAGTTAATTTATACGAGGAAGTTAAGGGGTGGAGCGAGCGTCAATTTATTCTTTTTTTTTTTTTAGGTGTAAATTTGCTTCAGAAATCTTCATGAGGAACAATGTTAGCTTGGAAGTTTTTTGGATTCAATATCACCACAGAAGTATTAAAATATAGTAATGTTGCCTTTTTTCATTAAAAAGATAACAATTAACGTCAATTGCTTAACTGTCAACGTTAAAAAGCGGTCTGAGGCAACATTGATACGTTTTGAAACTTTCAGGGTGACATTAAACCTAAAAAAGCTTTCAGGGCAACATTGTTCTTCAGCGAAAACTTTCAGAACAAATTTGCACGTTAACCCTCTTTTTTTTTTTATTTACCTTTTTTTTCCAAGGTAGCTCGTGCTTATCATGGGGCATCTTCTATATATTACTCCCTCCGTTGGTTATTATCAGTTTTAAACGCAATTTGGTACTTTTTATAAGTTTCATTTTGGAAGAAGTTAATTTAATTGATTTTTTTACATATCTTTAATTAATTATATGTCTTTGTCATTTTTTCATCAATCCTCCTTCATATTCCTTTGATCTTATATGTAAGTCATTTGTACCTCATTCTCAAGTATCAAAAAATGCATTAAACTGAAAAGATTTCTTACATTTGCCCTTATATTAAAATTTTTGTCTATCTATATATTTACAAATTATTATTAGTCCTATCATTTCTCTGTCTTTCCAATAAAAATTTAATCGGAGTAAAATTATATAAAAAAGTCATTAATTATTCTACAAATTTTTCCCCTATAAGTGAATTACGAATATGACTAAAGTGATATAATTTTTCACTCATTCTCTCTCCCACTCACCCCTCTACATAAATAAGTTACATGTTACAATTTTTACCTTTTTATTGTCTTCCATCAATTTTTTCAATTTGCATGATTTAGTTATTTAAATCCTATAAAATGGACCGGATGAATTATTTTAAGAAGGGCTAACGTCCTCTTCACTTCGAGTACAATGAAGACAAAATAAGCGAGAGCCACTCTATGGCATGTGTGTTTAGATGTGTGTTTGGATTAGTTTTTGAAGAATAACTTTGACGATTTATGAAATAAGTATGTGAGAGGCGTTTTGTCTCGATTTACGAAAAAGGGCTTTTGAAACCATGATAAGCTAAAAAAAGCACTTTTCTAATTTAAAACCATGGTTTGATGAAAATGTTGTCAAACATCTTAAAAATGAGAAAAAACACTTTTTTTATTTTAAACCATGATTTTAAGACTCAAAACCAGGGTTATCTAACCCGGATCAGAAACCGGCGACCTGACTTCTAAACCGGTCCGGGTCTTTTTTTTTTTTTTTTTAAATTTCTTTAGAATTTCATATTATAAGCTTAAAATATTTCATTTCTCACCGGTTTGGTCTCAGTTTAGCTCCGATATGACCCACTGACCCTTGATCCAATATCCTGACCGGTTCACTGACCAATCCAGATTTAATTATCTTGCTCAGAACCATGATTTCGGAAAAGTAAAATTTTTCTCCTCCCTCAATTTCCCTTTTCTCTCTCTTTCTCATTTTCCCCTTTTTCTGTTTCTCTTTTCTCATTCTCTCTATTTGCCCACTTTGACCTTTTCCCCTTTTCATCTTTCTCTTCTTTCCCCATTTCCCATTTTTTCTCTTCCGTATGGTAATGACAAACTTTTCTGCTAATATTGCCATGCCTTTTTTTTTTTTCCGAGTTTGAAGTGATGAAGTATTCATAAAATAAATACAAGTAGCCCCAAAATGTTTAATTAGCAAGAACATGGGATTGGTTATAGACCATGAGATTCAGCACAGCAACAAAGAAAAGTTGAATAAATCGAATTATTACATATACTCCCAGTGACACCAATTTTCAGTTTATTGTGACATCAATTTATATTATATATATTTTGTAAATATTTTATTATTATTAAAATTGACTAATGTTTTAATTTTAAATTTTTCAAATTATTTAAATTTTATTATTGTATTATGAAATTTGATGTTAATATATTTGAAATGGAATTTTATATTTTATATGCAATTATTATATTATCTAATGTCCTTTTCGATGATTTGCACATAAAAAAGTGATTATGATAGCAATTATCCAAACACTCTTATTTTTTTTAAAAATCATTTTTTTCACATAATTTATTATACTTAGAATCTATTCTCTAAAATCACTCTTATCACTTTTTCTCTATAAACTATTTTTCAAAAACTAATTCAAACACACTATTCACTTTGCCAAGAGCATCATGTAGATCAAAACTGTTACCTATCACTTATAAGGAATTTTCATGATGCTAGGTTACACGGCCAACATGTGAGATCTGTTTATTATACTTTTTTGCCAGCTCTTATTTATGCTTTTGTAGGTAAAATATCCCCCCCAAAACCATTAAAAAAAGAAAAGAAAATTATTTGTGGCTTTGATGTTTCTAGTTTCTACACCTAAAATTTCTTTCAACTTTCCTTGCAAGCCTGTATGAATTGTTTTTTTATACTCCGGAAGGAATATATGCCTTTATTAACTGGAGTTTGTTTTCATGGGTTGAGGATTGTGCCAAATAACCAAATATATAAGAATATCATCATGATCCTTATTATAATTCCAGCTTAACTAAATTTCATATATCAATAAATTGAAGTTAAGATATTTAATACTCCTTTCGGTCCTAATTATAAGACAAAATTGACTTTTTTGGAGAAATTAAGGAAACCAATTAAATTACTTTAGAGTGTTTATATTTTTATTTTTTTTCTCTAAACTAATTAATTTGACTAATATATAGTCTAATGATACTAAAAATATAAACACTCTAAAGTAATTTAATTGACTTCCTTAATTTCTCCAAAAAAATCAACTATATCTTATAATTAAGACCGGAGGAAATACATTTAAAATTGATTGACTTTTTTAAATTTACCTATTCAATAATATATTGAGGAAAAAAAGATATTATACATTTCCTATCATCTACAGTTTTAACAAGATAAAATTGAAAAATACTTAACTTCTCTTAGGATGGACGTATATTTAGAACAGAATTTTTTTAAAAACTTATAATAAGAACTAGATATATAGTAGTATGTTTCTGGTGAAAAAAAAAATCAAATATAAGAGTGTGATGAAAAAATAGTAATCAATGTTGCCTTGAACTTCTAAAGTGACAGATAAATAATTGTGTACAAATGTATTTCATCAAAAAGTGATAGTAATCAAAAAGAAATGGAAGGAGTAGATGTGGATAATAGAATATATATATATATATATATATTATCATGTGCGAATTGGGGTGAAAATAGGTTATGTTAGGCTTAAATAGGCCTAGGCCTACAACAAAAATCAAAACTTGAATCTATATATGGGTTTTTTTTAGGCTTGAGCCTGGGCCTTTAAAATATTTGAAGCCTATTTAAAAGCCTACTTAAAATATAGACCTTTAAATAACCTTTAAAATCTATACATCTCCATGTTCATTAACCCGGACCGGACCGGCCGGTCCAGCCCGGGAACCGGCGAACCGGCCGGTAAACCGGTCAGGTTCCCGGTCCGGTCCGGTCCGGGTTGCTTATTTAAAAAAAAAAAAAAATTTTTTTTGATTTTTCCTTTAGAATTTTATACTATAAGTCTAAAATTTTCAATTTCTCACCGGTTTGGTCTCGGTCTGACCCACTGACCCTTAACCCAGTACCCCGACCGGTTCAATACCCGGTCCGGGTTTTAATACCTTGATACATCTAGATTCATATATAATCGCCTTCACGCTTATTTAAAATATTACAGTATAGCATCAATTCTTTTTGTAATATAAAGGCTTAATAAGGAAAAGAAAAGAATCTCTAGGTACAACAATTGTTTAAGCAAATATAAATAAGAAAAACTAATGTCTGTTGACTAATGAATATATTTTTTAAAATTGATCAAGCATAACAAGTAACATGTAAAACTATTTTTTATCTCTTTTACTGTTCCCACATGAATTGGGACAAACTTCTTCTACTAAGATTATAATATTTCATTTGGCATTAAAATAAACTCATATAAATTATTATGCTTTAGTGGACGACGCAAATTAAAAGAGAGGAAGTGAGTTAGTATTGCCACATCAAGCGATCGGAAAGAAGAGATGTGAGGGTTAATGATTGATGCGAAAGTAATAATAATAAAATGTGAAACTTAGAAATAAGGTTAAGATGGTAATTTTATAAATAATTTAACAATTATTTAGATGATATTATATATTCTTATATAACAATCTAAATTAAAAAAGTTAAATAGGCTAGGCCTGTAGACTTGTAGGTTATGCCTTATGACTATAGGCCTGACCTGTTTATTTAAATAGATTTAACAATATGTCTGGGTCTGAACCTAGTCAATTTACTAAATAGGCTAGGTTATGTTTTATGTAGATTAGGCCGTAAGCCTCTATTAAATAGGTGTTTGAGAAGTTTTCAAACCTAAATTTACGTAACCTAAAATAAAACTCTTCTCACATATTTACCTCATAAACGGTAAAAATTATTTTTAAAAACTGATACAGACACTCGTTAAGGGCCTCGACTTATTTTCATCACTATGCGGGAAACTCCAATGACATTAAAAGCACGTGTTTGCTAAAGTTAACGTTTAAAGGAAGAGGGAATTGCCGCGGGATGTGAAGGATGTGTCGCCACGTGTAAGAAGGGGGTTTGCAAAAGATAAGGTGATCAGCCGAGAATCTGGTAGAAATCCGGAAGAGATAAGGAATGAGATGTCGCTCGTGGGTGGGGCCTCTGCACTTCTTTTACTAGTTACAATACTTTATTCTTATCATTTTCCTTCCATTTTTTTTCTTTCACTACATATTTCAATTTTTATATTGTAGTTTGGGCGGTTTAAATTTAATATTTAACAAAAATATTAATAAAATATTAATCTATTAAAAAAAATAAATAAATTTAAAAACTGCTAAATTTTGATTATGATGATTTAAAACTATAATAAAAAATATATAAAAAGAATAGGGTTAAGGTGCAAAAATACACATATGGTTGTCCTCAAAGTGCACCCAACACCAAATGTTTTTTTTAGGTGCAACAGTGACTATGTGGTTATAAAACAGGTGCAAAAATACCCTTTGACCGTTAGTTTGACTTTTTAACCTTCAAAGTGATGACGTGTACGATGACATGGATGCTAGAGTGACATTTTGGAAAAAAAAAACTTGCTGACTGGTAAAGCTTTGCAATTAATATTACCCACATTTCACTCTTTTAGTACCACATTCGCTGAAGTAGATTCAAATCTGAGTGCAGAGTGCTTAACTCACTCAACAGAGCTATTGCCCTAAAAAACATACTAATTGTCCAATTTTTTCCCAACCCTAGATTCCCAATATTATTAAATTAAAATCATTATAATACATATATTATATTACTAATTTTTATTAAATTATATGATTTATTAGGAAAATTTGATTTTCAGCAAGTTTTTTTTTTTTTTTCAGAATGTCACTCCAGCGTCCATGTCATCGTATACGTCATCACTTTCAGGATAAAAAAGTCAAACTAACGGTCAAATAGTCAAACTAACAGTCAAAGGGTATTTTTGCACCTATTTTGTAACCACATAGTCACTGTTGCACATAAAAAAAGCATTTGGCGTTAGGTACACTTTGAGGACAATCACATATATATTTTTGCACCTTAACCCAAAAGAATATTTTGATAAAACATTAAAAATAAACGATTCACATTTCAATTTAAAAATTGAGATGGGTAGTGAAAAGAAAGAGGAGAGAAAGAAAAAATGGTAACAGAAAATGATGGTAGCCAAACCTCTTTTATTATCCACTTCCTTTCATTTTTTTTATTATCACTATCACATTAACCTTAAACGATTGAGATTTAATATCCTATGAAAAGTAAGAAAATATATATAGAATACTTTAATAAAATTATAAAGATATGAATTAGTTATATTATATTGAGTTAAATTTATTTTTTGTTATTTAATAATATAATAATATTTTTATAGGATATTGAATCTCAACCATTCATAATTAATCTAATATTGAGAATAAAGAAATTCAATGTAAGGGAAATGAAGATACCCCTCTCCTAGTGGATCTCCTGTGTGAGCTGGAACCCTTCTAAGCTTCCGAAGATGAGTATTAAAAATCCTTCTAGTCATCATCATAGTGAACTAATGTTTGAATTCTCATCGGAAGATGTTCTCACATTTAATGTCATACAATATCTCAAATAGGATTACTTCTAATAATAGGATATCTATTAATTGAAAAAAAAAAATCGTGCTAGTCGTCAAACCTTTTAAAAGCTTTGGTTCCACTGTAATATTTAACCATATTGGACCACGGTCAAATCGTTGATAGTAGTAATTAAGCTACTCGTATAGTCGTATGAGTTTATTTTTAATTATATACTAATTGTTCAAGATTAAAAAGAAGTCAAGCCGTAATATAAAAATAAAACTTAAGTGGTAATAGAATTAAAGTAAATAATAGCAATAAAATTAAAATAAAGTTTAAAGAGTTTAATTATATAAAAATATATTTTAAGAAAAAACAAAGAAAGCAAATAAATAGTTGTATATTTTAAATTAGAAACTTAAGTGATTGTTTGGAATAGCAATTGGAACCTTCAAAAATAGTTTTTTAATCGTAATTTACAGTATATGAGGCAAGGTATTAAAACCCGGATCGGGTATTGAACCGGTCGGGGTACTAGGTTAAGAGTCGATGGGTCAAACGGGGGTCAAATTAGAGCTAAACCAGGGTCAAACTGGTGAGAAATTGAAGATTTTAAGCTTATTAATATGAAATCCTAAAGAAAAAGTTAAACTTTTTTTATAAAAAAAGTAGGAACCTGGATCGGACCGGTCTACAGGCCGATTCTTTGGTTTCCGAGTCGGATCAGTCAGTCTGGTCCAGGTTCAACAACTTTAATATGAGATAAATATATGAGAAAAATTTTATTTCAATTTATATAAATAAATACTTTTGAGGATAAAAACATAGGGCACCCAAAGATTCAAAGTCCATGCACGTGTGCCACGCGACTTGAGGGGAAAAGCAAAGAAACTTAGATTCATTAATTATTTGTTCGTGATTAACGCCCACCAAACACATGGGACGATGGGAATGGAAAAATATTAACCTTTACCGTAGAAAATTAATTAAATTGCCAACCCTATGGCCACGGGAGCAGACAAAAATCTCATATTTTTGTGTTACTTTCCTGCATGTGAGTAACATTAACGCGGGGAAGGAATAAGCCCTCCTGCCGCTAAAGAAAACATAAACATTGACCAACTTTGATCCGGGCCCGATTTCTTAATGGTACTTTCTTGAGTCCTATTTATAAAAATTTAATAATTGAATTATGTAATTTAACAAAATAGTTGTAATTAGTTAAAACTAATAAATATGTTTAGAGTAATTTTTTCTTTGGCTTGTTTGGTTGGAGGGGAGGGGATGAAAAATGATTCCCTCCCCTTATTTGGTATGAAAAGTAAGAGGGGAGGGGCCCCAAAAAAGGGGCTCCAAATCCCTCCCACTCCCTCAAATTGGCTCCCTCCAAATTGGGGGGTTTTGGAGGGAGCCAACAATTTGAGACTATTTTACCTCCATTATCTTTTCATATTCCTAATTATACCTTATGAGTCTTCAATAAAAATATAACTTCTTTTATTGTCTCCAGTGTTTCACGCTTGTGTGTGTTTTTCCCAACCTTGTAGTTCAACCAAATCATGAGTATGAATATCTCTAGCGGAATGAATGGTGATTAATATATAATTCCGTTGATGATGATATTTTCGCAAGTGAATTTGACTGTAAAATATTATCCATAAATCTTTGTTTTTTTTACTAGGGTTATCCATAAATCCATAATACAAGTGTGAGCGCATGACATCAATTTTTTTTGCAACTCCTCTGCATTTTTT
Source organism: Inga laurina (assembly GCA_963855925.1). Taxonomy (NCBI): domain Eukaryota; kingdom Viridiplantae; phylum Streptophyta; class Magnoliopsida; order Fabales; family Fabaceae; genus Inga; species Inga laurina. The sequence goes on along the minus strand of OY979701.1, from coordinate 85,587,359 downwards.
TTTTCAATAAAAGGAATTTTTCATTTAATTTAATATAATAATTGCTGGAATATTCATATAACAAGAAATTAAGTTGAGGGAAATTGAAAACTATTTCTATTTTATATCTTCATCTTTTTTTTATAAATTATATAATTTATATTAAGGTATAAACTAATTTAAATAATTTATATAAGGAAAAATATATAATCTAATGTTTAAGGATAAAATGGTAAATTAAATATTATCTTCCCTCCCCTCCCCTCTTAAACCAAACAAAGGATGATTAAAAAACCTTTCCCTTCCTCTCCCTCCAACCAAACCAAACAAGGTGATCCTCCCCCCTCCCATTCCATCCCCTTCCTTTAAACCAAACAGGCCCTAAGTATGTCTTTATTTATGAGGGAATAAATAAGAGAGAGATAGAGAAAATACTCCATCTGGTACTTTTTATAATAACCCAAAATTTGAATTTGCTTAATCCTTTTTATAAGAGCTCGGAAAAAGTTGCTTCAATATTTAATGAGTTTTTTTTTTCATTCATGCCCTTCATTTATTATATATATTGCATTGATTAAAGGATTAGTGATACTGATTTAAATGAGGGATATGAAGGAAAGGATCAGCTGCAAAGGATGTTAGCAGAATGCTTACGGGATAGCTGGAGTATAAAGGTAACTCATATTTTTAGGGAAGGTAATCATACTGCTGATAGGTTAGCACAGTTAAGCTTGAGTCAAGATTGTGATATTTCTATTTTGTCTGAACCTCCAGCTGAGGTGCAGGATGTTCTGTTTGCGGATCAAGTGGGTATTGGTTACCCAAGAGATGTTGTTATTTCTGAATAAATGATTGGGGTTTGTCCCAGTTTTTACCAAAAAAAAAAAAGGATTAGTGATACTTATGCTTATTCTATTTCTCTCCCTTACTTGCCCCTAATAAAATTAGGACATACTTGAAAAAAAAAAAAGTTTATTTCAAGACATGCTTATTATTTTTAACTAATTTTAACTATTTTCTTAAGTTATATTGAGCTCTTATAATTAAGGCCGGAGGGGGTATAGATATCACCAACCTTTGAATTAATGCAATACGTACATCTAATTAATGAGGGGTAAAAATGAAAGAAAAAACTTATTAAATGTTCAAACAACTTTTGTCAGACTCTTATAAAAAAGAACAAGACAATTCAAATTTTTAGTTCTTATAAAAAGGACTAGAGGGAGTACAAAACATTAAGGAACAAGACAATTCATATTTTAAACTCTTATAAAATACTCGGAAGGGAGAATAAAACATTTCTAACTCCATTGACGAAATTCATGGGAAGTAGTAAGTAATTCATTTTGTTAAAATAAAATAATATTTTTTATTGGAAAAATCTCTAATAAATAACTTTAAAAATGCTAAAAGACAAAAAGGTGTTTTGATTATTTATAATTTCAGAAAGATATTAAGCCTAAATTATATTTACTGAAATCAAACAGAAAATACAAATTTGCCCTTATATTTTTTTTACTGGAAAAAATAAATCCCCACTAGCCATCGCCGAAGCTCTGACGGCCCGCCCGTTGGCAGCCAGAGCTCCAGCATGTGGCAATTAGCCGGAGCTCCTGTGGGATTTTCTCCCTCTTGGGAACATTCTCTCAGAATATTTCAGGGAATATTCCCTTGAGAATATTTATTCCTAAAGTGGTGGGGTGAAGTACCCTCCACTACTTTATTTACACAAAAAATGTATGACCATTCCGGTGGGAATATTCCCTTCATCTTAGTAACATTCTCTCAAAAATATTTTAAGGAATATTCCTTTAAAAATATTTATTCTTAAAAGTGGTGGGGATGAGTTTTTAACCCCCACAACTTTGTTTGCACAAAAAGAGCAAGAGCATTGGGCCACAAATACTACTTAGTATAAATAATGCAAACAAAAAAAAAAATATATATATATATATATATTAGCCTTAGATCTTTAACCAAATCCATTAACAAATTCAGATAAAGAATTTGCAAATTAAGATAAGAAATTCACAAATTTAGATAAGGAGTTTACAATTTTCGTTTTTTAAGGAAAAAATTCACTTACTCTTTCAGGTCATTGATAAATTTAGATAAGAAATTCTCAAATTTAGATAAGAAATTGATAAGTTGAGATAAGGAATTCATAAATTCATATGAAGAATTCGCAACTTTCATTTAAGTAAAAAATTCATTTACTCTTTCAGACCATTCACAAGTTTAGATAAAGAATTCCTAAGTTCAGATAAGGAATTGATAAAATGAGATAAAGAATTCACAACTTTCATTTAAGTAAAAAATTCATTTACTCTCTTAGGTCATTCTCAAATTTAGATAAGGAATTCCCAACTTAAAGGAAAGTTGTGAATTCTTTATCTAAACTTGAGAATGACCTGATAGAGTAAATGAATTTTTTACTTAAAAAACGAAAATTGCAAACTCCTTATCTAAACTTGTGAATTTCTTATCTCAATTTATCAATTCTTTATCTAAAATTGTTAATAGACTTGGTTAAAAATAAAAAATTAATATATATATATATATATGTATTATTTATATTAAATAATATTGGTGACCCACTCGTCATGCACTTTTTGTGCAAACAAAGTGGTGGGGGTTCGAATCCCACCTCTACCACTTTCGGAATAAATATTTCCTAGAATATTCTAAGGGAATGTTCCCAATAAGGAGGGAATATTCCTCAGAATATTAGGAATATTCCCACAGGAGCTACGGCAGGTGGCTAGCCCAGAGCTCTGGTGACGGCTGGTGGGGTAATTATTTTTTTTCAATAAAAAAAATGTAAGGGCAAATTGATCTTTTTTTTTAATTTCAGTAAAGAAAATCTGGACTTAACATTGTTTTGGGATTATGAATATTCAAAACACCTTTTTATTTTTTAACATTTTTAAAGTTCTTTATTAAGGATTTTTCCTTTTTTATTTCACTCATAGTTAAGTAGAAATTCTTCATATTTGTATTATATTCTCTCTTCCGAGGGAGTACTCATCATGAAGATAACCGCATTGTTTGTTTAATTTTAATTTTCCCATCATGAAGATAAAAAAATTATAATACATGAAGAACAATTTTTATATATAATTTTTTTTCTTTATATATCATAACAATGTGTGTTTTAATTAATTAACCCGCACCTGGTCTTTCAAATTTTCTACTCACCTGAATCTTTAAGTGTAGTTGTTAATATGGTTTTGCTTCAGTAGAGTTGACATTTAGTCCTAAATATAATCCATTAATCCATCTAATCTCTCAAATTATTTTTCTCAAAATGCCTTTCATCAATTGTAGTTCCAATGCACAAGAGTATATTAAGAAAACCAACAAATTTATGCTACAACTTATAAATAAATTAGTTAAACAATTTTATTAACATCCGCAAAGTAAACACTATAAAAATATGTAAGATAACTTTGATATAGAACCAAGCACGCATTCTTTAAATTCACTAAAAGATAAATGTTATTGCGCGTGTGACTAGTTTGCTTTCTTTGTGATTAACTTTACACCAGTCACATGGGGATGGTAGACAAAAGTATCAAAATAACTGCGCCTTTATTAAATGTAGTGTGTTTTCACTTGGTTGAGAATTATGCCCAAGAGGCTAAGAGTATATTGACAATATGGCAATTAATGTTTCCTTAAACTTCTGACGTGGTTAAAAAGTGATAAATAAAAATAAATGGAAGGAGTAGATTAATGTGTGTGTGTGTATAACTACATTTTAAATTAAGAGATTCACCTTAACCCTTTCGAATGAGAGCGAGCCTAGCTTGGAGTTGGAGTTGCTCGTTATGACTGTTGTGTCTGCAAATGCAAAGGAGGAAAGAGAATGAGGATTATTCATCGGATGTGGTGGAGATTCCAACTTGCACTTCTCATCGACCACCAATTTTTATTTGTTAAGGATATGCAGATTGATTTCCCTATATATATATATATATATATGATAGGGCCGACCTGTTTAAACAAAAATACAGCAGGAGGTTTAGGCAAAAAACACAATCTAGGCAAGAGGCTTTTGAGACCTCAGAAGAGTTGACTCTTGGCTTATTACTATTTTGGTGAAACTAGCAGACCTATCATCTTTTTATCACATTAGTCTGTATTTTGTGGCAGAGTGCATTGGGTCCTGCGTTGACCGTTTTGTGCCCTTTTGCTGTGATGTTTTGTTATTTAACGAATTAGCTGCTAGGAGGGGGGCATCTTGGGAGTGAAGAGTGTAAGGTGAGGAGAGTGCTAGCCTCTCGAATAGCTAGGTCTCAGTGTATTAATAGTGTGAGTTTATCACTTTGTAACTTCCTTCTCCCACTGAGATGGGAGAATTGTTATTCCATTAATCAAATCCTGTATTCATCTGAGCTTATTTCTCTGGTTCCTAATAATTGGTATCAGAGCAGTGAGGTTCTGGGGAAGAATGGAGCAGGGAGACTTGAGTGTGCTTAGTCTCAAAGAACTGAGGCAGATGTTGGAGGCAATCACATTTAACCATAATGGAAATGAAGATGCTCAAAGGGACAACAAAGGAATAGAGGAGAAATTAGAGGCACAAGTTGAGGCAAAAAGGGTTGCAGAGTTGAGAGAAGCAAATGAAAAGGAGGAGCTTGGTGAAGCAAATGATATATCAGAGATCATATTGGTCAATGATGATGTTGAAACAGGCGATAAGGACGAGAAGGAGCCAAACGAACAAGAAACAGAGAGAGTCGAAGAACTTGAAGCCGAACAACAATTAAAGTACAACCTTTTTTAGTAGAAGAAAAGTTTGAAGAAGTTGTTGGTGACAATGGAAGAGAAAAGATGAAACATGAAAACTTTTTAGTTGGAGCAGCGGAGCCACACGTTTCTCCAAACGTTGTAGCAAGAGAATCTAATAAGGAGATGAAGAAAGGACGGGCTGTTGAGAGGGCCCAAGCACGATGCTGGAGATATGATAAGGTTCCAAAAAAAGAAAAAGAAAAAGACAATTCAATTCCTTTTGGTTTGCACCAGCAAACAAAGGAAGTTGGGCGGTACAACAAAGAAGCCACCCATACTTTTAATTTTCACCTTGAGGACAAGGTGAACCTTTTAGGGGCGGGTAATGATAGGGCTGACCTGTTTAAACAAAAATACAGCAGGAGGTTTAGGCAAAAAACACAATCCAGGCAAGAGGCTTTTGAGACCTCAGAAGAGTTGACTCTTGGCTTATTACTATTTTGGTGAAACTAGCAGACCTATCATCTTTTTATCACATTAGTCTGTATTTTGTGGCAGAGTGCATTGGGTCCTGCGTTGACCGTTTTATGCCCTTTTGCTGTGATGTTTTGTTATTTAACGAATTAGCTGCTAGGAAGGGGGGCATCTTGGGAGTGAAGAGTGTAAGGTGAGGAGAGTGCTAGCCTCTCGAATAGCTAGGTCTCAGTGTGTTAACAGTGTGAGTTTATCACTTTGTAACTTCCTTCTCCCACTGAGATGGGAGAATTGTTATTCCATTAATCAAATCATGTATTCATTTGAGCTTATTTCTCTGGTTCCTAACAATATATATTAAAAAAATAAACTCATCTTATAATTTCAAACTGTTTTAAGGTTAGTTTAGGAATGAGCTTCACCACTAAGCCAATTGGATGATTCCAATTGACTTTTTCTAACAAAACAAAATAAAGATAATATTTCAACTGGTAGTTTTTTTAAAATAATTTTTATTTAAAAATTATTAGTTAAAAGTTTTAAATTTAGATTATTCAAATTGTATTTGAACTTTTGAGATTTCATCACAACAATGAGCACCATGATGCTCAATTGCTAATCATTGTGATGAGCACTGAAATTGGTTCCATTAGTTTATGAGGTGTACTGGTTTTAAGGAAAGGATCCAATAATCACCTTCATGATAATTTTTTTTTCACATACTTATTTTATACATGATAAAATCATTTAAAATAAGACTCACATTGATATAGAAATTAAACTACAAAGTGGGCAAGAGAGAGTAATACTTTAGCATTTAGAAGACAAATATGGCAGATTTACAATTAAATCTTCAATCAAAAATCATGATAAACCAACGTCATTTTTTATTAATGCCACTTATGAAGTTAATTAGTTTTTAAAATCACATATGTTCACCATCAATTCAAACGCTCACGTAGACGTTACCAGAGTGAAAAATGGATGCTGATCTCAAAGCCTAATTTGGCAAAAGGTTATGGACACATTGAAGATTCATTGGTAATAAAATCATTACAGGACCACTAGTTCCCACAACACAAAAAAACTACTATATCAGTTCTAAGATCATATGGCATAATACATTGTCAAGGAAAAGGAGTCAGCTTTGGAAGCTTTATTGGCTAAGCAAAAACCTACCTTAAACAAACAAAACAACACCCACTGGCTGATTTTGAGCAACTACTTCCACACAAATCATTATTAAAGCCTGCAAGTGTTGTCCAAGTGCATCGCTAACTTAAGAATATCTATAAAAATTAACCCCTGTTCCCCCGAATAAAAAGGTAGAAACATATAGGCAATGAAAGAATAATTCTGCAACACAGCTCCTCTCCTATTCAGCTCTGGACTGGCCAGCACGAGAAGACAGGATAATACCAACAATGAGACCATACAGAGCAAGAGCTTCGGCAAAGATCAGGATGAGAATCATACCAACAAAAAGTTTTGGCTGCTGTGCATTAGCTCTGTAGAGGAAAAATAATTGCTCAATGGGGATATAAGTTTGCATAATCAATGACACGAGAGACATGCATCATATTCATCACATCACAAGAATATGCTAGCAAAGACAAATTTATGTTCCATCCGGGATCATACGACATTTGACATCTGTAATGTGCTCATTGTTCAACTCAAATAACAGAATGCACAGCCACAACAACAATGTCTTTCCCACACAAGTCAATTGACAAGTTTTTTTTTTTTTTGGTACTATCAATTCAATTAACTCCGCCTATGTTATAGCCGGTCCTAAGCTCGGGTAAAGGCCAATTCAATTGATAAGTATTTAGTAATTAGTATTGCTAATACTACGGGGATAAGGCCAAAACAACTATAACAAAGCAAGTCAAGAAAAAGTAGTTAGCGAGATTCTCAATAAACCAAATTAAGAGAAGACTAATAATATATCATATGCTAAGGTACAAGGGTCATACCTCACACCAGCATCGCCAACAATGCCAATAGCCATTCCAGCAGAAAGGCCAGCAAGTCCACAGGCAAGACCAGAGGAGAGATGTGCATACCCATCAAAGAGGTAATAAGATTTGGCCTTAGGGTTTATGCCAGTACTAATTATAACAGCAATAATAAGGCCATAAATACCCAAAACTCCGGCCATAACAACAGGGACTATGGACTTCATTACCAACTCCGGTCTCATCACACCCATCGAAGCCACACCTACTCCACTCTTTGCTGTGCCATAGGCAGCTCCCATACCTACAGTACAATCAATGTAAGTCTGGATCCGATCTCCCTTAGGGGAATAGAGAATCTCGAACATATTTTAAAATTCAAAAATAAATCAACAATTCCATAATTTACTTCCAAAGTTAATTGAAGATACTTCGGTAGCCATGTCAGGTCTCCTGAGTTTACTAGAATAAAGATAGGAAATTGGATTTCAACCCGCTTGCAAAGCAACGGTCGTCAAACAAAAAATTCTTAATCCAAACTTCATGTTGATTGGAGTCGCTTTGGTTAACGTATAAATGGATTTTCAGATTTTTAGTAGGAACTGATTTACGATTCGGAGCAATTTCTCGAATCCTACGATGACGGTTTCAAAATAGATCAAGACATAGCTGAATTGATCACAATTACTTGCTAATGACATACATACAAACTCATAAAACAAGTCCATGCTCTTCCCAACATTTTTTCCAGAGAGATACAAACCGAAATCAACCTGAAGAACAAACTCAACGGAACAGACCCAATTGTTTTTACAGGATAAAAGATAAAATACATATTCGATCACCAAATCATGAGGAAACGATACAGATCGTGAAAAGAAACAAATAGATCTCCTTCAAAAAACACTAGGCGATTGGGAAAAAAAACATGAGATATGGAATAAGGAGATCAAATTACAGGAGAAAACGAGGGCTGCTGCGGCTCCGAGGAAACCAAAAAACGGTGCCGTCTCATCGCCGCTGAACGAACCCATTATCGGATACGGATCTACAACGACGTCGGATAGATCTGGAAAGTATTATTTCTTCTCAGAAATCTTCAAAGTTTCGATCTTTCTCGGCCTCGATTATGTTTCCCGGTGGTAGGAAGGGACGTGGAAATCATGTGTTCATTAGTTTTATAATTAGACGCTCGGGTCCCCAACTCAGTCCGGGTCAAGTGATCCCCAATATTGGCTAAACTCAGGAGAGCTCAGGGTCCAATAATATGTTTTCTGGCAAAACAAGGTCCAATAAAATGTCTTAAATTGGGCCCCATTTTTGGGGCTAAATGAATCTTAATTAGCCCAAAACACAAAAAAAATTATGAATGGCCGATAGGATCCTGAATTATTTTCAATAGAAAGATTTTATACTTATAAAAAGTTGTAAAAAAAATAAATATATATTTATTTTCATTTTAAAAAATTAAAGGGAAAATCCCAGATAAATACCTTTTCAATTAATAAAACCCCCAAAAGTCTATTATAACATGATAATGACAGAAAAGTGCTGAAGGACCTTTCAGGAATAATAAAGTGTTGTTTGAAAGACCAAAATGGCCCTTACGTCGTGCGACATTGTGCGTCAAGGTCAAGAGTGCGCCTTTCCATTTCTCACTGAACCATTCCATTCCACTGAACCATTCCTTCATTCCTTCAGTTCACTCGTTCGACATTCAGTGCCGGAGCCGTAGGTGTCGTTGCCGTTCCCAAATCCGGAATTCTTGTGTGTGCCATTCTCTTGTGTTGCCGGTGACGCCGAGGTTCGTTCTCGTCGCCGTTCCCAAATCCGACATTCAATCGTTGGTTTAAGGTTTGTGTTCGATTTCTCCTCCTCGTCGTGCTTTTGTTCGATTTCGGTAAAGAGAAGGCTCTAAGTCTTGTCATTTCTCATAGAAACACTGGTGGAGCCCTAGATGCCGCCGTCCCCAAATCAGAAATTCTTGTGTGCCCCATTCTCTAGTGTTGCCGGCGACGTCGAGGTGGGTGAGGGAATTTTCAGTGGTTGGTTTGTCCGTTTAAGGTTTGTGTTCGATTTCTCCTCCTCGTCGTGCTTATGTTCGATTCCAAAATTCATCAATGTTCGATTGTCTTGTGCAAATGTTGGTGTGAGCGAAAAAGTTTAACTTGGAAACCGAGGTTCGTTCTCGGCGTGATTCCAAAATGCTTGTGTATTAATTACTAATGGTTGTTGTGATCATAGTTTTAACACCTACAGGTTTTTCTTGTGTTGTCTATGTTTAACTGATGTTTATGTTTCAGATAATCACATTGTCTAGAAACGATATTAATATTGATAACAAGCAGTATGTTTGTAGATGAAAGCTTATTTTTTATCCTGTGTAAAAATGCTGGAGCTTTGGGATTTTAATGGCAAACATCTATTATGATAAATTGGATGTTCTATTTGACAATTTAACCAAAAGAAATGGAATAGCAAAAATAAATAATGGCAATTCCATCGTTTTCACTTCTTTGGAGAGGAGGGTAAAAGTTTGACAAAAATGTATTAATAATGGGTTTGTGGGGGGACGGTTTTATAATTAATATTTGAATGCACGTGAATATACATTACATATTTCTCTGTCAAAGGCTGAAAGAAACAACCCAATGTTGTAGCTCTAAAAGGGCAATAAGAGCATTAAAATTGGGGTAGCAATACTAGGAGAGACAAGGATGTTGAGATGAATATATGATTATAAAGGAAGAGATAATATTCAAAATGATAATATCATAGGTAAGTGGATACGCTTAAGTGGAATTTTCAATTGTAGCTCTAGTGCTGAACATGGAATTTTCTTTTATGTGGGAGATCTATTAAGTGGAGACGCTTGTGCTTGTATTCGTTGTTTTTTATAGTTGAGATAGGAAATTTGTTTAAGGTAGTTAGTTCTCCTAGAAGATTATGTAATTTCCTTGATAAGTTGTGGTATAGTGGGTGCTAGGTATGGTTCTTTCTCTTCAGTGATGCTTTGAATTTCAGTCTATTCGTTACTCTATTTCATTGTGCACGTGTTTCTTTGAATGACTGAGCTTTTGTGTGTTGATTTAGCCTTTTGGTTTCGTTTGTATCTACAAGCGCTCTTGTTTATTGTATGATTGAATTGGATAAGATTTATGTATTATTGCAACTAATGGTAAATTAATTGAGCAAAAGCTGTTGCTGACGCGAACAAGGCAATTGACTTGAATGATGAACTAGCCAAGGCATATTTGCGCAAAGGGTGAGTGCAATGCTACTTTGTCATATTAACCTGGCTTTTTTCCTTCTCCGGTGAACCCTGCGTACTTTGTCATATAATCTGCAATGGTACTGAATGATGAACTAATTGTAACGCTACTTGAGGTTATCCAGGCTTGTGTGAAAGGTCTCAATCCAGAACATTGAAAATTGGATATTTCCCTTTGGGAATTTGAACGAATTAACACTTATTATCATTGTAGACCCAATAGTTTCATTCCCTTTGGGTATTCTGTTTTGCTGGAAGTCAGATTTAGCTACTGGTTTGCTGAAACAAGATTGGTTTTCGATTCTGCATGTTATAATTGAGTAAAATGTTATGCATTAACTCATTGAGTTGTTACAGATTCATTTAGTTCAGTTGAATTAAACTGTTATGTTAAATTGTAGCTGCAATTTATTGGGTCTTATACAATGACAAGTGAAGTGGATACGCAGAGAAAAGATGTTAAAAATGGTTATATGTTGTTTCGTCATGAGTTTGAAAAGGGGAAGGAGGGCCTAAATTTTCATGAGAAGGTTAGGGAGTCAACAAAGGCCTGGAGGAATATGAGTGAGGAAGAGAGGAAAAAATATAATGATAGGGCCAAGCAAGGAAGGCCGGACAAGCAGAAGAGGAACTATCCAGTTGCTTTTCACTCCCGTTGCTCCCTAAATCAATTCACCAAGCTAGCTGCTCATGTAAATTGTAATCCACACTTAAAAGCTAAGGTACAAAGATTAGGATTTGGAGCTCTACTAGATGTGGAATGTATGAGGCTCCCCCGGGAAATTTTAGTTGCTATAATGAGAGCGTATGATCCCCCGACCAATCAATTTAGAATTAGGGGGAAGACAGCTGAAATAGAAGCAAAAGATGTTGCTGAATTCCTTGGGGTTCCAAATAGTGGGGAGGAGGTTAGAGTAGACATCAGTGACACAGATGACACGTATAAGAGATTGAAGGCTGAGTATGGCAAGGTCAAGTATGAGAACATACTTAGTGATATAACATCTGGGGAAGCTGATGACAAGTTTGAATTTTTATTCATGTTACATACGTTGGGAACTTTTTTAGCTCCCACAGCAAGCTCCACAATCAGTGACAAGTTGCTGAAGCTCATGTGCTATACCATGAAAGGATTTGCCAACTTTGACTGGGCCACATACATTGTTAATGACCTACGCAAAGAGATAGCAGATTACATTGACACAATTAGAGTCAACAAAGAGGGAAGCTGCAACGTGGGAGGCTGTTTGTACATGTTGTTGGTATGTACTATGAGCCGTTTTTTTTTCTTTTCCCTTTATTGATCCACCAAATGTTTAATATTTGTCTTTTATGTTATAGATATTTTTTGGTGAGCGGTTCCCTCTGTCTAAACCTGTTTGCCATGCGTCGATGTCTGCAATTAAGTTTTGGACGAAAGAGAAAGTGAAGGAGATGATCGACAAAGAGCGCAAGAGTGACATTGGGCTACTATATATGAGGGAGCCAACAAAAGTGCACGAGCAGAAGGACTTTCCCAACAAGAAGGGAGTCGCTTATTTAGACCCTGTATGTCATCACATTATGTAAAATTAATTTAATGAGTTTGCAATGGCTTTGACCCTTTTTGTCAATATGTTTTGCAGGAATTGAAGGCATTGCATGCACGGTTGATGGGGGTTATTGAGGACAACCACAGGAAACTTGTTGCTGCTGTTGAAGACGAGTTGGTTAAAGCACAACTACAGATTGAAAGGCGGCGCAAGCAGCAAGCTGAGGACCCTATTGACTGTGATGAAATCAATGATGACAATCCGGACAGACATGAGGGAAGTGATAGGGTACATGGTGAGGACGATGAGGGACAGGATCACAATGAAGATGGTGTTGATCATGATTCGGACGATAATGTAGATACATCACTGGCCTCACCCATAAACATTTGTGAGTTTGATGAAGAGACTCCAAACCAAGAGCCTACAAACATTGACCAAGAACAATCCGGGGATGATGAGGTTGGACAGAAGGAACAAGGGCCAAGGAGATCAAAGAGGCCAAGGATGCCTAAGAACATGTCCCCGTGGACTTTAACAAAGCCAGTTAAGCGGACCAAGAGGGGTAAAGATGACAAGGATAAGTTATTCGAGGTCATATCTCGAATAACAAATGCTGCTGAAGGTGAAGAGTAAGTGCTAAAGTTCCTCTCACTTTTCTAATCAGTCAATTGATTATTCAGTAACTGGATCATGATAGTGTTTAGCCTTTATAGGGTGCTGGTTGACATTGGTGATGAATACACTACAAGGGACCAGCTATGGACACTCGGTGGACTTAACAAAATCAGTAACCGTGTAAGTTAAATAAAACCTGATTTGTTAACAAAATTTCTGTAACGCATCTAATGCAGTCCAGTTCGCATGCAGTTAATGTCTCTTGTGTGTAAGATGTTAATGGCAGAATTGAAGAGCGCAGGACAAGTGGGGCGACATATTTTTGACGCAGATTTTATGGTGAGTAAGCTGTAAGTTTCTATTGGCCATCATTCAGTTACTAATCGGTCTAACATGTTTATTCCTCATTCAGTTACTATTGGCCAGAAAACCTATAGGTTGGTCAGTTGCTGAATGGGAGGACCAGCTACTGCCAGAACAAGTTGGCTACAATATTGCAGAGTGTGATCTCATTTTGGGTCCCATGTTGGTCGCAGAACACTGGTTCTGTGTAGCACTTGAACCAAAAACGATGAACTTTTACGTGCTTGATTCAATGCGGCCACTAACTTTTACGAGCAAGAGTAAAAAGCCAAAGAAACAAAGTGCATTTGCAAATCCCCAGGAATCCGCTCTCAATATCCTTGTAAGAAAATTGTGTGCCAAAGTTCCTGTTATTGAGTTAATTATGTCGATATAACAAGGTTGACCCTATTTGTGCAGCGGGATCGATTTCATGCTATCATCGCGCTTGTGAAACCAGGGCATGCTGGGAAGCAGCCGGTTGGAGACTTCATTTGGGCACCCATTCCCCAACAGAACAACTTGTGAGTATTTTTGTATGTTCTACTGACATTGTGGTTATAATATGGTTTAGCATTACTGTCGCATCCTTGTGAGTGTTTTCATGTCACATGTGTCTTGCAGGCGTGACTGTGGAGTCCATGTGCTAATTTGGTTGAACAATTGGAAGCCAGGTGTAACATTCGACTACGGTGCTGATGAGGTTGGGGCATATAGGCGAGACCTTATGTGGTGGGTGGTTAACCATGAAATGAATAGGAAGAGGGAGGATGCATTGAGATTGCTGGCTGCATAAATGACCCTGACTAATAGGATATGACTGATTGACGAAATTATTTTCTTAATGTAACTTTTTGTTCTTCTATTAACACTTGTTTATTTTTGAATTAACCATTGTTGTGAAGAGAGTAACCCTGGTTGTGTAACGTGTTCACCAAGCATTGCATTTTGGGGTGACATTGTAAAGTTGATATTTTTGTAAATGATCTTGTATACCTCTTCATAGCAGTGTGCTTTTCCATGTAATGTTATTGTGTATTTGAATATACTAAATTCGAAGTCCCTATGCCAATATGCACTTGCACTATACAGGAAACAGGAAAATGATGAAATATTGTGTGTCATAGTGTTTCCCAAAAGGGGAGACCTTTGACAAGTTTCCCAATGGGATTAACAAGTTCCATAATGTAATTGACCAGTTTCATAATGCACTTGACAAGTTAGGGTCATCCAGGAATCACTGAGTGTTAACAGCGAAAGGGGAGACCGCTGACAAGTTTCCCAATGAGAATAACAAGTTCAGTAATGGTATTGACGAGAACGATACTGGGAATGACAAGTAAGGGTCACCAAGCAATCACTGAAATTGTTTCTCCAGAAGGGGTGACATTGACAAGTTTCTCAATGGGAATAACAAGTTTCACAATGGGAATAACAAGTCTCATTTTGGGAATGACAAGTAAGGCTCACCAAGCAATCACTGAAATTGTTTCTCCAGAAGGGGAGACCGCTGACAAGTTTCTCAATGGGAATAACAAGTTTCACAATGGGAATATCAAGTTTCACAATGGGAATGACAAGTAAGGCTCACCAAGCAATCACTGAAATTGTTTCTCCAGAAGGGGAGACCGCTGACAAGTTTCTCAATGGGAATAACAAGTTTCACAATGGGAATATCAAGTTTCACAATGGGAATGACAAGTAAGGCTCACCAAGCAATCACTGAAATTGTTTCTCCAGAAGGGGAGACCGCTGACAAGTTTCTCAATGGGAATAACAAGTTTCACAATGGGAATATCAAGTTTCACAATGGGAATGACAAGTAAGGCTCACCAAGCAATCACTGAAATTGTTTCTCCAGAAGGGGAGACCGCTGACAAGTTTCTCAATGGGAATAACAAGTTTCACAATGGGAATATCAAGTTTCACAATGGGAATGACAAGTTTAATAATCGGAATGACAAGTAAGGCTCACCAATTGACAAAGACAACAAATGACTATGACATTTTCCATGTAAAGGGTCCAAATGACAATTTGACATTACGCACTACACCTACACACATTGCATACAAGTCAGTAACCCAAAAAGATGGGGTCCGTTCATGTAAGATGTAGTTACAATAACCTGTCATCATTAACAACTATTTCAATGGAAATGACAAGTTCAGTAATGCAATTTACAAAACACCAGATTTTGACTAACAGCATAGTGAAAAAATAATTTTAACATTACGGATAACAGCAAGGCCCAATGCATAGAAGTCGTTAACACAAAATAAGGTGTCCCTTCATGTCTACTGTAATTACAATAAGCTGTCATCATTAACAAGAGTAGTAATGGGAATTACAAGTCCAGTAATGGAATTTACAAAACACCAGATTGTTCATGACAGCAACTTTGCTTTAACCAGGCCAATGACAAGTGAACATTACGATTCCACCAGCACCTAATGTTTTCTTGTCATTCCCATCATATAACCTATTTTTTAACCTAAAAACAGTACTTACATAAAGTTTCATAAATGTCATACCCCTTCCAACCAAAATATGTGAAGGGATCCAACTCATTATACATAAAACAAAAGCTGACTTGCAAAATAGCTACTCCCAGGTCTGCACACCCAGGATTAAGTTGGGTTAGGATTCTTGCACGTTCTTCTGGAGTGCCCTGCTTCATGGCATGAGCTGCAATGGTATACTTTCTTGATTTGGAACTGTGACTCTTTCCTTACAAATCTGGGCCTACCGGGAGGTCGGCTAGTCTTAGGTGGTGCAAGGAACGGTTCAGTTGCTATATTATCTACCCGGTAGTCATTTGGTTTTGGCATGTCTATTGTGACGACTGGGATCATTGTTCTGCTATATATCTTCTGTTGACATGTAATCTTGAACCACTCATCAACATAACTGTACACATTTCCATGAACTCCCTTAATGGCAGCACAAGCGTGAGGACAAGGAATACCCGACATTTGCCATCCTCTACATGTGCACTCCTTTAATAACAGCTCAACCTTCAGTGATCCACTTGGTGTATGGACTTTCACCCTACCACCTCCATATACTTCTACATCCATATATTCAGCCCTTTTAACATTTTCCTTCACTTGTTGTTCTATGTTTGGCCCAACACCGTTTTTCCATTTACTTATTCCCAAGCTTGCTGCATACATCTTTTTCGCTACTTTGTCACGATGCTCGTGGATAAGTTGGGCAACATTATGACGCCTCTCCTTGACCATCCAAGCATTGAATGACTCAGCAAGGTTTGTCGTTATTTTATCCCAACGTTTAAAAGGGAACTTACTCATGGCCCACCTTTCAATATCACCGTGGTTGATCAACCACTCATATATTTCCTTATTAAAAAGCCTCATGTGTTCCATTGCAGTATGGAAGTCGCTTTCAAGCCTTGCATATGCAATTGCATCAAGCAAGTCTAGTGCATTTTGCCTTCCTTGCCCCCCTATCTTCCTCTTTCCTCTATTCAACTTAAGCACTTGGGCGCTGAAGTTTTCCTTAATGTGCCTGTAACAATATGCATGCCTCTCACCTCCGAAAACTCCTCGCACAGCAGCGATTATCGCATTGTGTCGGTCTGATACAATTGTGATGTGTAACGAACCTAATATCTTCTTAATCATGTCAAGGAACCAACTCCAGTCTTCAATTGTCTCTCCTTTCACTATAGCGATGGCAAATGGCAACAATTCATTGTCTGCATCAAATGCTGAAGCTGACAATAGAGTTCCCTTGTATGGCCCACTTAAATGGGATCCATCTATGTACAATATAGGCCTAGCACCAGCAATGAACCCCTCTATACAACAACCATAGGCTATAAAAACACGCTCAAAGGTGTTCCTCCCACTAGCGACCCATTCAGCCACTGTCTTGTCATCACTTTCCTTTAACCGCTCACATATCCATGGTATAAGCATGTATGTCTGTTCAGGTCTACCATGAATTTCCTCCATAGCCTTTTCCTTTGCCCTATATGCTTGCTTATATGTCAATTGCACTCCATAATCTCTAGCCAAGCTCTTCCTTATTTCATTTGCCCGCTTGTCTGTGTTATTTCTAAGCTCATCAATGATAATTGATGATGTCAAGCTAGCACTTCGAGCATGTGTCACATCAAGATTGTGTTGGGCTGTATGAACATGTTCTTTGGTGTATCTCGTCACACATACGAAACGATTGCTCTTCCCAATTGCCCTCACAATTATTCTCCATGGACAATCTTCAACCTTACATTTAACGTACACACAATCTCTACAATTCTTCACATATGTGTACTCAAATTTGTGCGCAATACTGAACTTGTGCAGCACCTTCTTGAAATCATCCGCATGTGCAAACATCTGATTTACTCCTACCAACAAATCCTTCCACTTCTTATAGCTCATCTCTAGTATCGGTGTTGGGGCACTCTCAACTGCACATGGAAGGCTAGGAAGGCTAAGAAGAGGTCTTGCATTCCACTCATTTTCTACACATTCATCATTCAATCCATAACACACATCCTCATCAATGTGCGACATTTGCTCCGCAGCTCCCAATAATTCATCAACCCTGCATGGATATTTAACAAGTGTTGTGAATACATATTACCACTAACACTATACCAACAAACTTTTTACGTAACCAAAATAACTGACACTTGCCTTTCTATGTCCTCCATTGCCCTTTCTTCATTATCACTTCTTTTGCATGCTACATACACATGTGCACTGCTATCATTATAATAAAACAGATTTTCCATTTCAGAATCATCAATGAGATCTACTAATATCTTTTCATCAAACTTCACAGTGTATTTAATGTCGCACCTATGCCCATCTACACCAAACCATTCTCCTATCATTACCCTCAATTCTTCAATTCTCATCCCTTCCTTCATTGATTTTACCCTCACTCTCCCACCACTATATTTATCTTCACCTTCAACATTACTTACAAACTCCCCCCCAATGTGGAAAAAACATATCAGTGACTTTAAAGAAGGTGTTGCTTGAATATTTGATGTCATGTTGCATGATAACCTGCAACAAAGAATTCAGATTTCAAATTAATAACAATGTTAAGCCTTTACTAACTATTTAACCTCCAACTCCACACCCATGTCATGACATCATTCATTTCTCAATATATATGGCATTCACTAACTTACTGCTACTCTTAACAGAATTTGTTTTGGGATTCACAACAATAGTAATGGTGTTGACAAAGTCTGTAATGGATTTTACAAGAATCACTAACTCACAACAACATGTGCCAAACGATTGAGCAACACTATTTCCTTGTCATGTATTAACTTATTGCGTGACAAAATGAGTTATTTCCTTAACTATTATTATTAATGCTAATGACAAGTTTAGTAATGGTAATGACAAATCCTGTAATGACATTCACAACAAACCAGATTTGCTCATGACAGCAACTACCATGCACGTAAACATATGCTTATTTCATTACAGATCATTCATTTCACTTGCACTTACTCAACGGTCAGTCATTACATCAATTCAATGCTACCTATTTCAAATCAAAAACCTCTTCATTATGCTCCCTCTCACAGCTAACAAGACCCAACACATAAATGACCCACAATCCCACCACCATTGTCATTCGATGTCGCCGTAGGTACGTCAAGTCCAAACCTTTAATCCCACTCAACCTATAAACCCACTTACCCACAACCAAAACTGCCATAAATAATCTACAATCCCAACAACATTGTCACTCCATACCCCTCATTGACAACCCCAAATAAGTTAGCTTCGTTACACCACGTGATTGCCCATTTTTTTTACTGTTCATGCACCTTTCGGACCCAACGAACAACACGGAATAAACACCAAAATTAACAATGATCATAAGATGGATATAGTCCGATTCATCTCAAAAATATTATGTTTCTCAGAAAATTACTTACACTTGTCCGATTCAACCTTGATTCCTCGCTCTTCACCTTCAACGATGACCCAACACACACCTTCGACTGTGTTTCTTTCTTTTTTCTTTGCCTTTTGTCCACAACAGCCACCTCATGTCACACAAATGAAAAGAAGGGCATTTTGGTCTTTGAAACAACACTTCATTATCCCTGAAAGGTCCCTCAGCACTTTTCTGTCATTATCATGTTATAATAGACTTTTGGGGGTTTTGTTAATTCAAAAGGTATTTATCTGAAATTTTCCCTAATTTTTTTATCTTAATGATGGGAAAATTAAAATTAAAACACACAATGCCGTTATCTTCATGATGAGTACTCCCTTGGAGGAGAGAATATAATACAAATATGAAGAATTTCTAGTGAAATCAAAAATATTATTTTATTTTAACAAAATGAATCACTTACTACTTCCCATGAATTTCGTCAATAGAGTTAGAAATGTTTTATACTCTCTCCGGTGTTTTTACATAAGAATTTAAAATTTGAATTATCTTGTTCCTTAATATTTTATACTTCCTCCCATCCTTTTTATAAGAACTCAAAATTTAAATTTTCTTTTTTTCTTTTTCATAAGAGCTTGACAAGTGTTATTTGAATATTTAATAAGTTTTTTCCCTTATTGTTGCCCTTCATTAATTATATGTACGTGTTGCATTAATTAAAGGGTTGATGATATTTACACCCCATCTGACCCTATTTATAAGAGCTTAATAACTGAATTATGTGATTGAAGAAAGCAGTTAAAATTAGTGAAAAATAATAAGCATTTCTTGAAATAAACTCTTTTCCAAATATGTTCTTATTTATTATAGGCAAGTAAGAGTGAACAATAAAGTAAGTATAAGTATCACTAACCCTTCAATCAATACAATATATATGATTAATGAGAGGCACGAATGAAAAAAAATTATTAAATATTGAGACAACTTTTTCCGAACCCTGATAAAAAGGATCAAGCCAATTCAAATTTTATTTGGGCTCTTATAAAAAGTACCAGAGAGAGTATTTACTCTATTTCTTTCTCTTATTTATCTCTCATAAATAAAGGTATACTTGGAAAAAAAAAAATTATTTTAGACATATTTATTAGTTTTAATTAATTTTAACCGTTTTCTTAAACTATATAATTCGATTATTGAACTCTTATAAATAAGATCGGAAAAAGTACTATTAAGAAATCGGATCCGGGTCAAAGTTGGTTAACGTTTATGTTTTCTTTAGCAACTGGAAGGCTTATTCCTTCCCCCTGTTTACGGGGCAAAAGAGAAGATGGTGACGAGTTTAATGTTATTCACATGGAAGGAAGGAGCACAAAAACATGAGAATTTTGTCTCCTCCCGTGGCCGTAGGGTTGGAAATTTAATTAATTTTCTACTTTAAAGGCCCGTTTGGTTCAGGGAAAAAGAGATGAGGGAAAGGGAAAATTGGATTTTTTCCGCTAG
The DNA here is from genome assembly GCA_963855925.1 of Inga laurina. NCBI lineage: Eukaryota > Viridiplantae > Streptophyta > Magnoliopsida > Fabales > Fabaceae > Inga > Inga laurina. The sequence goes on along the minus strand of OY979701.1, from coordinate 85,567,046 downwards.
CGACAACCATTTGGTTCGCCATTTCCGCGGGAAAATATTTTCCTGGGTCCACCAATTTTTAGCCATATGATTGAAAATGGGTTCCTATCAAAATTGATAGGAACTAATTTTTAAGTGGGGAGGGAAAATGGCTAAAGACACAAAAGCCCCTTGATATAACATTGGATATGACATAAAAAGGTGAATGGGTCCATGAACATTTAAATAATATTTTTACTCCAGGCAAAATGGTGTTTTGGGTCATTTTTCTACCTCATTTTCTTCAAATCATACAAAATTTTTTCTATCAACCCATTTTCTTTTTTAGTGCAAACCAAACATCCATGTGACAAAATATGTTTCATTTTTTTCTATTCCATTCCTTTCCAACATTTTCTTTAATCCAAACATACCCTTAAGTCTGATATTTTTCCATTCCCATCATCCCATGTGTTTGGTGGGCGTTAGTCATGAACAAACAATTTAAGTAAATAAATATTGTTATGAAATCAAGAAAATATAAGAGATTGAGAAGAGAGAGATGAATAAATATAAAAGAGAAATGGAGATTAAGGAGTGAGTGATTCTTATTTTATTTTAAGTTAACAAATATGTATACATACTTTTATTTATAGGGCCCTAATATTGAGGACCAATCCTATGAGTTACAATACATAAAGAGGACAATTAAGCAATATAATTATACCATTAGATGTTACAAAGATTAAAAGTTAGAAAACTCTTCATTTTGTATTTTCCCTCAAGTCGTGCGACACACTTGTGTGGACTTTGAGTCTTTAGGGTACCCTGATTATAATTGTAATTAAAAAATTCTAGAAAAATATAATTGAAATGGGAAAAGATAAATTTGTGCTTTAAATTTATCAAATCTTAAGTCAGAACTAAAGTAGGAATATAGGATTTCCAATTCCAACCAAATGATCAAATTGCCCTCAACAAGTCTTAAGGGTCAATAACAACATTTGTATATATATTAATAGCATCATATTTTACATTAACGACCTTATTTTCACGTTTGACAATTTCATATCCCAAAAATTAGAGATAATTTTGGGGGCATAAGTTTCAGGAATTAATAACAATATCTGTATCTATATTAATAACATCAAATTTTACATTAATGACTTTACTTTCATGTTTGATGACTTCATATCCCAAAAATCAGAGATAATTTTGCAGGTGTAAGTTTCAACGTCAATAACATTAAATTTACATTAACGACTTCACTTTCATGTTTCATAACTTAACTTAGGGCAATTTGGTCATTTGATCAGAATTGAAAATTCCAAATTCCTACTTTAATACTGACTTGAAATTTGATAAATTCGCAGCATCAATTTATCTTTTTTCATTTTAATGGTATGTTTATGGAATTTTCCTATTGTAAGTGGGCAATGAATCTAAGTTTATAATTTAAAATATATAACTATTTATTTGTGTTTTATTTACTTTGATTCTATTATTACTTAAGTTTAATTTTTATATTACAGCTTGACTTCTTTTTTATCCTGAACAATTAGTATATAATTAAAAATAAACTCATACGAGTAGTTTAATTACCATCAACGATTTGACCCTGGTCCAATATGGTTAAATATAAACCGTTGAACCAAAGGGTTTATCAGTTTTGATGACTAGCACGATTTTTTTTTCAATACACAAATATCCGATTATTAAAGATAATTCTATCCAAAAGATTATATGATATTAAATATGGACACCTCTTCTTAAAAAAATTCAAATATTAATTCATTACGTTAATGACTAATATGATTTTTAATACTCACCTGCAGGGGTTTAAAAGGGTTTCAGCTCACATAGGAGGCCCATCGGGAGAGGGACTTTTCTATTTTTTTAATCGTTCACTTCCCTTTATTTCTTAATTCATATTGTTAGATTAATTCTAAATAGTTGAAATTCAATTTTCTATAAAAATATTATTACAATATTAAATGACAAAAAAAATATATAAATAAATTTAAATCATTAAAATATAATATAATTAGTTTATATCTTTATACTTTTATGGAATATTGAATTTGAACTATTTAAAATTAATTTACTGTAAAAATAAAAAAATAGAGGAAAGTTGATGGTAAGAGAAACGAATAGGCCCATTGTTGTCAAACTCGCGAGTTGACTCTCTGAGTTTACTGTTTTTACGTTTTTAACTTATAAAATCGAGTCGAGTCATTGGTAAACTCGTGACCTTTGTAAACTTGGTTAAATTCACGAGTTTATACACCAAGTTTACCGTTTTTAGCTTACGAAACTGTGTTAACGGAACTTTTAAACTCGTGTTAACTTTTTCAATTTGATTATACTCAACGGCTTTATATATGAATTTTATAAAAATTTATTTGTTAAATACGATAAATTATGAATGTTGATAGATTTAATTTCAATTATTTGGATTTAAAATATATTTAAATCAAATTATTGTCAATTTTTTATATTTTAATTATTTAATTTTATACTAATAATATCTATTTAATGGTAAAACTAAACTCTTACGAGTTTATAATTTGAGTTCACGATACGAATTTACCAAGGTTTTGAAACCCGGACCGGTCACTAGACCGATCAGGGTACTGAGTCAAGGGTTAGTGGGTCAGATCCGAGTCAAACCGGAGCTAAACCGGTGAGAAATTGAATATTTTAGGTTTATTAATATGAAATTATAAGAAAAAATATTAAAAAATCAATTTAAAAATAAATAAAAAATGGTGAACCGGACCGGTTTATGGTCCGATTCACCAGTTCTCGGGCCAAACCTGCTGATCCGGTCCGGGTTCCAAAACAATGAAATTTATATCATTATCACGAATTTACTTAAACTTATGAGTTTGACAAACTTAGACAGGTCATTATCTGAGAGGGTGAGGCATCTCACTCCTTATCTCTTCCTGATTTCTATCTACTGGATTCTAGGCGGATCACCTTATCTTTTTCAAACTCATTTCTTACACGTGGCGACACATCCTTCACATCCCCCCAATCCCTCATCCTTTAGACCTTAACTTTAGCAAACACGTGATTTTAACGTCATGGGAGCTTCACGCATGATGATATATATATATATATATATATATTATCAGAAAAATTATCTACAAACACCTCATTACAAACTTATTTATCATTTGAAATCTTCAAATGCAAACAATCTTTTTTGTATGTAAAAGATATTTTTTTATATTCAATATATCTTTCTTGTGTGACATTCCCTTATATTCGAATAATCTTTCTTTATATATAAAAGATCTTTTCTCAGATTTCATTTGACAATAAATTTTTAATAAGATATTTATAGACAATTTTTCCTGTATTATTATTATTTTTTTTTGGCCAACTCTCCCCGTATTATTCACATCTAATCCTTCCATTTCTTTTTTATTTTCCGTCACTTTGTGATGAATACGTTTGTACACAATTATTTATCGGTCACTTTAGAAGTTGAAGGCAACATTGATTACGATTTTTTCATCACACTCTTATATTTGATTTTTTTTTTTTGGGCCAGAAACATACCACTATCTAGTCTTTATTATAAGCACAGTTTGTCAATTTTTTTTTTCCAAATATAGTCTACGCTGAGAGATATTAACTATTTTTCAATTTTATCCTTATTAAAAACATAAGTGAAATGAAATGTATAACATCTTTTTTTCTCAATATATTATTGAATAGGTAAATTTGGAAAAGTCAATCAATTTTAAACATATTAAATATCTTAATTTCAACTTATTGATATATGAAATTTGATTAAGCTGGAATTAAAATAAGGACCATGATGATATTCTTATATATTTGGTTATTTGGCACAATCCTCAGCCCATGAAAACAAACTACAGTTAATATAAAAAACAATTCACACAGGCACGCAAGGAAAGTTGAAAGAAATTTTAGCATATTAACTGATCTAGGGGGAGAAACTAGAAACATCAAAGCCACACACACACAGCCCAGGGGGGCTTGGTCCGATGGTTGAGACAAGGGAGGCAAAGATTCCCTCCCGCCACCTGGGCTCGATTCTTGGGAAGTCCCTCCCAAGGGGCGACTCCGGATTAGTTTGCACCTTCGGTTGTGGGATACCGGGGGAAGAAATTTAAAAAAAAAAAAAAATAGCCACACACACACATATAGAGGGTGGTACTTTACCTACAAAAGCACAAATAAAAGCTGGCAAAAATGTATAACAAACATATTTCGCACATTCGCCTGATAACCTAGCATCATGAAAGTTTCTTATAAGTGAGAGGTAACAATTTTGATCTACATGATGCTCCTGGCAAAGTAAGCCATGGAGTGGCTCTCGCTTATTTTGACATCATTGTGCTCGAAATGAAGAGTACGTTAGCCCTTCTTAAAATAATTCACCCGGTTCATTTTATAAGTTTTAAATACCTAAACCACGCAAATTGAAAAAATTGATGGAAGACAATAAAAAGGTAAAAATTGTAACTTTTAAGGTATTTATGTAGAAGGTGAGTGGGAGAGAGAAAGATGGAAAAAATTATACCACTTTAGTCCTGCATGTACACTTATTGGGGAAAAGTTTGGTCCTGTGTAAGGCATTTGCAGAATAACTAACGACTCTTTTTTTTTTTTTTTACAATTTTATCCCGATAAAATTTCTACTGGAAAGAGAGAGAAATGACAGGAGTAACAATGATTTGTAAATATACAGAGACACAAATTTCAATATAAGCGCAAATGTAAAAAAATCTTTTAAGTTTAATGCGTTCTTTGGTACGTAAGAACGTGTTATAAGTGACTTACATATAAGATCTAGTAATATGAAAGAGCATTGGTGAAAAAATAACAGATATAATTAATTAATTTTATATAAAAATTTAAAATATCAATTAAATTAACTACTTCCGACATGAAACTTATAAAGAGTACCAAACTGCGTTTAAAGCTGATAATAACCAACGGAGGGAGTAATATATAGACGATGCTCCATGATAAACACGAGCAACCTTGGAAAAAAAAAATAATACCAAAAAAAGGGGTTAAGGTGTAAATTTGCTTCAGAAGTTTTCGCTGAGCAGTAATATTGTCTTGAAAGTTTTTTGAGGTTCAATGTCATTCTGAAAGTTTCAAAATGTATCAATGTTGCCTCACAACGCTTTTTATGAAAAGACCATTTCTCCAAACAACAATTACCATTATGGTTTTACAAATTCTGGTTAAATCGTGGTAATCGAAAACGATTTCTCATTCAAGACAAATCGAAGCTCATGGTACAAATTCACCCACAAACCCACTACAAGAAATTCTTCACTCTGGGCACCCTTAGCAACAAGAAAAATCATAGCTTACGAGTTTTAAAACACTGAATTACACAATTAAAATTCCAAACCATACATTTCCCAACATAGTTATCCAAATAGTAAATGTGATATTCTAAAAACATGAGATGTCCTAAAATGGCAATATAGAAAATAATACAACACCAATACCATAAGATGCCTGCAAGATTCTTAACGTCTATGCCTCTGGTTGCTTCCCTTGGCCTCTAGCCAAAATAGAGGCATCGCCTGAAAATTATTTACAACGATAGGGTGAGACATAAAGTCTCAGTAACCAAAAACAATTTACAAAATATGCAGGAAAAGATTGTAAGTTAAAGAAGGAGGTTTAACTAACATAATATTAATAATATTCTAAATAATTAAACTTCACATAATATGATCAACAGTTAGAACCATCCCCAGTCATCCATCCTGCTCCTCCTTATAGCTTCTGGACGTGGTACAACCTATCAATGCTAGTATACCTGGCCAAAGGTTACCTAATCACATCAAAAATGCCGCCCCCTCCCATGCCACCGCCAATATACCATAAAAAGGAGGTGCCCGCCCAAAACACTCAACTCAAAATCCGGGTCAGGAATGAGAGAGCCGATGGGCACACAATTTCACCATATCTCTTCCACACAACCCAACATATCCCATAATGAAAAAAAAAACAATATATCAATATGATTCTCAAAAACATTTACAAATTATCATCTCTTATACAACAATCCATCACAAACATCATAACTATTGCAATAGTAACAATTTTAATAATAATCCATGCTTATATATACAAGTTGGGAAATACACTGCTTCACTGAACTAGGTTCATATTCAAACATACAATAATATTTCAAAACACATATAAGTACTATAGATGAAAGTAAGGTTTAGGAAACACCTTATAGTCCAAAGCAAGCATATAAAATAAATTAACCGCGGTTACCTCAATTACAAGCTTAACCTTAACTTGAGTACCAAACATGAACGATCACCGATCACAAGAAAACTCTACATTATCAATGTAAATAACAATTAACCAAGGTTCACTGCTACAAAAAGGGTAAAAGGTGGCACACATTTTGTGACCCTTCTTTAAACAAGTGCCACAGCTTCTCTCTTTTTTTTACCTCTATAATTTTTTATTTTGAGTACCAGCTGTGGCGCCTAATAGATTAAGTGCCACAATTGAGGAGGCCTAATGTGGCACCTGCGGCGCCACGTAAACAGCTGTGGCGCCTAACCCACCAGGCGCCACAACTGTAGATCATGTGTGGCGCCTAAATAAATAGACGCCACACATGATATATTATATATCAGCTGTGGCGCCTAAGCATTAGGCGCCACAGCTGATGAGAGGCAATGTGTGGTGCCTAACTATTTAGGCGCCACATGTAACCCCCTTCCCACCTTGGGCCGGGATTTAGTTCTTAAACTCATAATTAAGTTGTAATTAGAGACCATAATGAAATTGGGACTTAATAAAATACTCTTTTGCCCAAAAATCGGATTTGCAAAAACATTTTTTTTTTCAAAATTTATTCACAATGGTCTCAAGTTCTCAATACAAAATAATACTGGCCTGAACAGGTGGATTCCATTTACAAATATCAGAGTGCAATTAAATTCCCGACACACTCGGGTTCCATTCATAACAAAAGGGATTTACACAAGGCACAAAGCCTACAATTCAATACCCTTTTACTTGGGGATTACACCAAATCTATATATACAATTCCAAAATCTACAATGATAACCATTAATTCCAAAATACACTCCTAAACAGGAGCTCTAACCACTCTTCGTCGCCCGCTTGCCTCTCGATCCTTCGGCCCTGTCTAAAAGGTTTAATTTTTGGGAGAGTGAGATTCTAAAGAATCCCCGTAGTAACAAGTCAATCATATAATGTACAACAATAATGCATGTAATCAAATCATCATCCACACAAGCAACTACAACGGCAGTTGCAGCGGCAATGGTTAGTATGACACAAGTCATCCCTGACGATTGCTCACGCTAAATTGCTCACGCTGTATTGCATCACAACAGTCAACATAGTATAATTCACCACAGCTGGGATCCATATAAAGCATATCATATTCGCAAGCCACATAGGCAAGATACACATACACAGCCCACGGCTGGTTTTCACATACGCCGCCCCCACGGGTCGGATTCACAAAGATCCACGTCTATTACGACGGCAGTCCAACGGCCGACTAGAGATGACCACTGTCACTCCCTATACGGCTCACGCTGACCTGCTCGCGCCGTAATGGACCATGGCACACATTTCACAAGTTCAATGATAAGATATGCATACCAAAACATCATACAAGATATGAGAGAAAAGTCACTACCTGAGTTCTTCCGGACGTGTCCTAGCGCCGGTCTCTCCCGAGGAAGGCAAATATCAAATCCTATTTTCACAATTAGGGACGAAGAGTTATTCTCTATTCCAAGACTTAATTCACTTCATAATACTTAATTGGTTATCATTATTGCTCTTTTAGAGTCACTAAATACTCCTAACAACACTCCTAAAGGGTAGGAAGAACTATCCCAAAGATCCCCTTTTGGAAGCACAAAACTGAGATTTTACACTGAATCACTCGAGCACAGATGACCGTGCTCGAGCACAGATTGTACGGACACTCGAGTGAAAACGGTTTCACTCGAGTGATCGTACGGACATCTCTCGGGCACAAGAGAAAGTGAGACTGCGAGTGCTCACCCGAGAGCACAAAGAGACTTTCAGGAACTGGCTCACTCGAGCACAAAATCCTCACTCGAGCACAAGGCTAAATGCCTCACTCGAGCACTCTCGAGAGAAGTCCAGGAAGTGAGAACCCGAGAGCACACAAAGCTCTCCAAGCACAAGATCACTCGAGCACAGCCATATGTGCTCGAGCACACACCTCACACCCGCGAGTGAGAAGGCACACTCGCGCACCTTACTCGCGAGTGACAACCCGAGAGCACCACCCCTCCCGCCTGGAGCAGACACCCAGTGCTCGAGTGAGAAGGCAATGCTCGCGAGTGTCAGAGCACACTCGTGGCAATCAGCCCGCGAGTGAAGACCAGAAAGCAACCCTTCATTCTGGACTCACACCATCACTCGAGCAGACCATGCTCACTTCGAGCATGTTCATCGCTCCACCAAAAACCCAGGTGCACTCGAGGCACCAAAAGGGAAAACTCACATTTCACTCGAGCAGAGTTCATCCCTGCTCGGGTGAAACTCATCCCTCACTCGAGCAGACCCCTTCTGCTCGGGTGATGTTCATACTTCACTCGAGCACACCCCTGTCTGCTCGAGTGAATACCTCAGATGGCAGAAAACGCAGAAAACAGAGGCACACTCCTCAACCTTTGCCCAATTGATTCCTATGGCCATAAAACTTAACCCAAAGCCATTCCCACACAAAATCACCCAACAAACTCAATGGAATACTCAGAATCATCAAAATCCTACTCCACTATCATGCTTTGGGTGTTGGGCAACAATTTCATCAAAATTCCCATTTCATCCTAACATCATATTTCAATCTCTAATCTATCTATCTAACATAAACTCATTCCAAAATGTCATTCTCATGCCATAAACATACCAAATGAACAGTGGCACTCATTCTCATGATTAGACCAAAATTTCCAGAATTTATAAACTATTCCAAATGGCATGAAACTTAGATAGATAGGTTAGTTTCACTCACCTTATCAACTTCTCCAAAGGGAGTTCTTGATCCACCAACCCTCAGATTTTCGTGTGGCACCAAACAACACCAAATGGCCCAACTATACACACCAAAATGAAGCCCATGATTCAAGGATCAACATTTATGAATGGTGTTTGAGCAAAGAAGATCATTTACTTACCCAAAATCACAAGTTCTTCTTTCTCTTTCTTGCCTAAAACTTCCGCCGGAAATGGAGGAAGAGAGGAGAGAGAAACGAGAGAGAGAAAGAAATGGGAAGGAGAAGCAAAAAGTTGTTCTTTGTCCACATGTGATCTCATCCAATGGCCACCACAATGCCACATGTCAGCATCTCCTTCATTCCCTCAATAAGCTCACACAAGCTAAGCACACTGGATCCCGACCCACGGTCAAGGAATCACCACCGTTGATCTTAAATACCATACATATGCACTAATATTTCCAATTTCCACTAATTATGACATTAATTAAAATAGCCATAAATTACATAATAATTCCAATAAATTCATAATTATCATTAATAATCATGATTATCCCTTAATCAAAAATTGGGATATTACACCACACTTGCTCATTTTTTTTTTAAAAAAATCAAATGGATAGTGTATCTCTTAATTATTTCATTTCCCGCGTAGTGGTCCCGTGTTCGCCCCCCATTCCTTCTCTTTTTGACTACTACTCCACCTTAATTATTTAACTACTCTCTCCTCTATTAAACTACTTTCCCTTTCTCATCTTCTTAGTGGATCCGTCGGCCCCCTCCCTCCATTTCCTATAATCTTCACACTAAAAAACACACCCACACGCTCACTCGTCACTCAAGCTAGCGTCACCAACGTGGTCTCCCACTCCTTGCGCTGGTCAATTAATAGATTTGTAAGAAGAAGACTGTTTCATTCTAGCTTGCTTTGTTTAATTTTTTTTTAGTCAAGATAAACCGTAATATAACGTTTGCCTTTTTGTTCCTAATTTAATAGGAAAGAGTGAAAACCTAGCCTGTTTTGTTTTCCTTGTTGCTTTGTTTAAATTTTTTTGCCGACAAGCTTGCGTTTTTTAGTAATATTTTAATTTACTTAATTAGTTGTTGATGTACTGTGTTGACATATCAAGTTCTTGTATTGTGATATTTTTTATGTTAGCTTTAGAGAGTATTAATGTAAGAACATTATTGTTGGGGAATTTGAATTTTAAATGTGAAAATTTTATATATATATATATATATAATAGGTTGAAATATAAAATAGAAAGATTGACAATTTGTGGAGATGATAAATACGAAAGCCACTCATTTTATATAAAGCTTCACAATATATATTTATGTAATAGGTTGAAATATAAAATAGAAAGATTGACAATTTGTGGAGATGATAAACACGAAAGCCACTCATTTTATATAAAGCTTCACAATCAGGAAGCATAAAAAAAGGCCATAGGAAAAAGAAGAAGAAGAAGAAGAAGAAAGAAAAAAAAAAGAAAAAAAAGGGACCCTCCTATGACACTTGTTTGAGGAAGTGCCATAGGAGGGGGGTCTCCTGTGGCGCTTGCTGACGTAAGCGCCACAGTAGGACCCCCTTCTGTGGCCCTTGCTGACGCAAGTGCCACAGGAGGCCCCCCTCCTATGGCACTTCATCAAACAAGCGCCACAGGAGGGTATTTTTTTAAAAAAAAAATTTAAAATGTTGTGGCGCTTCCAAGCGCCACAGCTTTTTTAAGTGGCGTCCAGATATGTGGCACTTCTCTAGCCCCACAGTTAATGCAATTATAAGCGCCACAGTTTTATTTTTTTGTAGTAGTGGTTCTGAAACCCAGGCCGATCACTGAACCTGTCGGGGTACTGAGTCAAGGGTCAGTGAGTCAGATCGGAGTCAAACCGGCGCTAAATCGGGGTTAGACCGGTGAGGAAGGGAAGATTTTAGAATTATTTATATGAAATTTTGAATAAAATAATAAAAAAAAATAAAAAACCAGGTCAAACCGTGAGAAAAACAGTCAAACCAGGGTCAGTTACAATTAAATCTCTTTTTCTAATTTATATGGATATAATATAATTATTAAACAATATTTGAAACTCCCACATAATTAAAATCATATAAAAATATAATTCTTAATATCAAATTATAATTTATAATTTCTTATAACACAAAATTTACCAAACTAAACTGATTAGAATTTCAATAATACCTCTAATAAATCAAATAAATTACTCAATCCAAATTTCATCGGATAAAAAGCCTAATATAGAATTATTCATAGATTAATTATATAGAAAATTCATTATAAAATTATATACCACCTAAATAATAAAAGTAACTTGATTAAAATTAACTATTAATTATCCTCAACATTCTTATAACCTTGTATTAACAAAACTCAAATTTTTTCAAAATCCTAATCTTAAAATTTTCTCTAATCAATACATAATTACTATTATAAGAAAGAGAAAATTATTTAAAATATTTTTCGTAGAAAAAATATTGTAATTAGAAGAGAATCTAAATACCTTATTGATCTCTAAAACTGTAAAAGCTGAGACTTTACAAACTAAACCACTCCAGAGATAACACTTCGTCTCAATGACGAAGTGAAGTGAGATAGGGGTAAAACTAGAGTTGGGAATACGGGCCAGCCTGCAGCCCGCGCGGTGCGGGCTAGCAAAATGCCAACCCTAACCCGCAGTGTGCGGGTTACGGGCCAGCCCGCGGGCCTGCATTTTTTTTTTTGAAAAAAAATACTATTTTTTAAAGAGAATTGAAAATATAATACACATATATATGAGTCATTAAATTTACCTTCATAGCATCAATCATTTCTCTTATAAAAATTTAAAAACATAATCTACAATTCAAGAGATAAAGTTATCAAATTTATCAAAATTTATAAACAAAACATAAACTCATCTTCAAGCAACCAAGATATAATAATTTTATTTAAAGAAGAAGGGAAGAGATTAAGATTTTTTTTCTTTGGATTGGGAGGTACTAAGATAGGAGTAAAAAACTCATAAATTTTATAAAATTATTATATGTGAAAAAAAAAAAAAAATTTTGTGGGCCAACCAGCGAACTATGCGGTACGAGTCTGTGCAGTCCACATTTTTACGGGTTAGGAAACCTGTCAAAACCCGCGGGCTCGCGGGTTAAGCTTGCGGGTTAGACCCATATTAACGACTCTAGGTAAAACCCCCTCCTCCAATCACACCACCGAAAGGTTGTGTGATTTTAAATTAATTTAGCTTTTTTAAGTTTTTTATTTAAGGGTGAGGCACTGAAAAGTGCCCCGGCGCCACTTTTGTTTTTTTGGTTTTTTTATAATTATTATATTATATTATATTATTATTATTTTTTAATAATAATTTTTTAATTATTATATATATATATATTTTAAACATATTTTAATCAAATCTTTCTTTTCTTTTTATCCCAAAAATCACTATTCCCTCCGATCCTATTTATAAACAACTTTCTCTCTTATAGGGATTGTCCTTTTTATAAACAACCTTCACTTTTTGTTTGAAAATATAAGCGTCTTTTTTCTATTTTACCCTTATTAAATACTCATCATCTCTCATACTTTTTATCTATTCTCTTTCCCATACTCTTTTCATAAATAGGGGCATATATGGAAAAAACATAGCATTTTGACACACTTATTACTTTTAACTACCAGTTCGTTTTGCACAATCAAGGGAAAAATTGCTTATAAATAGGACAGGAGGTTGTAATAAATTCATAATTATCTCTAAATTATAATTATATCCTAAAAATAAAATCAGGATGTTACATTTTAACATTGACTGTTAACTTTTTGACGAAAAAAGGTAATATTGTTCTATTTTAACATTTCCGCGGCAATATTGAACTCAAAAAACTTCTAAGTTAACATTACTTCTCAATAAAAACTTTCAGAATAAATTTACACCTTAATTCAAAAAAAAAAAAAGTAAATGGACGCTCGCTCCATCCCTTGATTTCCTTGTATTATTGCTCGTTTGGAATAACTTATTTTTGGGCAATAAGTGCTTATAAATCGTGATTCATGATATACAAAATAAATATGTAAGAGAAGTTTTATCTTAACTTACATAATAAACACTTATATTCAAAAAATAAGTGTTCCCAAACATATACTTAATTACCTTATCCCTCCGTTTCTGTTATATTGAACCTCTTAAAGAGATAATGCATACCTCGTCTCATTCCGTTAATGGTGCTTCAGTTGCCCCACTCGGCTTTCCTTTCTCCACTAAGGGCAGCCCTCTTCTGGCCGAGGACGTAATGTTTGGCAAGTCTCAGACGGTAGCCGACGATGCCCCTGGCAACACTGTCACCGCTGTCAATGCCGCCGAGAATTCATGCTGGACAACCTCATTGTCTGCCTCCCTTTATAAGATTGATAAATGGGGCCCTCCATACTTTTCTGTGAATTCCTCTGGTAACATATCAATCCTCCCACATGGGTCATCAACCAATCCTCATCAAGAGATCGATTTATTGAACATTGTGAAAAATGTCACTGATCCAAAATCTTCCGGTGGTCATGGGCTGAAACTCCCCCTCATTCTCCGACTTCCCGACGTACTAAAGAACCGGGTCGAGTCCCTTAACTTGGCCTTCCGACGTGCAATCCAGTCTCAGGGCTACAAGTCTCATTATCAAGGCGTTTACCCAGGGAAAAGCAATCCCGACCGGTTCATTGTGGAGGACATCGTGAGATTCGGTTTCTCTTTCCGGTTCGGTTTAGAGGCCGGTTCAAAAGCCGAGCTCCTTCTTGCTATGACTTGTTTGTGTGAAGCTAATCCTGAGGCCTTTCTGATTTGCAACGGCTACAAAGACTATGAGTATATCTCTCTGGCCTTAATCGCAAGGAAGCTATCCTTGAACACGTTCATCGTTATCGAACAAGAAGACGAACTTGATGTCATTGTTGAATTGAGCAAGAAGCTCAGCATTAAGCCTGTGATTGGTGTTCGAGCTAAATTAAGGACAAAACATTCTGGTCATTATGGATCAACTTCGGGTGAGAAAGGCAAGTTCGGGCTCACTACGATTCAGATTTTGAATGTTGTGAGAAAGCTTGAACAAGTTGGTATGCTTGAATACCTGAAGTTGTTGCATTTTCATATAGGTTCTTAAATCCCTTCAACGACATGTGTCGCTGATGGTGTAAAAGAGGCTACACAGATATATTGTGAATTAGTTCGATTGGGTGCTCACATGCAAGTTCTTGACATCGGAGGTGGTCTTGGCATTGATTACGACGGTTCTAAGTCTACTGATTCCGATGTTTCTGTCGGATATACTATTGAAGAGTATGCCACAACTGTTGTTCAAGCAATTCAATGTGCCTGTGATCGTAAATCCATTAAACACCCTATAATTTGCAGTGAAAGTGGAAGAGCTATTGTGTCTCATCATTCTATTTTGATCTTTGAGGTTATTTCTTCTACCACATATGAATCACCGACTTTGTCCTCCTCTGGGCTTCAACATTGGATTGATGCGTTGTCGGAGGAAGCTTGTGTTGATTATCATAATCTATCTCGTGCGGCCATTAAAGGCGAGTACGAGACTTGTTTGCTTTACACGGAGCAATTAAAGCAACGTTGTATTGAACAATTCAGGCAAGGGTCTCTTAGGATTGAACATCTTGCCGCTCTAGATGGTTTGCTTGAGTTGGTTCGTAAGGCAACTAGTAGGGAAAATAAGGATCCACCTGTTCGACCATACCGTGTGAATTTCTCTGTGTTCACCTCAATTCCTGAATTCATAGGGATAAAACAGTTGTTTCCTATAATTCCCATTCACCGGCTAGATGAACGGCCAACAAAAAGAGGGATATTGTCGGATTTAACATGCGACAGTGATGGGAAGGTGGACAAGTTTATAGGCGACGAGCCAAGTCTGGCGTTGCACGAACTGAGAGGCCGTGTCGGAAAATACTACATGGGAATGTTTTTAGGTGGGGCGTACGAGGAGGCAATAGGTGGGGTTCATAACCTTTTCGGGGGGCCAACTGTTGTTCGAGTGGTACAGAGCGACAGCCCACATAGGTTTACAGTGACTCATGCAATGGTAGGGTCGTTGTGTAGTGACGTCCTTGAGGTTATGCAATATGAGCCACAACTCATGCTTGAGACCTTAAAAAACCGTGTACGAGAGTTTGTGAAGGAAGAGAATGACGATGATGAATGTATGGTCACTGCTTCATCATTGGCTAGTCCCCTGGCTTACTCCTTCAACAACATGATGACTTATTTGGTTTCTTCATCATCTTCATCTTGTTGCGCTACTCTGCCTTCTCTTGAAGAATAATGGCTTTCAGAGCTTATCATATATGGCCACGAGCTTCACATACTGGCGGGATGTGGCTAGCTATAGCTTGAATTATGAATGTTGATCTTTAGTGGTTGTTTTTCGAATGAAGAAGAAGAAGAATAATGGCTTTTACTGTACTATATTGCAATATGTAGTAATTATTTGGATGCAATTTATCATTGTAAGTCTTTTTTAAGGTGAGAAATAACATCAGTGCTTGTCACACAAACACATCTTTTTAGGTTTTTCTTTTGTAATCTCTCAATCATTTAATTTAAGTATCAAAATAACTTATGTTTGATATAGATGGTGAATTTTCCAATTTTTTTGTTTAATACTTTAGGAGTGACATTACAATGGCTAGCTCCTTGATAGTTTGTAATACCCAGTGCCTTGAGAGAATTGTTCGAGGGCAAAAAATATCCCTTTACTCTTAAAACTTTATAATATTGTATTGAATAATTTGTGATTTGCAGTATTTTCTTCCGGTCAAGAACCCCTCCATTGCACCTCCATTTATTAAAAACGGTGTCGTTTGACTTTTTCCCCTTAAAAAAGCATCTTTGTTTTTTCCAGTCCATTGCTGCAGGTGGCGATGGCAAAGCAGAAGCTGATGATGACGAGCGCACAATTCATCTTCAGATGAAAGAAGTCAATCTGCTCCACCTCATCAGAAAAACAATAATAATGGTAAAAGTGAGATGGGCATAAGGGATGAGAGTAGCAACTCAAAATTATGAAAAGCGTATAACCTTAAAAAACTGAACCCTTCTTCAAATTCCATTGGTCAATCCACTACTACAACAAAAACCGCCATGAGAAAAGCTTGTGTCTCAGTCCTCGCCAGATCAGAAGCCCCCATGGTGTGTGCGCATCTCCATATGAGGATGCAGATCTGGGCGACAGTGTGTGAATGCGAACAGGACCACAAGAGGCGACGGTGATAACGACAGATGAAGTGACGGTCGACTCCACGAACTGAACCTCTCTTCTTCAGATGAAGGCTTAGAAGGGGACGATGGGTGAAGAGAAGGAGGAATAGAGATAACGGCTCCGGAAGAAATTTGCAAACGCTAAGCCAGACGGAAGAAAAACAGACGTTGCTTAATTTCTTTTTTCAAAAACCAAACGACACCGTTTTTAATAAATGGAGGCGCAATGGAGAAGAACCTCAATAGAGAGGTTCCTGAACGATTTTCTTTACTCTTAAATATACAAATTTTCTACATATTGACTGTCTGTTTGATTCTAAATGTAGGCGTTTTTTATAGAGTGTAGTATGATGCAATATTTATTAACCATTAATTACTAAATATATTTCTATTACAACTTAACATCTTTGGTTTGGTTTAAGAGAAGTTGGGAAGGGAAGGTGGTAATAACTAATTTACCATTTCACCCTAACAATATATTTTAAGAATGAAATCAATAAAAAATTATGAGGGCTATATCATAGAATACCATCACCATCGCAGCCGTAACCATCACTACCTCCTCTTCCTCCACTGCCGCCGCCACTACCTCCTCATCCTTCTTCACTGCCATCGTCGCCACCCCCCCGGCACTACCTCCTCCTCCATTGTCGTCGTCACCACTACCTCCTCCTTCTTCTCCGCTGTTACCCCACCATTGCCCCCCTCCACCTCCTTTACCCTCACTGCCACAACCTCCATCTCTATTATTGCCTTTATTGTCACCACTACCTCCTCCTCTACCTCCCCCTGCCGCCTTCACCTCCATTGTTGGTGTCATCACCACTAATACGTCCTTCTTCTCCACGGCCACCACCTCCACCATTGTAGCCACCGTCACCACTACCTCGTCCTCCACCAATGTAGCTGTCATCACCTGCCATTGTCATATCACTGTTACTGTTGCCTCCACCACCACAATCATTGACATCGAATGATCCTCGGCGAGATAGTGTGACAATTATTATGAGGCAATGCAATGACTCTTAACTATTTTTTCTACAAAGATTATATTAAGGATAAAATAGATTTTATATGATATATTAATTTTAAGTAATTATTTAAAAAATACTCATTGCACCTTACTTAAAAATCAAATCAAACACTAATCTTATAATTAATATTATATTATATTACCATTATATCACATTATATTGTATTTAGAAGAGGATCGAACTAAATGAACCCTACGTGTTCTTGGGTGGGACTTACCATAGGTTATCATGTATTCCAAACAAACCATAATTATTAGACCTTTTGATTAGTCGAATTGAATTAGCTGTAACCCATGTCCTTATTAGAAGAAAAGCATTAGAGATTAGTCAGTACATAATATATAATGAAAGGATATGTGTGTGTGCGCGCAATCAATGCAATACGGATCATCTATTAAGTTCAAATAATCTCACCGCCTGGAACGAATTCGATACTCTGAGCTAATCCTTGGTCGCTATTTATTGGTCTTGAGATTTATTAGTCAGACTTGAAAAGTACTCATCCTTCTTTTTTGGCCAACATCTAAGAGTAAAATACTTAGATCAAATTTTTTATATTCATTTCGTCAAGTTTTTCAATCACACATGACCACGTGTCATGTTTTTAAAACTATATTTAAAATTATATACCGACATCAAAAAAATAGGACACATGATCTTATATAATTGACGAACTTAATATTGATATAAGTATGGTCTTATCTAAAAACATATCACATTTATAATAATAAGTAGGTAGATAACCTATTTTTGCTTAATAACTAGGGATCTGGATTGTCATAAATGACATCCTCACTATGTAAAATTACTTGACTAGGATTGTGTGATTTGCAAATTTCATTACATTCTCTGGGCAAATTTTTTGTTGGAATATTTTCAATTAAAAATTATTTTTATTTTTAAAATGAAATTAAACAAAGAAATAATATCTTTAATTATGATAAATTTAATTTTATTAGTAGAAATTAGAAATTAATTATTTTTTAAAAAATTGAGACTTTCTCATATCAAATTTATTCTTGTTAACCACAAAAAATCCTAAAATTTTAATATTTGAATAAAAAAGTTATGAAATATATATATATATTTTTTTTTTTTTGCCAGAAAGTTATGAAGTCGTTACTGAAATGTTATTAAAGCATATATTTATTATGAATATATTCGATGAGGACAAAAAAAAAACGACGTCGCGGGAACATTACGCGGCATGTTGGCTTGCTCCTCTCGCAAGCCATTTTTTGTTTCCAATGTTAAAATTCCAGACGTCTTGGATTTATTCTGAGATCAAACTACACACACAGATATATATATATATATATATATTCCAACCACATCTTTCTTGTTAAAATTTCTGGCATACTCTTCTTCCTCCTTTTTACTATTATTATTATTACTCTATCTCCATCTCTGCTCTGCAAATCTTACTGGTGTCTTTTGCCACTCTTTAACGTAATCTTATATCCTATTTCACCTAATTCATATTGCTTCTTTCATTTTCACTGCTTTCCTTGTTATTGGAGGATTGCTCAAAGAAAGTTACAATAGAAAATGGTAAGCTTTGCATATTTGATATTTCATTCAGAAAAAAAAGTCAATGTTTTCTGTTTCAGTCTCAACTCATGCTTCATTTGTACTTTCATTAATTTGTTCTATTAATATAATGAACTCTTCCGATGATGATGATATGTGTAGTCGAATTTAACTAATTACATAGCGTTTAAGAGTATAATTATTTGTGGCCTTATGCATATGTTGGTTGTGGTGTTTTGTGGAAGCAGTTTTCCAATTACGAATATGGGAATCGTGGGACATCATTTGAGCAGTGCATATCGATGTTACTCTGCTGCTTTTATTGATAAGGTTTGTGTTATTTTGTGGGTTTAGTTTCACATATTTCCTGATTAGTATTTTATTATACTTATGCATGGTTTAGAAGTTTTAATCACCAGGTAATTAATTAATTAAATTAAAGCTGTAATTATTGTGACTGTTCATATATAAATGACAAGATAAATATTGAGCTTACACGGGGAAATATCCTTCTTTTTCAATTAATGGCCAAGTGATTTGTGAATTCCATTTATGTAGTTGGATCAATCATTAGATTTCATACTTATGATTATCGTTCAAATGTACCACACGAGTTTCTCGTGACGAACATGCATGGAGCTGGTTTTCATGCTTTTATTCATTTTTTTAAGGTTGATTGAGTTTATATTGCATTCAACATAATGCAAAAATGACCAGCATTAATTTAAGTTCTTTTTATTCCCCCAACAACTATTCTAACCAGCTTACTCTTTTTAAATGTTCATTAATCCTGCAGTCCCAAATTGAAAGTGGCGATAAAAGTAAGTTTCCTCATACAAGCCTGATTAGTTTTTGTTGTTTTTAATTTTTTCAAAAAATCTTCTGCAAATTAACTGTCTAATACCGATCTGAATTCTTCTTGTTTCAGTTATAATGCCTCCATCAGCCCTTCATCGTCTAGGTCAGTTGTTTCAATTTTACCCTCTTTATATGTATCTCTTCAAGAATATAATGGTCCTAAATAACTAAATGAAGCTGATCATCTTAGTCATATTTACGTATCATTTTATGGTTGATGTGACCCATCTTTATTTTACCTTTATTAACAAGGTTGGGAAGCTAATATTAAATATAAACCATGCAGCATCTCTACATATGAATTATCCAATGTTGTTTGAACTCCGGAATGATGCTGCTGATCGTGTTTCTCATTGTGGGGTGCTGGAGTTCATTGCAGAGGAAGGCATGATATATATGCCTTACTGGGTACACAATTTAAAATTTTAAAAAAAGGGAAAATTACCGTTCATTCCACATAAGCAATCTAATCACTAAAAAATCCCACAACAAGTGAGCAACATGTAATGTAACTGTTGTTATTTCTTGCACCAAAACTTATCATTATATTCTGTTCATTTGTTGTGGCACTTTTTAGTGATTTGAGTAATTATGTAGGATTTAACAATGATTTTCCCAAATTTAAACACACATATTCCTTTTTGGAAGCTGCTCTTGATTGGACTGTTATTATTGTGCAGATGATGCAGAACATGCTTTTACAAGAGGGAGACATTGTAAGAGTGAAAAATGCAGAACTTCCCAAGGGAACGTATCTTAAATTACAGCCTCACTCCCAGGACTTCTTGGATATTTCTAACCCAAAAGCTATGTGAGTTTGATGATCATCATGTTTATTAATGAAAAATCATCAAATCTGCTTTTTCTAAAATCTTCAAAGGCATATGTATGCTGTGCTTACTCATTTGTAACTATCATAGACATGATTGCTCTTTAGCACTATTACATGCATCTTTCTATTCCATAGTTACATGGTTATGATATAAAACCAATAGAGCAAACAAGGATTTGTATTTTTATGCAAGGTACACAAAGAGGCATAGTTACTGATATAAATACAGCAAGACAACAAATCTTTTTTTTTTTGTTTATATATTATCATCTGGTATCCGGTTCAGGTTTCGTAGCTCAATGGTAGAACTTGCAATATTGCAAGTTAGACAGTAAAAGAAAAATAGGGAAAACTTAGAGCCAGAATCTGAAAACTCTAGTCAAGAGACAATAACTTTATGATAACTTCTAATAATGCATTGCAAATGAGAGTATTACATATTTATAGAATCCAAACATAACTGAAAGACATAACTAATAATAACCGAATACATAATAACTGCTACAAACTAGATAAAGACAAATAACCAACCCCAAATACTTAACTTCTAATCTGTTTCTCTATTGCCAAGTGTCCTTTTCCTAGAGGAAACCAATAGAGGACATGGCATCCTGTCACTCCCCGTCCCAATACAAGTGTTTTCCTTTGGGACTCTGTTGGTAGCAAGACAACAAATCTTGAATTTGGTGTATATTATTGTTTTTTGTCGTCTCATGTAATAGAATTCGGTTGCTGCCATGTGATCTGGAGGTCATGGATTTAAATCCTGAAAACAATCTCTAAAATTATGGGGGTAAGGATAGGTATATGTATTCCTCCTCAAACCCTACCTGGTGGAAGTCTTACGTACTAGGCTGCCCCCTTTTTTTTTATGTAACAGAATTATGCTCCCTACTTTTTTATGCAGAACACCGTTTAGATATTTGACCCTTTTTTTTCCGTTAAAATGCAGGTTAGAGACCACTCTGAGAAATTTTACCTGCTTAACCACTGGAGATAGCTTCATGGTGGAATACAACAACAAAAAGTATTACATAGATGTTATAGAAACCAAGCCTGCTAATGCAATAACCATAGTTAACACTGACTGTGAGGTGGACTTGGCTCCTCCCTTGGATTACATGAAATCTGCACTGAAGAAAGGTGCATTTATGGGGTGATTTATTAGATGAAACTTGCAGCAGTAATATAATGATAGGTCCTTTTTATTCTTAAATAGTACTATCACAGTCTTTAATATAAGATCCACTTTATAGTTTAATTATTTTATTAAAGTGGATCTTCTATTAAGAACTGGATATAGTATTAAGATATTAGACTAACTTCATGCTCTTTCTTTACAGCCAAGGAGGCTCAAGCTGACAAAGAACCTAAATTCAAGCCTTTTTCTGGTAGTGGAAAACGTTTGGATGGAAAACCATTGAATTATCAATCTCCTTCAAATGGAAAGTCACTGTCTTCGGCAGCTCCTGGTTCTCAAAGAAGCAGTCGTCAATCTCAAAGAAAGATTGTCTTTGGATCTGATGTGTACCGTGAAACAGAAATGGGAAAGGTAACTCTGCTGCTGCTTTCAAATATTTCTCTCTCTTAAAAATTGACAGGATCAAGTTTAAGACTTTACATGAATAATAAGCCTCACAATAAAGCACTGTCGATTGCTCTAAGATTAAGAAGACGTAAATCCCTTTCAATCTTATTCTTTATGCTTCTCACACTTGGCAGGGGAAGGAATCAAACCGACGACCACCTCAACAAGAAGAGCCAAAATTTCGGGCTTTTATGGGGAAGAAGCAGTCTCTAAGGGGTTGATTAAATATTAAATCAAGTGCTTTGAACTTTTACTGTACCTTACTAAACTTGTCTGCATATCATGAGAATATGACACAGTATGATGCAATAAGAAGCCTATGGCTTGTGTGACTGCCTTACAGTAATAAGAGAACACACCCATATATTCATAGGTTGAGTTTCAAACTTCATATTAATAAGTAATCAGATGGGTACATAGTTGAAGCTAAAATAGCCCCACACAGTTATTTACATTGCGACAATTAACCATAATTATACTAATTTTATATTTTAGCTCAGCTATATGGAAAATCCACTTAGTGGTTTTCATAGCATGTCTCGCTTGAATTGTGAAACTTCCTTGGTGATGCGTCTGATATTTGGAAATGTCAATGCCCTGAATCCAAAGAATAAAGAATACAAAAGTTGTTGTTGATGTCAAAACTTGGGTTTATGAAAGGATTGCTTTGAGGGCATCTTTCACATAACGATATTTGAAAGGGAAACCCAACTCCTGAGCTTTTGCAGGCAGCACCTTTTGCCCCTCTAAAACCTGCAAACAACTTAAGGGATTTAATGCAAATAGGACAATAATCCAGTGTATAAAAGACAGAGAAACCAGACCAATCATAAAAAAACCTGTAGACAAACCAGATATATATTTGTCTTTTAGAGGAACCCCCATCTACCTCGCTACATTTTTTTTCCCCTTTACTTGATGAACTACCTCGCCAGATGTCTATTCATAATTAGTATGGTCTACAAATGTTTTACATACTTGTCTGCATAAGAATTCTTCGTGACTATAAGGACAGAGCAAATAATAAATAAAGATGATACTACCTGTGGTCCCTAATACAAGAGCAAGTTGGGAGGTCCGATTTGATCCTAAATATATCATTTCCCCCCCAAACTAATTACCGAACTTGTAAACTAATGTATAATATAATGTTAAACACAAGTGCTTTAAGGAGAACAAATCATATTTGTAATAATTAACCAATGTATTTTATTTCCTTAATCTACTCCAATTAGTTAGGAAGCTTTTATATTAATGACAGGAAGGAGTATAGAATTTTACCACGGTAGCTCCTTCACCAAGGACAGCCTTGAGCGCAAAATCAGGAACAGGGAGCCATGATGGGCGACCAACGACATTTCCCAGCTGTTCACACAATTCTGCCAATTTGACTGGGTTGGGTGCAGTTCCATTGATAACTCCTAACATATAGCATAAGCCAACAAATCAGATAAGAAGCGACCCTTGACCGAGGTTCATAACAAGCATTAACAAAGAAGTAGGATTTCAACTGAATAATGTGATGACTGATGCAAGTTACTTCGTCCTGGGCATACAGGAATGTTCACCTTTATAAGATGGATTTGATAATGCTTCGTAGACTAAATTGACAATGTCATCCAAATGAATCCAAGAGAACCTGTACAAACAAGTGAACAGTCAAATTTGCACCTTCCTAAAAGAATAACAACAAAACCAAGAACCAATGCATCACAATTCTGCATTATTTCTATAGCAGATTGGTAGATCAAGTAAAACAGAATAGGTACTTGTCAGCTAGGATTTGGTTCCAAACATCTTCATGTCATGATAACAGATTGATAATACGACAAAATAACCTCGTACAAGTACAAGGTAAAGATTGCAATACCACTGTTTTCCGGAGCCCAGAGGTCCACCAGCAAACAGCATAAAAAGAGGGACCATTTTAGCTGCAGAGGTTTAAAGATGTATCAGTTTCATTTCAAAGTCTGACATTTTCAAAATATAGTTTGGATGTCAGAGTCAGAAGGTTGACTTGATATTAGATATCTCTGTTTATGATCCAATTCAGAAGCATAAGACACCTTTAACCATAGCTTGACAAATAGAGAATTATTACTTACAATCCAGTAATATTGGACATTTCAGAATGAAATTAATGCGAGAAGCGCATTAGTTCTATATGTACATACCTAGTGCTCCACCATCTTTGCCAAGAACAACACCAATTCGAATTAGAGCTAATCTTACATCTCCATTTACCTTATGAGCTGTTGATTCCCACTCCCTACAAACCTGAAAGAATTTGCGCAGCTTCCATCGTAGCAATGTAGTTGCTCAAGTGCAAAGTACAACACCTAACAGAATGCCTGATATTAAAGAATATGACACAACTTTATTTACCTCAGCCAAGTAATCGTTTCCTGAGGGACTTTGTTCATCAAACACTTTGGTCTCACTGGTGCCTGCCATGGCATCAGAAGAATAAAATATTATAAAAGAGATGTAGAATATGCAAAACCTGCAACCTCAACTTAAAAGAGTCAGGCGAGTATAGAGCATGCTCTACATTTTCCAACCAAAACATGTAACAACCACTAATATTAAAAGCCAACAAGCAATAAAAGTATTTATTAACAGAGAAATAACTTTGGATACAAGCATACCATAATAACCAACAGCTGTTGCACTGACTAAAACTTTGGGCCGAATATCATCTGGTGCACTGTTTATGCATTCTACAACCTTTGCTTTGAGACGAAAGTGTCAGACAAAGAATAAGAATTTAAAACTCTATAGACCTCTTGATTCTTTTGACATGAACATTTTAGAAAGTAAAATATTTGCTTTCATTATTTTCGTAAGAGAATCAAATACTAACCTTTGACGTAACTCTAATTCTGCTCTCCTTGATCTCCCTTTTAATCTACAGCATTGGCATAAATATACCAGTTTAATGTTATGCATGTACTCATATTAAAAGAAAGAGATCTCTCATCTATTAATGACCACCACCTTAGTGTGGGAGTGGATCAAATAAGAATATGATTATACCTCAGAAGACCATCTCGTACTTATGGGCATGCCAGCCAAATTAACAACACCAGTTGAGCCATGAATGCACTCTTTCCATTCTGACTCATCTGCAATCTCGATTCCTGGAAAGTCTTTTGCTGTAAAACCAAACAGAGAGCTATATATGTATTAAGATGTATCTTGGAATACACAAAGAAGTTACTTTTTCTACCATTACGAGGAAAATAATAGAATTCCTCTAGGGGAGGAACCCAAAATGATCTATAAATGTTTAGTGACAATATGAATTATGGTACTTAGAAATGAAGATACATTATTCTGCCATTTTTAAGCGAAATGGAAGCGTAATCCTCAGCTCTTGCCTTAAACTAGAAGAGTCAGATGAGTTTTTTTTTTTTTTTTTGCAGAGTGTGTACGTGTGTGAATGCAAATTATTACACTTAATCATTACCTTCTTACCCGGAAAAAGTTGTTCTGCCTTGGATTTAGAGCGTGTCAAGACACGGACTCTATGGTTGTCTGTAAAAAAATCATTAGTTTGAGGAAGAGAATGTCAGCTTAGTTATTCAGTTATTTACCAGCCAAAGCTGAGAATTTAAGAAAGATGCCAATGCGGGCAAGGGATAACAAAATCCAGGTAAGCTATTTGTTTTTGCTGGCTGGTAAATCTATGACAGCTATATGAGCATACAGCTATATAATCCAAATGAAATATTAACAGAATAGTATAACCACAATGCTTTCATGGTGAAGGATTTCGAAGTAAGGGCAATCAAAAGTTGACGTCAAATGCATGTGAGAGCATACTTAACAAAGGCAACAACAGAACTTGAATATACATTAGCAATGATATATGCTTTATAACATATCAAATTCAAATGACTTAGCTACTTGGAGCCATGGGTAGAGAATAATAACCTGCATGCAGCCTTTGCACCAATCTTTTACCTATAAATCCTGTTGCTCCAGTTACTGATATGATCATTTGGTTTTCCTGAAATCACTCATTGATCAGTAATTAGAAAGAAGCAAAAGCATACCAAGATTATCCAAAACCTGACACTAAGGACCTCAAAAATTATTCAGCATAACAATGGCAACCTTCCCAACAAGCCCATCAATGATGTTTATAAACCATGAGATAGATGGAATGAAAATGAGCAGAACATCCCACTTCAAATTTTGGAATCAGGAAATCTTATAGATTGATGCACATTCATCAAGCTCAGGGCAGTACAAAACAATCCTAGAAAAGTTTCAGATTCGCCAAAACAAGATCAAGATAAGCCTAACTAGAATGGCCACAAAAGCATGTCCTGGTATAAACAGAAGATAATCAACTTCACTATTGGGCCTTATATATCATCCCAAGACTCTACAGCAAGTACAAAAATGAGTAATAACCCCAGTAGAGTCTGGTACGATTCAATTCAACATTTTTTTCGTTTGGGTTTGATTGTGTCGTAGCTCTATAATTCAGATTAGGTTTATTGTTGGATGAACTGCATTGCTGATATTGACCCCCAAAAATGAAACGGTGGGTACCGCTAGTCCGTGAACAGCCAACCATCCTACTGTAAAAATGGGATAGGTCCTATCTATGGTCATTAAGGCCTCCTAAAAAGATCTACTGGATTCATAGAACATTTGTGCTCACAATGATGGTCCCTTCAGAGTGAAGTCAGATTACTTGCTTCAAAACTGGATAAAACCCCTAGTAAACAAAAAGCATAAACTTTAAACAAATACCTTCTGGGTTTCTTCAAAGCTGCACCACACCTTGAATCTCCTACCTTCTGGGGTCTAATAAAAGCCGGAAAAAAAAAAAGAAAAGAAAAGAAAAACATGGAAAGCAATGAATACGTGATAAGTAACTAAGTAAGCAGAGAAATGAGGGGAAATGAAGAATTGAATATAAAGGAAACGCATACTGAGAAGCGTGGAGCCAAACGGAGGGAGGAAGAGACGTTGTGAGACCACGTCAGAACTGTGGCTCCAGAAATTCCCATTGATAAGCCTTTGCAGCTAATTCGGTGTGGTTGTGGCAGTTTCGATTCCTTTGGTTTGAAGGGTGGGACCGTACAGTGGTAATGTAAATAAAAGCTTAATAGAGTTAATATATCTGTCGTGTTTGATTTCAAGCCACACCACAATCTCCTCCGTTATCATATCCATCACTCATTTCTATCTTTCTTTATTTCACGCTTAAGAATTTGGACGACGACATTATAAAACTTCATACTCCACATTTCAATCATCATAATCTACCTCTTCAACATATGACCACTTGACACACTTTGACTTTTTTCTGTCACCTATGTCATAAACTAATATTCATAATGACTTTTTTTTATGAATTTAATAGAATGCATTAGTATTGATTTCGGGCCGAAAAAATTGTATATATTAATATAAATTTATATGTATCGATTTTCTCTTAATAGATATACCCCTCCATAATTCATAAAATCATCAATACTTATTATAAATTTTAGCTCTAAGTGAGTCCAAGTACTAACTACTTATAATTAATACAAACTAGACCACTCTTGATATATTGTATTTATAATGCACTTTTGACACGCTAGATTTTTGTTTGCCAGTATGACATGTTAGATTGATGATTTCGAAACGCTCTTAAATATTATAAAAGATATTAGTGAAGATGAATATATATATATATATATATATATATATAATAGAACCGTAGATATTTTTTGGGGTTAATATAACTTTTGGTCCCTGAAGTTTGATCCAATTTTGGTTTTGGTCCCTCAAGTTTGAAATCGGTGGTTTTGGTCCCTGAAGTTTCGCCCGATTTTGGTTTTGGTCCCTAAAGTTTGAAATCGGTGGTTTTGGTCCCTGAAGTTTCACCTAATTTTGGTTTTGGTCCCTCAGATTTGAAAAGAACTTGTTTTTTTCTGGGTCGGGTCGGGTTTTCTAATTGGGTCGCCAAGTCCTTTTCAAACTTGAGGGACCAAAACCAAAATCGGGTGAAACTTCAGGGACCAAAACCACCGATTTCAAACTTCAGGGACCAAAATCAAAATCGGGTGAAACTTCAGGGACCAAAACCACATATTTCAAACTTGAGGGACCAAAACCAAAATTAGATCAAACTTCAGGGACCAAAAATTATATTAACCCTATTTTTTGTAATAAAAAATGAGCATCTGGACCAGAGAATATGAATCGAGTACGTAATTGGGTTCGGCAGAAATAGTTTTGCAGTGGGCTGGCGGTGAAGAAGCCCAGGAATATCCAAGGTCATAAGGGCCCGGCCTATCAAGCCCATGAAGGATCTTCTTCGCCTTCTCGATGCTGAAGTGTGAACATAGACGCGAGTAGCGACTAGCGACCAGCGACCGGTGGGGGTGGCATCATGCAGTGGTTTGGTGCAGTAGCGAGGCGGGTGGTGATGACTGGAAGACCTGCGGCGACGCCGTATCATGCCGGAGCGGCGCCGATATTGTGTGGGCGTGGGGACAAGAAGACAAAGAAAGGGAAGAGATTCAAGGGATCGTATGGCAACGCAAGGCCCAAGAAAGAAAAGAAGATCGAGCGCATCAAGGATAAAGTCGAAGTTCCTAGGTCTACTCCTTGGCCTCTTCCATTCAAGCTTATCTGATCCTAAGCTAACGCATAAATTGCCTTCCTTCTTAGTCTTTAGTTTAGTAGGCTCAGCTTTCGAATCTGAACAAGCCAAGGGTTTAACTTTCATACGATGTGAGTTGTGATTAATTGTATTCTCATCACCCTTATTATTGAATTTGATTGGCTTCGAGACTATCTTGCGTCTATATTCATCTCTGCTTTCTGTTTCATTTTCGTTGATATATATTCAAAAAAAAAAAAATCCAGCTGAAAAGTCTATTCCTGGCTATCGAGACATCAATGGATTGTCTCCTGTAACTATATGCTGCTCATTGAAAATCGGATACTTTTGAGCATTCCTTTGAGACAACCAAAGGAAGGTCGAAATTTTATTGACCGTCTATAAATATATTGTTTTGAAGATAATCGTAGTGAGAAAGGGTTTTGGGTTCATGGGCTGTGATCAAAATCGCCATCACTTTGCCACAATTTATCTCACCAGACCATTAAGCGACAACTTGGAGTCGGGTGACTTATTGGAAACTATTAGTTGACAGTGTATGCTGCCTTTGGTTCGGTTCATTTGCTAGCTCTAGTGGATATTCAGAGCACGATAATTCTGGTGATATATAGACTTGAGAGTGTATTCACTTTGTAATTTGACATTGAGCAACGTTTCCTTAGTGCTTCGGCAAATATTTGAAAAAGTTGAACAAGGCTATCAGAACAGATAAAATGCTATTAGTGCAACCACTGAATGTTTACAAGACTTGTTCATTCCCTGATAAAAGATGTAAGTCAGTTGGAACCACTAACAGATTTCTTTATGCACATCAGATTCACATCATTCAGCTAAATCAGCTAAATGCGTGTTTGGTTTCTTGAGTTGCAGGGTCGTCTTCTTATTTGTTTCTGAAAAGACTCTTGTGGTGGTTTCCGTTCTTGGTATATGGTGAACAATTGAACATACCTTGTCATATCTGCGAGTGGTAGTTTTATTATAGTTCTCCAGAAAAATACAAACTCCTTTATCTTTCTTTTTACATGAAATTACATATTCCAGTAACTCTAACACGAAATTCATCTGCAAGCATTGAAGCCAGATCTACTGCTTCAAGGCAGCTAATGAAAGCAGAAACCAGAAAGGATCAAATGCAGATAATTCTCTGTTTTCCTACCTGTAGTTTATACCAAACAACAAAATAATTACAAAGAAATACCAGCTTTTGGGTTCTCGCATTGCTGAAAGTCAGATTCTTCTGGGTATTGTAGCTCCTCTGACAATCTTAGAAACAGGTCTGCAATTATGGGAAGCCCTACAACTGTAAGTAAGAGGGCAAATAGCATGATCAAAGCTCCAAACCGCGAGACCCATTGTCCATATAAAGTTGGTCTTCCCGTTGTTGCAGTGGCAGCTTCATATCCATATCGAATTGTCCACAGCAGCAAGGTCATGGCTACAAGAGAGCTGAAAATTCGCAACAATATTGCCTTAGTAGCAGGGTTGGTGTTAGGGAAGATCTTCCTAATCTTGGCTCTGCTTAACTGGTAGTGGGAACCCATCTTGTTGGTGTAAGAAGCTTTTTGAGAGCTTTTGAGATTAAATCATAAAGTTTGTGTCCGAATTCGATCTGCTTGGAGCATGTTTTTCTTTTTTTTCCATTGAAACGACACTCTGAAAGTGGTGGGTGTGTACTGATCCTTTTAAAGTTATGGTATTTATGGTGATTGTGATGAGGGGATAATATTTGGCAGGGTGGGGTATTAATTAATGATATGAAATACTAAGTAAGAGAATCAGGGTTTGGATCCACACAAATAAATAAACGATACAATACCTCTCAAGTACGGATGGTTACAAGAACAAGAAGAAGCAACTTTACAATTTAGTTTAGTTCTTCTTGATTCTATACTTTGAGATATATTGTTGGATTTATTGATAGGATGAAGAATTTTCATTGGGAATGGCAACATAGTTGGTCATTGGACAAGACGAAGGAAGTTAACAAGAAGAGCTGAGAGGACGGGTAGTCTCAAGATGTTGAATGTACAAAATACACTGTTTGTGCTTTGGGTACCACGTTGTTGTCTAAACGTTGATGGTATGCACAACCTAACTATGAAGATCATAGTTCTCCTCACGTATAGCATCTGCCATGGCGTTGCAATTCAAATGAATGCAGCCACCACACTGACACGTGCTTAGCAGCAACCTTGATGTTGGAAAATTAAGGTCAAACCACCCAAAAAAAAAAAATGTTTCAGCTTGTTAGTTGCCATAATCAACCACCTCAATGTTTGGTATTTGACAATCAATAAGTTAAACAAATGAATATGCTGACACCAATCTTTATCCATATGTTTTGAGAAATTTTTACAGGTATCCAATGTATCTTATTCATGTAATTGTCAGAGAGATGAAGTTAAATAATATATTTTCAATAAAACATATTTGAAAATACACAAATTTAAGCCGACATTTCTTTACATTCTTTTCTTTTCCTTTTTTGTTTTTGGCTTTCGTTACGATTCTGATGTCTTCTCTAATTAGTTATTTGTCTTGGCCCTTTTATTATTCAATAATAAGCCATGTGTATTAGAAGTTGTTTTAAATTTATAATTTGTATAATTAAATTCATTACAAGACTTACACCCAACTTTTTTTACAGTAGCTTCTATATTCATTATCCATTTTTCACCGTGGGTCCCACATTCTGCATTCTTGTTCTTTACTACTATACAGAAATTATAAAATAAAATTTTGTAAAAAGTCTTGTAAAAACGAAAGAAAGAAAAACCGGATGGCAAGGTGGACGCCTTTGACAAAGGATGGGGATTAATTAGTCAACAAACCTAGAAATTTGAAGGTATTTATATAGTAATACATTACACGTGTAGTGGCACAACAAAACTAGAGAGGCCACCATGCCTAAATGAAGAAGCTTAACGGGGCAGAACAACCAAACACAACTCTATCTCTCCAATACTAAATTTAGGCCATAGTTTCACTCCCATCAACAAAAGAATCAAAAGCTTACAGAAGTGAAGCAGTGCTATTTTTCCAAGGATAAGATCTTCTCCTAGACTGATACTGATAGGGTGTGGAGAAGCTAAGCCCAAACATCTCCTTAAAAGCCTTCCCCTGCTCTGAGAACCTCACCAACTTTGCAATCACTGAAGCACTTTCTATGATGTGGTTCATATCTGTGTTGCTCCATAAACGCTTCGCCAGCTGCATCCTCCTGCGCTTCGAATCCAATCCAATACCCCACTTCTTGAACAGACTTCTCCTCTCTTCCTCTGATAGCCTTCTCTGCATAAGCTTCACCAGCATCTCTCTCTCCCGGCAAAGAGACTTCTCGCTGTAAAAACAGGTTAATGTGAAGAGAAAGACAGAAACAGTCAACATTCCATAGAGGCTAGAGCAGTGTTCAATTTATAACCTGGAAGAAAGTGTGGCTATCTGCCCATCCTTCACGTTCTTGTTTTCAAGAGAAAATGTTTCTCTGAGGAAAGACAGTCTTCGAAGCTCTACCTCAATGTAAATTGAATCTGTTGGATCACCCGTGAACAGAAGAAAGAAGTATGTCCTATGAATCAGCGATACCCTACAAGCGTGCCACAATTCGAATATCTCCTCTTGCTGTCTCTTGAATTGTAGAGGCCAATCCAAAGGAGTTCCAGGTGCTTCTAACATTGGGCCTATACCTACATCTTTCACTTTCTTCTGAACCTACAATTAAGAAAGCAGAACTTAGTCAAGAGCATTAATTGTCCGGACTAAAGCTGAGCACCCAAATGCAATTTTTTGAGCACCAAATTGAATGACATGAAGAGAAACGTGTCTTCCTACGGAAGAAGTTCAAGATTCTCCAAGTTCACTAGCTCATGAAGCCATAATTGTGAAGAACAGCTAAATGCAACGTTACGACATAATGCAAAAGATAAACCAAAATTGCACTATTAATTCATCAAAAGATCAGTTAGCAGTATAATAACAGTCAGTTACCTAGGGAAAAAAATTAACGGATCTTCTCCTGCAAATTTAAGATCAATAGCGGCAATTAAAAAAAGTAATTCTTACCTGACCATCAACAAGCTGCTTCCCATACTCAAGTTTGACCATTTCCTTCATCCCAGCAACAAAAGTTTGGACGCTAGTAATATCCTCATCAGCCGATGTTCTCATGCTGTTTACCCTTAACTCGTCTCTGGAAGGTGTTCCAATAGAAGACTGAGAATCATTCCTTGACAACCTTGTGGCATCACCATAAACTAATGGAGGTAACTTTCTCCGTAGACCTTCTGGTCTTCCAAGGAAGCCTCTCGCAAATCCATTAGCCGGTGTGTTCTCTGTTACTCCTGACCTCTCAGGAGATCCAGTCATGAGATGTTCTGTACAACTCCAGCTCCTTGTTAATTTAGCATTCCTAGTTGATGAACCAACGGTCATTTGTACATCATTCAATCTCTGCCCCCGAGCACCATCTGCTGAATTGTCTTGGATTTGGCTAGTTTCACTTTCTTCGTGAAGAGGAGGACTCATCATTTCCTGACCAGTATTACCCTCTCCAGACAAAGGTGGTGCCAAGATCCCATTATCAGTTCTTGAGTTGTCTCTGTTAGAATCATCCATCTCAATACATTGAACTTCTTTGCAATATTCATCAGGATTACCTCCATTGTATCCATCATTAAAGTGATGGTTGTTGAACTCTCTAAAGCGTGAATCATGATGAGGACCATAAATGCTTGATGACTCTGACACGGAGCAATCATCCTCCCAAGTATCATCCACTTCCTGCAAAATAGGATGATTGTTAATGCTAGCATTAAATTTGAAGGGAAAAAAGTAATTAATACCATAATCATCCAAGTGCAATATTTTTTCGATAACTACGATATAAAAATTACTTTTGTAGATTTATGGTCATTTCCAACCATCTGTAGCAAATCCTCAACACGAGACTGTGCAAGATCACGCTGCTTAGTCAGCTCCCTAATCTCCTTTTCCATCTGAAAAATTGGAATCCATGTTACCAACATCTAAGGAGAAAGGAAAAGGCACCAAGCTATTGCTTGAAAATTTTGTCATCAATATGCAGCAATCCAGCTGTGGCTACATCATGATATATTATTTGGCTAAAATACAAGTAACCTCCTACAATTTCAACTTTGATCAATAGGTAAATTAGCTCCTGTAATTTCAATTCTCATAATCATCCCCTTAAAATGTTTGACATGTGACATATAGCCACTTCTATCAAACGATCATGAAGTAAAATAAAAATAACAAGCAGCATTAACCTACTAAGTAAAGTCAGCTCTATGGGTCGCATGTGGCCATTACACTCCATCAACAACGAACTCTTTAATGGTATTATTCACCATGAGATCCTATTCAATAAATTTCTTGAGTGTCCTTGCTGGTTTCCCTTTAAATCATTTTATAGGGCTCAAGATCATTAAATAATATAAATGAAGAAAAAATTATCATTTGAAGGAGGGTTTTGAAGGAATAAATTTGCCAAGTGTGCTACTAGGAGAAGTTTTCTCAATTTGATAACTCTAGACAAATTATATTTTTATCTAGAGTTCATAAATTTGAACATTGGGTGAAATGAGCTCTTTGCCTCGAATTGGAAGTTTCAGCAAGTCAATTGGCAAAATTAAAAAAAGGGAAGGAGCTTGTTGGGATATGGGAGCGTCAGAGCTTTTTGCCAAAATGTGAAACTTGATCAGGTGAATTAAATTTTAGCTTAATTAATTTCACAAAAAGGCAAACAATTTAGTCTATAGAGAATTGAGCATGCACAAGTATTGCCAAAGAAAATTTAACAAGCATCCCCAACCACAAAAATGCTTTCCCGCCCTCCCACACAACAAAAAAACAACACTGTCATGCAACCAAAAAGAAAACAAATAATGCTTTTTAAGATCTACCACAACATGGTGCGACCCTGTTAGGTATTAAGTTATATAAACTGACTAAGCAACAGAATAGCACAAGTTCAACGGAAAAATAAAACCTTTTCAATCTGTAGGTCTTTCTTTCTCAGCAGTGCTCCATAATCACAGTTGGAGGCAGCATGCGCAGGAGTTTTCAGCTCGCTCTCCAATCTTGCCACCTCCTTTTGTAAATGCTTAACCAAGGCCTTATCAGACATCACTACATTAACCTGTGCTTTAGTGGTCACTTCCTTTGCACAACAAGCAAAAAGAAGTGTGTTTCTAGTTTGCTCGACATGGCTTCGAGCAGTGCTCAAAGTGCAAATGATGGCTGTTCTCGCATTGCCACCCAAGCAAGGCTGCAGTATGCGAGTCAACTTGGAATCTCTGTAGTTGATGTGGCCCTGTCTCTCCTTACTGCATCCGATCAAATTGTCAATGGAGACTGATTTTTTTTCCCCCCGGTAAACAAGGAAAAATAAGGAAACTACTAAATTTTACGTATGGTAGGAGTATCTTCGTCCGATAAAGTTTACTAAAGGAAAATCCCAATTAGACACTAGAAATGATAGTATTTATAGCTCAAATTTCCATCCGAGTGACACTCACATTGTACAAACTAGTCTTCATCTTATCATATCTCCAGAAAGGCTTCAATTGCTAGTGGATTTTAACAAAAACTATCCCAGATACAAGTAATACAATTGAATAAACCTATTGTGTGAACAGATAAAATGGTAAAATACTGGTAATCAGCTTTCACATACCCAGATTCACAGAACAGACAAGGCAACCTTACTGCTAGCAATGTGACAAATGATAAACTAATTGAGAGGTTAAACAGCAATGATTTCGAGAAGCAGACAAACATCAAAGTGCTGAAAAATTAAGCTTTCCAAATGTACCATGGCTAAATGCTAACTACAATAAGAAAAATTAATAATCAAAGGATGACATTGTTAACAAAGGAGTAAGTATAACACCTAAGCTTCCTGATGACAGTTCCAAGAGAAAGCAAACTCCGGTTTATATGACATCCTTCTTTCAATCTCGCTCCAGCTGATAATGCCTGAGATGCACGCTCACTTCCTGCTAAATCAATAAAATTCTGCATAGAAACAAGTTTAGTCGATATAAAATCAAAGCAACGTTTTATTTAGGGGAAGTTATAAACATACACATACCACACTGGCCGCTAAGGTGGTTGAGTTGCCTTTGCCCAAGAATTCTCGGGCAGAACTTTCAACAGTCTGCAAGGTTGCAAACCATGACTAAAATTGTACAAGTAAAAACACTAAAGCATAATGTTTTAAGCAAGGAAGGAGAAGGCATATACCAGTCTGATAATTTGGTGAGATCTAGAACTCTTTTCATTCAGGTATGTCTCTCCAACCTGTCTTTGGGCTGCAAGAATATAGCGGGCAATATGATTATTAACTCATCTTATAATAAAAAGATTGTGAAAAATCCCCTACCTTCACAAAAAGACAGGAGCTCTTTCAAATGTGCCCAGTCCCGTAGAGTCTCCTCTGTGAGTTTCTCCACAATGGTTCCTCTCTGATTAGAAAGAGAGTTCGTGAGAACAATATGCATTTATATGAGTTCACTGAACAACCTTTAACTCAATATATTAAAGCCATTTACCTCAGGATCATCCCGAAGCCTTAGTGCATTGTTCTCTGTGCTAAGAAGGTCTCTGATAACTTCATTATAAATTTCAATTGCTGAGAACTTCAATACGAATGCTCTTTCTTCATGCTAAAACAGTACAGAAAAGGATCAATAAAACTTGAAAGTTGAGAGTTCTGGCAAAAAATGGTACTGAACAGTTTAGGAAAAAGATCAACGAATCAGTAGTTGTTTTACTCTATTTATATAGTCAAAAATATCTGCTACAGAATACTCAGTTATTCCATTCATAGTGTATGTCTTTCCACTGCTTGTTTGTCCATAAGCAAATATGCTTGCTGAAAGAATATAATGATGCCTATAGTCAAAGCATTTGGGGGATTAAGCGGAAAGCAAATTGAAACTAGCCAGTAAACACCAATTACTTACAGTTAATGCCACTAACAACTGAAAGGGCAATTTCTTTAGCTCCTTCCTCATATACCTGCTTTGTGGAGCAGTCGCCTTGAAACACTCTGTCTAACTCCAAATTAAAAACCAAAATTAAAAAACACTCTTTATATGATAAATGGACCTCCGATACAAAAATGTCTCAAAATAATTTCAAATACTATCCTGCAATAGAACTCAATGTTATATAATTTAAGAATAATAAATAGGTAAGAATTAAAAATGAAGAGGAAACAAACAAGAAAGATAGAAGCTATTGGCACTTTAGCAACTGATGTACACAGATTTCAATAAGCAAGTCTTATAGAATTAATAAATGATTTGCATCACCAAGAGACCATTTTCAAAAACTGGATCAAGGATTATAAGGTAAAGAGTGCATGTCCTCACCAAAGCATGTAAAAAATGGTCTTGAGAGCAATCAATTAACTAAACCTTTTACAAAGCAATTATTTACTGCTTTTACACACACACACACATCTTAATATGAGAGCGTGTGCATGAATGTGTCACAAATTTGCCTAATTCCCGAATTAAACACTTATTCCACAGATCCCAATTCTTGACAATGCTAAGAAGACAACAAATCGTATAATTTGGCTGTAATGATCATACAAAATTGCCAGAATCAAGGCAACTTCATGGACAGATATTTACTTACCAAATGTGTAGGCACTTGGAAATGTGGAACCCTCCCGCAGCGTATTCCGGTACAATATGGTAGTTTCATTGATGCATTCCCAATCTGCTACTTCATTCACAGCTATTTCCTTATCACTCAAAGGCCTCAACCTTACTAGCACAAGAATCTTCTCTTCACGGCCGCTCACATTTTGCATCTTCTCCCATTTGACCATCTGTTCTCCATCAATGGCCCCCATTTTTCTCTTCACTTCTAGAGTGATGTTCTTCTCAGCTCAATTCACAAGTTATTCGGAACGAGCCCATGACCCGAAAACCCTGATAGAGGAAAACAGGTGGAGTTCTTTATTAAACTTATTCTTGCTTTTCTCAAGTTTCAGACAAAGGAAATAGCTGGTAGTTAAAAATACTAAGCCCCAATTTGAGCATTATTGGCAAGAAGCTAATCATGGATAATAAACACCAAACTCAGAAGATAACGACCCATTAATTTCGGTTGATAAATCAATAAAAGTGACAGCAAGCTAACTTTAGATTGCATCCAAGCGCCAGAAGGAAAGACCAAGACAAAATATAATGCTAACTAATTACGTTTCCATCATCCAAAAATTATCAGTCGTTAGCACTATGTAAGAACACAACACTTTTTCCTTCCAACAAAATAAAAGGGAAGACAGAGAAGACCTATCACGGGTTGTTTTGTTACCTCTTTGCTGCCAAGTTCACTTAGAGAAACGGGAGCAAAGAGCAAGAAAGAAAACGAGAAGACCCACCAAAAAAAGGTTTAGGGAAAAAACAAAAGAGCCGGGACCAAAACATAAAAAGCGAGATTCCGAATATTAATCTTCCCTTCAACAATGACCAATTGTGATGTAGGAATAGAAAACTTCCGATAGGAGCGACCCAAAACGCTTGAGAATGAAGTAAGCGAGTTTTAACGTAAATTTTGCATTTGACAGTGACTTAAAGCGTTCCAAAGCGCTGGTCCCAAACAGACTGTTCCATCCTTTTCACCTTCATTACCTATCTGCTTCTCATATAGTGCGACGCTTATTCTCCAACGATCTACTTTAAAAATCATGATATAGTTTTTGACTGGTAGCAGAAACTCAAGAAATTTACCTCAATTTCCCTGTCATTTTCACGAAGCGGTAAGCGAAAACATCCACAACCAAATTTATAGAGCAACTCCGTTTGAATGACTTCTGAAGACTACACTACTATATGCTTCTACCATGATCCACAGTCCAGAATCGGACAAGAACGTGCTCTTCTGTTCAAACGAACTATGTCACCTTGTAATTTAACCCCAGTAAACAACGTCTCCGCGTAGTCAATTCGAAATAATCAACCACAACGACTCAATGGTCTAGGAGTAAAATCCACGCATTAATCTCCATGGTCCTCCTCAAAATTCATTACACGCCATCCGAACGTCACTCACTTACCTCTTCCAAAAAACACCCCCAAAAACTGCTAAAGCCTTGAGTAGCTCAACATCCAAGAGCCACTAACATAATCTGAATCCTATCGGCAAGCTTTGACGAATTTTCTCCAGAAGCCATCGACAGCCAGTGTGACGTAGCTTCCAAGTTCAGAACTCCAGATTTAGTTTAGCAAAAAAGAAATGAAAAGATAAAGATGCTGAAACTTTTATTAATGGGAATAAAGTGACAAAGAACAGAGAAGTAAAAGAAAAGAGGAAGTACCTGAAGGAATAAAACAGTAGAAATAGTCCAAAACTTGTAAGAGCCACGATCTGGAAGGAAGAAAACTACCAAAGCCACGACGCCATGTGAGAGGGTCGTCGGTTCCTCCGTCAAAAACTCTCTCACACGCAATGGGAAGGAATGGAATGGAGAACCTGGGAACTGCCGTATCTGACAGGGCTGTCGACGTCGTTGAAGTTTCTAATTCTTTTCTTTTTTCTTTTTTTTCTTTTTTTTTTTTTGCCAGCTTCTAATTCTTTTCTAAATCTTATTACTTTTCCCTTTTTTTTTAATTATTTTCATGTATGTTTTTTTTGTTTCTATATTCACCTCGAATTAAATTAAATTTATTCACTTAAGGAGTTTAATTAATACTCAGGCCAAAAAAATAGTTGATAAAATAGATACTTGAATTTTTTTTTTTTGGTTTTGGAGATTTTAGATAATACTATTAAGTAATAATACTGGAATCTCATTTTTCATAATAATTGATACTTGATTCTCTTGCTCATTAAGCACATACCATCTTAGTAATTTTAAGCTTATGATGAAATTTGTTAATATTAATTTAATATTAGAAAGTTACATGAATTAACATTAATATCTATCAATATTAATATCAAAGTAATTTATCAAAAATAATCAATAATATAAAATACAAATTTGCAAGAAATGTTACTATTTTTATAAACAAGTTATATTGTTTTCAAGTCATAAGTAATATAATTGTTTTTAGATTTTATTGAATGGAAATATTAAATTTTAATTTCCTCTGCCTCGTTTATTTTATATACGGGCGCGAACTGACTAGAAATGCATGAATGACCAATTTGCCCTTGTTTCCGCCTCTGCCTTTGGAGATGTCACGTGATAAGAGGACAAGTGCGGGGGCACGGTTGGCCCATTCTGCGAAACTGGGGAACCGGATCGAAGTACGGTAAGAAAATCGAACCGTATGGAATATTTTATCCTGAAAAACTTCCAACGGTCATCTCATGGAAGCTCTAAATAATTAAAAAAATGCCACGTCCTTAATTTTAGAGTTTATTCTTATTCTTAATCTTAATAAAAAAAGAGAAATTTGGCAAAAAATAAAAATAAAAAAAGAGAAAATTGGGAGAAAGACCCCATCAGAAAATTAACCGTGTGAACGACGTAAATTAGAGTACTAGGACTATGTAGCATATAAAAATTTATCATGTTCTCCTTATCAATTAAATTTTTGATGGAAAAATTTTCACCAATTTTCTATAAAAAACTTAATTATTTAATTAGTAGAGTTTTCTCCCAATCATAATTCGATTTTTAAACTTTAACTCCTTACAACTCAATTTCTATAATTTGGACTTGGTTAAAACTCGATCATTGAACTTTAACTTAATAAAACATAATCCCTATAATTTTACAAATTTAAAATTTTGTTCCCTACATTTTAAAAAATAAGATTATAAGTACTAAATTTATTTGCTTAAACTTGTGTATTAATATTTTAAATGGCTAAATTATCATAGGTAACTGAGTTGTACGGAGCTGAAGTTCATGAACTAATTAAAATTTAATATAATCAGAATTATAGATATTAAATTATGTTGAATCCAAATTTAAAAACTAAATCAAAATTGAATGTAAATTTAGAAGAACCACTGATTAATTTACCTACTCTGCAATAAAAATTAATTCCATTCGAGCCCCCAAATATTGCAGAATAATTTCGTATATAATTCATTAGTCTTTTCCATGAATTATCCTACCCCTGACCTCCTTTGATGAGGTTCTTCCTAAAATTTGTCATAAATGAAGAAATTAAAATGGCAACTTTTGAGCTTGGAGTTTTCAAAAAACCGAGACTAGATGGTGTATATGTCTTATTATATCTTGAGTACTGACACGTTATTAATGATTTTATTTATAAGTCGGTTAGATAGATTTTTAACAACCTTAAAGAGTTTAAGCTTTCAATAATACCACCATAATTCCCATTTATAAGTTTGACACACCAAAAAGTAGTATCATTATGCAGTATTAACTACAAAGTAATGATAATGAATTTCAGCGTACATTAAAAAAATTGGGGAATTACTGTGAAATCCTAAGAAATAGACTTAATTACCAATAAACTTTTTATATTAGAACTTATTATTGTGCATTTTTTAGGTGTTCGCTCTCTTAATACTCCCTCCGGTCCTAAATATAGGATAAAATTTATAGTGTAATTTGTATTATAAACTTTATCCTATATTTAGGACCGGAGGTAGTACTTCATAATAATTCTCTCTCAAAAAAGAAAAAGAAATTGTTGTAAATGAACGGTGAAGAAGAAATTAGAGGGGAAGCGGGGCCGAGTGGGGGCGGTGGCTTCCTTATGGCCGATACTATGAATTAACTGCGAACAGACGTTGCGACGTTAAACATTGACAGTAGCCCAACGCTGCTTCCTTTCGGTGCAAAAGTCATTCATAATTTATTACACCACGCCACACCCGAATTTAATTCCATCGATCTGTACTAGCTGGAAGCTTTTATTGTGTTTTTTGGTTTTTGCATCTTTTGTTCCGAAATAACACAACAACGAAAAAATCTTATTTTATTAAATGGGATTAGCTATATAAATCGTATGACATTGTTATGTTCTATCAAAAATCAGGTCTTTAAATAAATTATTAATTAAAAAATTCTACTTTTATAACTTTAATGAATGTTTCCTTCAATCTTCCGTACGTCCAAAATAACATAAATTTTTTTTAAAAAAAAATTATTCACTCACACTGATTTGCTATTAAAGAAAACAAAGTCAAAACATGAGATGCAGGGGTATGCAAGAGAAGAGCTTTGCTCTTTCAGTTTGATACCCCCTCCAGTCCTAATTATAAGATAAAGTTGACTTTTTTGAAGAAATTAAGGAAACCAATTAAATCACTTTAGAATATTTATATTTATATTTTTTTCTTCAAACTAAATAATTTGATTAATAAACTAATATATAATCCAAAGATATTAAAAATATAAATACTCTAAAGTGATTTAATTGGCTTCCTTAATTTCTCCAAAAAAATCAACTTCGTCTTATAATTAGGATCGGAGGGAGTATTTCGTTATTAAGATATTATTATATCTCATGTTAATATTTAATATATTATCATGTTAAGATATTATATATCTTATATTGATATTATTATTTGATTAGATTTATCTAGGTTAAATTAGATTATATTATAGAATTAGTCTAGATTTGCTAGGGTTCTTACTCAATTACTTATATTAAGGATTTAATAATATTTAAAGGCTTTTATTTTCTCTCTACTTTAATATTTCAAATTCTGAAGATGGTGTTTTGATTATTACACTAGGCTAAACTAGACATGGGTCTTGCGTAATATAAAGGGTTTGAAAAATAAGTCTTATTATTCACTATAAATTATAAACACACGAATATCATTTGCTATCGGTACGTAAAAATACAATATACTTGTCAATGTTGATGAGCTGTTACCAATAGAAAAGTTGAAATTAATACAAACAAAAAGGAAAATTAAGGCCAAGTTATATTTATATGGATCTTAGCTAATCTCTGCCTTAGATTATACCACACGCACCATTACATAATTATTAGTGAGACAGATAATAGAACTGATAATAAATAGGGTGAGAGAGGAACATCAATCCAGCAAATTCTGTCTCACATCAGCAGAACTAATCAAAACGAAATAACTAATTTAGGGATTCATCATTAAGTAATTAAGTATATAATAATATGCTGACCAGCTTTTAAATTTTATTTAAAAAAAAATATATAATTATTTTAGAATCTTTGTCTGGTGAGCATTTAAACACAATTTGCAAAAATAAACACCATATACCAGAATTGTTCAAAAATAAAAAATAATTATTTTAGAGAACCTTAACACACAAAGCATAAGATAAATAGTGCTTGCATTAATTAAACTTACACGCTTTGAAATAAGGTATAGATATATATTATGAAGACTAAGTTCTATTGACAAGAACAAAAGGTAAAACATGATATTGTGATTATAACCTTTTTG
Organism: Inga laurina; assembly: GCA_963855925.1. Classification (NCBI taxonomy): domain Eukaryota; kingdom Viridiplantae; phylum Streptophyta; class Magnoliopsida; order Fabales; family Fabaceae; genus Inga; species Inga laurina. Next base: position 85,523,902 of record OY979701.1, on the reverse strand, counting down.
GTTTGGCTTAATCACTTTTTGCCGGAGAAAACAGGAAAAAATCAAGTGAAATTTGAGGTGATAAGGATCCATAAACAATAATTACGGTCCACGACCTAAGAGAAGTCAATGGCAGCCATGATTATTAGTCTGAAAATTATATTCCTGCTCGAAAAATGTTTTACATAAACGACAGGTAAATACAAAATTAAGCAGACAGAAAACAATCCCTTATTTTTCTGAATCCTATTATATATTAATCATGAGAATTTGATTTCTTTCCCTCTTTATATCAAAGCGGTCAAGAAGATTTTTTGTTTTTTTTTGGCCAAACGTTCAAGAAGATTGATGACAGCACTTTTATCGTTGTTCTTATGTTTATATAGTTATCGATATTTTCTCTGTTAGTTTTGTCAATCACAATCAATTAACCTTGTTTGTTCTCTTTCTTTTTTGGGGAACGACGTACAATCATAAACAGTTTGATCGATAAGGAAACAGAAATGGGTTCTTAATTCACAGTTATATATTTATAATTATTGCTGCGGTTGTTCTTTCTCTATCAGCCATCAGCAATGAGTGTTACACTCTTCCAAAGGAAGTTAAATAGTTTTTAAATTATAGAGAATGATTCATAGATGTACCTATGCTTAATTTCTGTTTTTAAATTTGGGCTAAAATATATTTCCCCTCAAAGATTATATCATTATTATTCATTTATTTGCGATGTTTGTTGAGATCTTAATTCTTGAAAGTTATTACAAGTTGGTAAAATGTTTTCGAAGCAAAAGAGATATGAAAAGAAAGTAAGTACATGGGCCAAAAAAAAAAGGGGAGATCACAAGAATAAATCTCTGTCTCACACACAAACTTTCGTTGTGTATTTACATTACTCTCTATTTTCTCTTAGGTTTTGTTTGGTTGGAGGTTAGGTTAGGTTGGGGTGGGGTTGGCTTTATTTGGTTGGAGGTTAGGTTAGACTGGGATAGGTTGGGAGTAAAAAAGTGGTGTTTGGTTGGAAGGAGGTTAGGTTAAATGTTGAATGTTTTTTTGTCTTCTAGTGGTAACCTAACCTAGGTTCTGAAACCTCCAAAATTGGAGTTTTTGCTAGGTGAGAGAATATTTGTCTTCAATTGTGACTAAATTGCCTATGAAAATTTTTTAAAATTCCAACACTGCCCTAACTTAACCTCCTGATTCAACGAACTTTCCAAATAATAATAATTTTATAAATAATTATTTATATGCTTACACGAATAATAATTTTATATAAATAATTATTATTAATAAATATATTATAAAAGAAGAAGGAAAATATGTAGAAGGACATTTTAACCTCCTCTAATTTAACTTGACTTAAATAAACCTCACTTAATCTAACCTTCGTTGAACCAAACAACATTATAACCTCTTCTAACCTAACTTAAGTAAACATCACTTAACTTAACCTTCGTTGAACCAAACAAAGCCTTAAGGGCGATTTACATTAAAAAATGTAATTAAAATATGCATTTCATTTGGGGGGGGGGGTTGTTGGTTCAAGCTACGTTAACTCCGCAAATCAAGTTGAAACGAGATAATTAAATTTACCAATAGGACAATGAAACTGCAGACAACAACTACGCCGGTGTTTTTTCCTCTTGGCATGAAACAACTGTCACAATGATTTATAAATTACAACTAATACCCAGACATTAATTATTGAGTGCGGCGTCCCAGGTCAAAAAGGCAAATGCAGCTTTTATATGTTTGGTTGTTCCACCCCGTGTCTTTGTATTTGTTGGTTTATGAAAGGCAGGATCTTCCCACTAGCTAGTCGATCGTTTTTATAAAAAATGTATGATTTAGATATAAGTCATTTTCAGTTTAACAAATGTTTTTTTAACTATGATTAATATTGGTCTTATTTATAAATCAATTTTTATCAAAATTTAATCCTATATAAGTCCAGTTTCAGAATACTAAATACGTTTTGTAATTTTTTACCCCATTAACTACAATAAACAAAAAGTATTTATTCGTGTTAACTTTTACAACTAATCATGAATAAATGAGAAATTAAAAATTTAATCCATAGTTAGTGAGTTAATTAACTCTCCTCGATATACGAAAATTAGTTAAAAAAGATGTATGAATAGGATTAGAGTGATACCCACTTTCTAACTCTGTCCATTCACTATATCCCCCTCTCCAAAATAACATTCTTAATACAATTAAACATATTTCTCAATAAGGGTGAAAATAAAAAAAAATATTCTAAGATATATTAAATGACTTAATTATCATTTTTTATTTCCCATTATATAACTGAAGTGTCATATAAACCAACAAATAGCTGAAGTGTCATATAAGCCAACAAAAGTTAGCCTAATTAATAAGGAGTTGAATCACAAACATATAAGATTATAAGTTCAAATCTTATTATCAAATACGAAAGCCCTGTCATTGGCAAACGATCTATAAGCATATTTTTTTAAGCATTTTTAAATCTATAGGGCTTAGGATCTACCGAGACTCAACTCAAACTTCTATATATTCCTACATACATAAAGAATATTACAGGAAAAAACAACCCCACCCCAAACACCCCCCCCAACACTCGATTCTAGTTAGATAAATTTTTAGTCTTAGAGATCATAACTTTTTAATTAAAATATGAATAAAATAATTATGAGAATACACTAGACAACTTACATGTTCAAAAAAGGAAAAAGGAAAAAGGAAAAAAACCACCGTCAGGGTCATGATGCAAATTAAAGGTAGTGTAAGTGCTGACAAATTAAAGGAAGAAAAATGGGTCCAGGAAAAATCAAACAAGATTTTTTTTTTTAAAATAGAAGTGATTTATACAGATGAATTTGTTATATAATGAAGTTAGAAAAACCTATATGCATGACACGCACAATCTTTTTGAATGACTTGAGTGAAGAATAATTAGTTTTGATTATATAATATTTAGAATGTGAAAACAATATGTTAAGAGAGAATTAACAATGGAAATTAATTTAAGTGAATTAAAACAATAACATAACTTTCTCAGAATAAGCTGCACTTATAATATTTTATCCATTGGAGTTAAAGGCAACAGTTTCACGCGTAACTATTACTTTGGTGGGCCCATGACTAACTAGATTGTTCAATATGAAAGCTAGTAAGTGCGCATGGTGCACGAGCATTATAATATTAAACAGAGGACCTATAGTTTATGATTAGATTCAATTAAGTAATGATATATATTAGCCTGTTGGTTTGAAATGGGGAAAAACCTGGGCTTAGATTTAGGTGTGCAGAAATTAAACTTGCATTTCAATATATATTCAAATATTATTAACAACATGCTATTATAGATTTATACTCTTTCAGTCCTTAATATAAAATATATTTAAGGAGTTGATGTTAATCCTGAATATAAAACATAATTTTTATATTTATCAATCTTTTCTGATTTGTCTTTATTAATGCTCCCTGTACCATAGTCAAGAAAGAGAGGGAATAAGAGAATAAAGGAATATGAATGATGTCTTAAAAATTACATATCATATTAATTAACTTAACAAACCTTTTTAATATAATTAAATTAGATAAATATGTCTTATATTAAGGATAGGAGGTAATTGAGTAGTAAAATCACTATCCACCACACCTGGATGAGTAACTGTATTCAAATCTTGCGTTGATATATTTTGTATGTGTATTTAAATCGATTGTGCTAGAAAAAACATATGTTATTGATGGAAAATGGAGAAGGAAATCTATAATAATGAAGGAGTGTTGATGAGAGCACATGAAAGAACAAGGGAAAGTGGTGGATTCACCCACTAAAGAGACTTTAATATTTGATAAAGTAATTGAGTTTAATTTTCATGTGTCTTTGCTTTTGTTTTCTCAGCCTTCTGTCTCCACTCTCCATGTGACTTCCCTCTTCCCTTTGCACTTTGCAGCCTTTTCTTTCTCCTTCCTTCCCATTTTTTCACTTTCCCACACAGAGTTACTTCAACATATATAGATATCTTCCTTCAATTTAGTTGGACAAGGATAACATGATAGGAATGGAATCCATCTTGGATTCTCTGCCATCATTGTTGTGAACTACGTATAAGGTTTTCCAAATACATATTTTTTTTGAAAAAAAAAGGTAGAATACAAGAGAATTTGTGGATTTTGTGAGCTATTTACACCTTTTATTAGGCTAAATATCAAAGTTATGAAATCCGGACCAGCCATTGAACCGGGGTATTAGATAAAGGGTCAGTGGGTCAAGCTGAATTTAACCTAGGGCTAAACCTGTAAAAAATTGAAAATTTCAGGGTTATTAATGTGAAATTTTAAAGAAAATAAAAAAAATCTGTTTTTTTTTTTTTTTAAATTGTGAATTGGGTTGATGCCCAAATCGGACCAGTTTACTATCGGTTCACCGGTTTTCAAACCAAACCAACCAATATGATATGGGTTTCAAAACCCTGCTAAATACTCTGTCACTGTCATGAATCCGATATATGGAAGTATCATAAATAAAGTGTACTTTATAATTATAAGAGGTTATCTTTCCTAATTAGAATAGTCTTTTGGAATGATGAGCCCGCAATTTAAACTTGTGTTCATAATGCACTCTCTATAGTTATAACAAAAGTACAATTAGCAGCTTATAGTTTCTCTACTGCTCTAATTAAAAGTGTTGTCCATAATGCGTCTTTGATGAAATTCCAAGAATATAATTTAAACAAGATCTTATAAAAACTTTACCAGAAAGAAAAATGGGAAACAAAATGAAAACCAAAGAGAGAATTCTCCTGTTTTGGAGTTCAACACTGAGATTTGGAGAGAAACAGTAGAGAAAGGATTAGGTGAATAATAACAGAAGTTATGAACTCCAAATATCAGTATGTCAAAACAGGGCACATATATGTATACACACACCTCAACGTCAAATTAATCCAATTACTAAAATAATTACAGATGTTACATCTTGCCCTCCTTTTATATATCTAATCCCGAACGCTTTGGAGTAAAACATAAGAAAAACTTTTAACTTTAGGGATTTAAATAATAATTTATCAAGAATGATCACAATGACCTTTTCATGCGTTCTCAGTCAAATTAATAATTAATTGACACAGGTCAATTAACTGAATTCATAGGGTTACCAACTGCATAAGCAACTTATCCAAACCTGAAAAGAAAAAACTACTCTTTTCTATTTATTTAGTTGCCTTTCATTGTCAAGGACTTTAGGTAAACTATATCAGGGTCTATTTGATCACCTGAAAGATGGTTAAGTGTGTGTTTGGTAAGTCCCAAATCGCGGTTTTAAAAGCTCTTTTTTGTAAGTTGAGATAAAACTTTTCTTACACGTTTAAATACCTCATAAATTATAAAAGCTATTATCCAAAAACTAATATAAACACACACAAAAAAATGGAGACGAAAGAAATAAACATGGAATAAAATAGAATACTACCAACCTCAATTTTGTCGGGTAATATATGCGGAAAGAATGAGAATATCACTATCTTTATACATAGAAATAAAAATAAATATTCTGAAACGACAACATTTCCCCAAGCACCATAAACTCATCCTATTAACATATTAATGAAACATACGTTTCTTGATGTATGAACCACACACTTTAGGTCTTGTTTGATATGAAGCATTTAATTTTGTGGGATTGAGATTGGGAGAAGGATTGAGATTGGAAATACGATTAGAGCTTTTTAATTATGTTTGGTATGGAGTAATATTGGAAGGGATAAAATAAAATATTTTTGTTTTATAATTATACGTAAATTGTAGGAAGACTATAATAGCTTTAACTGTAAATTAAAAACATATTAAAACGAAATTGCTTGTTTGAAGATCCTTGTTATTCTAAAATATCGGATTTGGGATTTTATCAATTCAGAGACTAACTATCATTTAAGACCAATAAATATATTCATACAATTTTTAAAAGCATGCCTTATTGAAATGTCTTTTATGTGTATTGTTGTGTTTTTAAGCTTTGACATCGACGAAGCCTTTTCGGGAATCATCCTGCACATGACGTCAATCAGTGAACACAATGGGAACACGTAATAATCAGAAAAAGGGGATTATTTCTTTTGCAAAGGGGTCTGATGACAAACAAAGTGAAAATACCCGTGATTGGATGAGAATTGGATCTCTTAAATATTGGATGGGAATTGGAACTTTGATTACAATACCGTGAGAGCGGCAAACACCGTGAGAGCGGTGAACACTGATGAGAGCGATGATGAGCGATGAACTAAAGTAATGAGTTATAATTTAGAGTAAAATTGATAGGGTTATTTTTGTCAAGAAAATATTATAAACAGGGATATTTTTGTCTCTTATATTTGCAATCTCAAAATTGAAAACGCAATACCAGAGAGGAGATGACTTTACAGTAATCCCATTTTCGTGGTACTCTCAATTCCTAGTTATCCGTAGTCCCTCAAACCAAATGATATATTCTGGCCTAATCTCTGATCCAATCCCAATCCCTACCCACCAGTGTCTCCTACCAAACCGGACCTTAAAGGATTCACTGATTTCCAGAATAAACAAGCACACAGACTTGCAAAATCTAAGGGACCATATATTTTAAATATGGCTTTCAACCTAGTTAAAGTTTCGAAGGAAAGGCCCATTTCAAACTATTTTTATCCAAATATGTTTTTTTTCCTTCAACAAGATTTTGGGCCTAGAAACTACAATTTGGACTTTGTCCAATAAGTAAGTACCCAGGAATGAATTAACAAGGAGGCCCAGAACTTGCTGGCAAAAAAAAAAAGGAAAAAAAGGAGGCCCAGAACTTGTCACAAAATATGGGCCATGGTTTTGCATAAGAAAAGTGAAAAAAAGAATAGAAGCATGTAACAACAAGAGGTTGCTGATAGACTGGCAAAAGATGATAGTCTTGCTGATAGCACTAAGGTCCTCAAATCTGATAGAATTGCTTCTGAACTCACCTTCTAATTCCAATCTTAGTCTTGTTATGCTTCAAGTCAAGAGTTTCCTGGAGAAGCAGTGGGAGGTTAGGTTGACATATATCTCTCGAGTGCAAAATGCAGTTGCTGATAGACTGGCAAAAGATGGTATCTCACGGACTGTCCTTTATTCCTCGTGTCCTTCACATTTGAGGACCTTAGTGCTACATGATTGTATGGGAATTAGTTCCCCACTTAGTTAGTTACTTCTAATTTCGGGCTTGTCCCTCACTTGTACCAAAAAAAAAAAATGTAACAATAAGAGGTTGGGTCTAGTCAAAGGGGTTAGTCTCTCGAGGCGAACCAAGGTTCTAATCTCCTATTGGAAGAGGTACCCACATTTAGTATCTGACAGTACTTGTGCTTAGTAGAGAGAGAGAGAGTAGAAGCATCTAGTGGGGCATGGAGGGGAAGTGGGGAGCAATCATTTTTGGACAAGTAAAGACGATAAAAGGTAACTATAACCTAACACGAAATCTCTCGTGTGCCGTCCTACTTATGCTGCTGGTGGATTTTTTTTTTTTTTTTTTGCACCGAATATAAAAAGGAGAGAGAAAGCAAAGAAGGGGCTGAAATCGGTCGTGAAAGTACAGGAGTGGGCCCACTAGAAGCTGCTACTACAACGTGTGGACGACATTCTACAACCTGTCTTTTTTTTTTTGTGGTTCCACGAAATGCCCTTCCACCACCCCTTTTGTTTTTCTTTTTCCATATTTTTTTGACTCCCCACCTCTCATTGAATGATTTAAGTAAGTCCTTCCTTTATTTAATTTCATTTAATTCGTTTGTTTACCTAGAGAAAATCAACATGCGAGTGTGTGTCTCCGACATCCTATAATATTGTCGGCAACAGACAAGCCAACAATCTAAGATACACCAATGCAAATCAGTAAAGTCGTTGAATTGAAAACAGGAGAAGAACATGTGGGTGAGATCGGGAGAGGAGTAGCCATCAAAGCGCATTCAACAGCTAATGGGAATCTTCTTAATTTATAGCTATGAGTAGCGATTATTGATGACATGAGTTTACAAGCTAGATCAATCTTGTTATCTTCTCACCTATAAGTGAGAATCTTACGTGTCGTTGGGTTACAAGGAACGTTGCCTGATCTGGCTCCATTTTGTCTGTGTCTGTACGTGACCTTCCTTCCATCTTTATGTGAGAGACCTTACCTTTGACATTTGTCTATACTTTCCTGCATACCTCACATGCCCTTCTTTCCCTCGACCACACTAAACATGACCATGTTACTTTCTTCCTCCAACTTGTCCTTTTACTCTCTTCATTTGCCGCTTCACGTTTCTTCAACTATTACTTCCACAACCCTACCCAATCATTTCACTCCTATTCATAATATATAAGATTGTCCTCTGGGATTCGTATCCTTTGTTACCAATGATTAGAGGTGCTAATGTGGCCTGCGAGTTGGGATGAGTGGGCTGGTGTAGTCCGTCCTCTCGCAGGCTGATTTTTCCCAGCCCACCATTTTTTTTATAATTTCATTTTTTAAAAAAAATTTTACTCTCTTCCTCTTTCACCCTCTCGTATCACATTTCTTTTTTTTATATATATTTATGTTATGAAGTCAATTTCATTTTTTACTTTCCTTTTTTTCTAATCTATTCACATCACAAAATGATAAAAACACATTTCTTTTAAATTTAATAATAGTAGAATAAATAAATATAATATGAAAATAAGTGTCAAATAAAAAATATGGAAAATTAATTAAACACATTATCAAAAGAAAGGAGATTCAAATAAGGAGACTATGAGCATTTAAGAAAAAACTAGAAAAAGAAATTAAAAAATAATGCGGGCCAGCCCGCGGGCTAAACGAATTGAGCCCATTCAGCCCGAATTTAAACGGGCCGCCGAAAAGCCCGCCAGCCTACCCCGAATTACTAGCTCTACTAATGATAGTGCATGTCTATTAAAAACTTACGATCGTTAAATATGAACAATAAGTTCTCTATGAGTGTGCTTGGAACAGTGATTGGAAAAATAGAGTTTCTCAATTTAACTTTTGGTAATTTTATTTCTAATAAAAGTCCGATTGTGTAATGTGATTTATATTTAGAACAACGATTGTATAGATGACTTTTGTAAAAGTAAAATTTGTTTGGATTGACTTAAGCACAAATGAATTTTGTAATAATAATAAGAGAGAGTTGGTGGAAAAATATTTTAAAGGGTTAAAAACATCAAAACATATTTTAAAATAATTTTTAGAACTGAAAAAGTACATTAAGGATAAAATTGCAATCATTTTGATAACACACTGGGTATAGTTGAAAAATATTTTAATGGTTAAAAAAACCAAAAAATAGTTTAAATTAATTTTTGTAGCCGAAAAAATACATTAAGGGTAAAATTACAATCAATCTAATAACACGCTGGATAAAATTAAAAAAATATTTTAATCATTCATACTCTTCTCAAACACTAAATCAGTAAAAACTGAAAAATAAAACTTCTGACAAAAACTATTAAGATTAGATAAAGTTAATTGATCATTTACATCACCAAACAATCACTTCTTTTATTTCAAATAGCCAATTGGTGTTTCTTTACCAACCCCCCCCCCGGGAACACAAAAACACGCACTTTGTTAGCGTCAGCACTCAGTAGTACTGTAATTTGAGGAATCAAGGTGGGTCCAGTTTAGGTACCGAAATGACCCCCCCTAAAAAAACACACACAATATGAGCGTCAGTACTCAGTAGTACTGTAATTTGAGGAATCAAGGTGGGAGCAGTTTAGGTACCGAAATGACTAGAGGGCGGGAACTGGATGCCCTTGGGGGACCCACCGTTCGAAGAGCGCGGGGGATGTGACATGACAAAATACTAGTGTCCCCTAATATATACTATTATATATTAGGAGTTTAAATAAAGGAAAAATTTTAAATAAATACTATTTAAATTTAAAAAACTTAAAAAAATCTGTTAACAACTGAAAATGATAAATAAATCTTAAATGATTATCATGGAATTTTAAAATGTTATACTTTTACTAAAATATTTTTCAAGTTTATTTTAAAAAGAAAGAATCATCATCAACGTCGGAGCTTCGCCCCTACCGTTGCCTAAGAGCACCACCCTACTAGCAGGACTTCGATGTTCGGCAGTCGAAGCTCCAATGACAAGTTGAATAATGGGATTTACTATTTGAGCTCCATAAACTCTGTCCAACGTCTTTAACAAGTTGAATAAAGGCAATGACAACTTAAGTATAACGATTAACAAATTGTGCTCCCGATGTTATTAATGGCTACACTCAAGTTATCATTGTCAATACTAAAGTTGTTATTGTCTTTATTCAACTTGTTAACAATATTTGATAGGGTTTAAGGGGTTCAAATAGTCAACTCATAACTCAACTTGTCACCAGAGCTTCAGCGGCGGCGGCGGTAGGGCTCTGGCACCAACAAGGGTTTTTCAAAAAAAAAACTTGAGAGGCATTTCGGTAAAAGCACACCATTTCAAAATCTCAAATTAGTTTTCTGAGACCTATTTATCATTTCTATACATTCACATATTTTTTGGGGTTTTCTAAGTTTAAATGGAATTTTTTTAGAAATTTTCCTTAATTAAATGAAATTCTAGTAATTAGATTCTGCTTGCCCATAAGAGGTTTTTAGTTTTGCACTATTTGAGATGCTATTAAGCACTTATTTTAATTTAGCTTCAAATTTTAATTCACCAAGTTTTAAGGGACTCACTAATCTCTCTTGTTAATAGGAACTTATCAAGTCTTTCCATTAGACCTAATCTGATTGGTAAGTCTAACAACTTTTGAGGTATACTGATATACAAGTATTCTTACATGTGATGGTACGCTTGCGCGAGTAGCACCCATCTTTGGAGTTCTTGTTGGCGTCAACATCTCACACTATACTGATTGTTGGTGTCAGCACCTGTTGAAACACAACAAACAAATAGATTGAGTCACATCTAAAGACGCTGTCCTTAGGAGATATTCTGCAATCCCCCCTAGTAGATCAGGAAGCGGCACTCCCTAGGATAAAACGAATCCTTTCTACTGAAAGCAGGGTGACAGAATGGTAAAAAGATATCAGTGTAACTCATAAGAAGGGAGAGAGGAGAGGAGCTCGGGGACCTCCGTGTCTTCTAACCATGCACAGAACATTGCCTTTAATAGGCAGAAACATGTGACCGTTGGGGAGTTATAATGACCATTAACAACGATTTAATGACAATTAAAATAACAGTTACAAAATAAGTGTTAACGACAATTTAATGTAATAAAACCTTTTAAATGTTATTAAAACTGGTCAATTAAAATTCCAACGATCATCTCCAATTGTTAGTTCAAAGACTCCTCTTATCATCCTTTTTACTAACTCAAGCTCATATTTAATTGTATACTAGGGCGTTCCCAATCTTGAGTTATATGATACTTCTTCCTTTGACACACTCTCACACAATATTTACAACAATCCCCCACATGTGTCTAAGGAAGCTCGTAGTCCCAGTAGCTGAGTTACACATATTGATATAATCATTGTATCTGGTGGTCATTTGAACTTAAAACCAGACCTAGACTGATAACACTTAGTACACAGAAAAGCGGGTAGTCCTATGAACTTAAAACCAACATTTCTTAGGCGTATACTAGAGGCATTGAGAGTTAGATTATACCCCTATATTTTCCACTGTTAACACGGTTTTGCACGTTAAAATGGAAATGCGTGTGTTCTGGTATTTAACGAATGCTTTAGAGATTTTGCCACAATCTCATAGGAGCGGCCCCACTCCTCATTTGTATAGGTGATTTCATGAAATGTACCTACAATGAGCACATCATCTCATAGGATTATGAAATCATTAAGAGTTTTTGCTCAGCCTCACCAAAATGCATTTTAGCACTTTTTTTCCCATAAGAAGGGATTGATCATTTACTTTAGTGCTAACATAACTAACAAATGACTTGTTCTTACTCATTGAACCTCCTTCATGGGCTCACCAATCACAGAGGTTGGGTTGCCATCACTGTTAATTTTGTATTGGCTTTAGTCCCATTCCCTTTGGCTAATTTAATTATTCTCAGGGTTTGTTAACGGATTTGCAAGTTAACTTTTTGACCTCACAAAATCAATTGAGATAACTTTCCAATTTTTAAGCTAGCTTATTCACATAATATCTCAAACGATCTTCACTTACATCATTGTTCTTTCACAATGGCTATCGCTATTTAGCAATTATAACTCGTCGACATAAAATGTCGGTTTTACACCCAAAAATTTGCTAAGAGGTTTTCAACAACTTAGCCTTCAATTTGCACTTAAGTTCAGAGTAATAAACTCTGGCTCGCACAATGTTTTAATTGTTGTTACTAGTGGATTTTCTTAGATAAAACTGAAATTCAGTTAGCATCCGTATATCTCATACAACGAAAATTCACCATATATGATATCAACATTTATGATACCTCTCAAATATTTCATTTCTCTCATAGGGCTACATATTTATATTTATGCTCAACCATCATGTAGCATAAACTATATCACACAGATTAATATTAATGCAACAAATTCTCAACAATTTGTGCAGACCTCGCATAAGTTGCAAAATCGCTTCAAATAACATGTTAATGTCATAAGAAATATTTACATATATATCCTTACACTAAGATAATTATACAGCCTCAAATTATGAAAATTTCATTTATTTATCATAGATAAATGATCAAAATTTTTATACCACATAATGCTTATTTCAAACAAAATATTTGATAACCCACAAAATTTGCTTGCATTAGCAAATACAGTAAAGTCTCTACTCAAACAATTATTTCCAACACACATCTTGTATTTAAAAAATGAGGCAGCAATATATAATTTTGTAAGACATATTATGCCACCTACATTAAAAAATTCAATATTTACATTAGTCATGTATATTTATACCACGATAAATATACACTCGCAAATCATGAAATTTAAACACATCTATCTCTACTTTAGATAAATGATTTAATTTCCATGCCACATGAATAATTCACAAATTTGCTCTCTGCAACAAATAACAAAACCTCCATATAATTAATTTTAAACCACAATTTGGCTTTATCAAGTAATGCCAGGAACAACTTAAAAATATATAAGGTACCTCATATATTAGGTACCCCCATAGTTTCAAATATCTCAAAAATATTTTCACACCTTATAAATAATAATTCTAATTTAATTAGAATCTCACTATATATCCCTTTTCATTCTAATTAGATTAGAATATTCCTCATATTTTGTCACTCTAATATCCAAAGTTTGTATCCCCAGACTATCAAACACCACATATGCATTGTACAAAAAATGATTTACTCATATAATAAACAATCTTTAGAACATGAGTTTATAAATGTGAGTATAAAAGTTCATTCACACCTCCACGCCAACCAATTAATAGAGGTTTACACATCTTACCAATAACAATTTTAATCAGAATCTCACTACCATATATCTATATACGTGGCCAATCTTCGGAGTTAAAATATCAACTACATAGACTAGATATGATTATTTACATGTCAACATGCAAACCGGACCATCCCCATAATTATACATATTTTTCAAAAAAAAAAAAAAAATCAATGCATCACATGTAACCTCATAGTTGGATTCATCATGGCATATGAAGCAATATTGGGACCACCGAACTCATACACACGCGCGTGCCTACACACACACATATATTCTTTCCTTGAACAACTTAAATGAAAAACCATTGGTTTGTATGAACTAACAACATACGATAACAACATTTACAATACAATTTTCATTATATTATATTGTTGCAAAGCTAAATTTGAAGCTTGAGCAGAACCAAAGTCAAATGTGACTCACACACATATAATGTCATATGGGAATAGCAAATTAATACATTTAATATTAAAACTCATAAACCCAATTAAGGGACATTACCGTTTGCACATCAATAAAAATAATGTTTTAAAAGGGATAAAATTCACAACAAGGAGGTAATAAAACCAATTGAATGTACTTATTAATAATAAAACTTCACTCAAAGGAAAACAACATAATAAAACCAATTTAACGTAATCATTAACAAAAAGTAATAAAGCCTTCAATGTAAATAAATTAGCCACGGGTAGAAATAACTCACGAGCAAAACTTATTTTTCCAGCCATAAAACCAATAAAAGGTGCCAATTAGACAACTAAACAAATAAAGTTTCATTAGACAACAATTCTTTTATATATCTTCACCTAGTATAAGGAATTTTGCCATATGTAAACGCAATTCCAAAAATTACTTGTATCTATCAAAGCTCCCAAATTAACCCCCAGATTATTATTTCATGGATTTTAAGACACATACCTTGCGGTCTCATCAAAATCCAGCTCATCCGGATTGTGAAAGGTAAGCAAAACTCTAACCTTTTCACAAAAGTATTCTGCAGTCTGCACTCTTCAACCAGTGGTAGCTCACCCATGATAGTCGCATGAGTAATGTTAGATCAATAACAAGTATGTTCAATGGAATTTAAAATATGCCGCCTACCACAACTTTGATATTTCAAATAGCAGGCAATATTTTTAAGGTTGTTGGCGTCAGCACCTTACACCATACTGATTGTTGGTGTCAGCACCTGTTGAAACACAACAAATAAATAGATCGAGTCACGTTTAAGGACGCTGTCTTTATGAGATATTCCGCAACCCCCCTTAGTAGATTAGGAAGCGGCACTTCCCAGGATAAAACGAATCCTTCCTGTTGAAAGCAAGGTGATAGAACTGCAAAAAGATATCAGTGTAATTCAGAAGAAGGGAGAGAGGAGAGGAGCTCAGGCACATCCGTGTCTTCTAACCATGCACAGAACATTGCCTTTTATAGGTAGAAACATGTGACCGTTGGGGAGTTATAATGACCATTAACAACGGTTTAATGACAATTAAAACAACAGTTACAAAACAAATGTTAATGGCAATTTAATGTAATAAACCTTTTAAATGTCATTAAAACCGGTCAATTAAAATTCCAACGGTTAGTTCAAAGACTCCTTTTATCATCCTTTTTACTAACTCAAGCTCATATTTAATTATATACTAGGGCGTTCTTAATCTTAAGTTATATGAGATTTCTTCCTTTGACACACTCTCACACAATATTTACAACAGTTCTTGCATGAGTTTGACCCCTCTTGTTGGTTATATACATATATATAAGTGAATGTAGTGTGATGAGGATTACCCTTTTTTATTTTTTAAAAAAATTGTTATTATGAACTTTGCTATTATCATAATCAATTATTTATTACATGAGCATTTATATCCAAATCACCAAACAAAGTCAAATTTATCTAGCATTAATTTTTTGAATAATCTATGGAGATCCGACGCTACTAGAGTAATTCGGTTCACGGAAGGTAGGCCCACAATCGGGACCTCGACCTCCAATTAATTATTTGGCTAACATTTAAATTATAAATACTTGACTCTAATTTTGACATTATGGTCAAAAAACCTCGAATTTTGACGTTGAGTATAATTTATGGGATGGAAGGCCTGAGAATTTACGTTTTTGCCCTGATGTTGTGTTGAAGAACAAAGCGAGCGGTCGATATACAGAGCAGCTGATGGGCGTGCTGCGACCACCGGCAAGATACCCCTACTTTCTATAATTTCTTCGCGGAGTCGAAACCTTTTATTGTTCTTCTCGCGATTCGCGCCCTTTCTTCTCTTCCCCTTTCCACAATTGTTGATAAAATTTGTTAAATTCTGGATATCCTGTACGTTTTATCTGCAAAAATATACTAAAAGTGGAGAAGAACCGATAAAAACTGGCACATTGAAGGAGAAATGTCGACGAAAAGCAGTTGAAAGTTGGAGACACCCAAAGTTGAGAGCAGTGGAAGCGATAATGCGAACACTTTGTGATGTTTGTGAGAGCGCTGCAGCGATCATCTTCTGTGCAGCAGACGAGGCTGCTTTATGCCATGCATGCGACGAAAAGGTTCTGCTACCGATTTTTGCTTCGTATCATTTTGGCTTTGATTACTGAATCTAATTGATGCTTTTCATCGTTGCATTTGTTTAGTGATTTGAGGCTCTGTTATACTTGGTCGATTTTTTATGCTCAGAAAGAGCAATTCCTTAAAGGAAATGAAGTTGCTTTAAAATTGTGTTTCTAGGAGTAGCTGCGGCACACGAAGTTATTAAATTCTCGTTTGCACTTTGAACTTTCTCTTGGATCTTGCTGAAATTTTCATATACAAAGCAAGATATACGAGGCTAACTAGATTGGCTTCATCATTATTTATAACTGAAGACGCTGCTCTCTCTGATTCTCTCATAATTTTTTATTATTTTTCTCATTTTTCTCTCGGATCCACCTTTACTATTGGTTTGCATTGACCTTCCTTTTATATGCAGCGAACTGTTGTTGCCATTGCTGGCTTTCAACTCGTTGTTGGTAACGTTTTCCTCTTACCTTGATCCTAATCTTACCAATATAAAATTTCCATTTTTTTCCTGCTTTATCCCTCTAATACATTATGGGTATTGGGCATTCTTCCGAACCATTATGCCAAAAATCCCCTAATAGTTTGTAGAATCTAAATTTGGAGATTGATCGGCTTGATTGAAATAGCTGGCACATGCATAGTGTTGGGGTTGAGACCCTCTTGAAACTAGTACAATCCTATGTGCTTAGTGATATTTAAAGTCTGAACCAGCCGCTTGAGTATGGTTTTTTCAATCTTCACTGAACTTTGTCATGTTAAACAAAAAATCCTGTATGTGAATTTTGTATTTTGGAGAGGATGCTCTTGTAGTTACAAGAGGCCCACTTCCTTATGCTGATTCTGAAGTTCCCTTTGGCACCATCATTCATATCAAATTTAATAAAAGTACTGAATGGTATAGTTTTTCTCTGATGTCAGCTTTTGTGATTCACATTCAGGTCCATACATGCAACAAGCTTGCTAGTAAACATGTCCGAGTTGGGCTGGCTGACCCCACTGATGTTCCCCGCTGTGACATATGCGAAAATGAACCTGGTATGGAAGGCCTTTTTGTTTTTAAAAGAACTTTGCAGGATTGTTGGCTCTGATATAACATAAGTTTACATTTTCACCGATTTGGTTGAAATTTCCATGTAGCTTTCTTTTACTGTGAGATAGATGGTAGTTCGTTGTGTCTGCAATGTGACATGATAGTACATGTTGGTGGTAAAAGAACCCATGAAAGATATCTTCTATTGAGGCAAAGAGTTGAGGTCTGTGCCGCACTACAAAGAAGTTTCTGACTTTCTAGCTCACAAGTAGATTTTCTAAAGTTTGTTTAATGTTCTTTGGTCATTTCTCTTTAGTTTCCAGGTGACAAACCTGGTCGATGGGAAGAACTAGGGCTGCAACCCCTTAATCAAAATGAATTAAAGAAGGTCCAAAGTCAGCCCCTTAAGCTAATAACAAGAGATGGCCATCAGAACCATAGGGTCTCACCTGCTTCAATTCTAGAAAATAATGTTGATGATCATGGAAAGATGGATAAAAAACTAATTGATCTTAATACTAGACCACAACGGTTAAATGGACCAACATCAAATAATCAGGTAATTATTTTCCAATGCTCATCTGAATCCTAGTTCTTTGATTTGGTACTATCTTGTATTTTCCATCCCCTAAATTACTTGTCTTCTTAGTTTACCTGACAAGTTTTGGTACTTGCTTTGGTGAAGTGTTATATATTCTGTTTTTATTTCAGGAACCGGCCATGGATATTTCAAGTGGCAATAATGACGAATCTGTAGTACCAATAGAATCCTTCGAATGTGAGGCTATGAAGAAATAAAGGTACATCATATTGCTTCTAAACTGAAAACAGTTGAAAAATGTTGAATCTGAGTAGATTCATGGAGACAATTTTTTGTTATATATAACTATTCTTTAATGTAGTTTTTTGAGCAAATGATGATGTAGATAATATCTACCAAGGTTCATGAACCTGGTTGGGGTACTGAACTGGTCAGGATACTGGGTTAAGAGTCAGTGGGTCAGATCGGGGTCAAACCGGTGAGAAATTGAAGATTTTAGGCTTATTAATATGAAATTCTAAAGAAAATTTATTTTTTTTTAAAAAGTAGAAACCTAGACTGGATCGCGAACTGGAACAGTTTACTAGCCGGTTCGCCGGTTTTTGGGCCGGATAGTCTGGGTTCGCGAACACTGATATCTACTCACTTCAATACTCGCTTTAGTTTCAAGAAGTTCTATTTATATAATTGGAAAGTGATAGAAGGCTACAAAATTAAATGATGTATTGATATTCTTTTGGGCATGATGCTTTTGGCATTGTACTAATAATATGTGAATGATGCACACACCACTGTCACCCTAGGATAAGAGTGTGTTATGAATGACATTTCTTCACTGGAAAGATAAATGCTAAAAGAAAACCGACGATGATAATAGAGCAGAATACTATAGGAACTTAAGAGGCTAATGAATGTTTAAATGGAGTGAACGTTTTCTTTATATTGTTCCGCTCTATGCTTCAATCTCCTTTAATTTTTTTTTTGTTTAAATTGAAAATGAGGTGTTGTTCCCTCTCAATAAACCAAGCATGAAATACACGTGGTGGCTTTAGCTTATATTCACTTGTTGTCTTTTAGCTGATACACTTGGTGGCTTTTAGCTGATAATTTTTTTTGTTTAAATTGAAAGTGAGGTGTTATTCCCTCTCAATAAAACAAGCACGGGTCTGCTGAAATACACTTGGTGGCTTTTAGCTGATAATCGAACAGAATGGTGAAGGCAGTACTGGGTCAAGATTAAAATTTTATCTTTCTCTGTTGGATACAAATGTTTATCTGTCACATCTATGTTTCATTTTTTGTGTTTACCACTTTCTTATCATATATTAAATTAATCCTTTTTCAACTTTGTTTTGTAGGTATTCTTGGACTGCTGATTTTCACATCCTGCCTTGTGGCAAGATTAAGAATTCACAACCTTCCATATCCATTTATCTGGACCAATTTGTTTAGTTAAACTAATCCCACGAGAATTTCACTAAATGAAGAGAAATTTTAGTGCGGTAACAAAACGATCTCTCAAGACAGTAAATGGGTCTATACTGTTAAACTCCTAAAAAGTTATTGCTATTTGTCATCTCCAGCATATCTAAAAAAGTAAACCAGGTGCGATATTTTTTTTGTCTGAATCATAGTAAGTAAGAATTTTTTCCTATAAAACTTAGTTTGATTTTTTGAGTAAGAATTATAAAAAATAAAAGGATAATGAAAATGGTAAAATTATTAATCTACGCTATAAAGTTGGAAAATCCTAGTTGTAATTTTATTGTTTAATTATTGCTCTTTTTCTTTTTTGATTAGCATACTATTTTTAAGATTACTTTGAATATTATGAGGTCAAGGGGAGGAAGGGGCATGTAAGTAATGAAAGCAATAATCTATAATATACTTGTATACCCTTTAATTAAATGCATTATAATTATGATTAACAAGAAGTGTGAGCTGAACAAACTGGCTTAATATTTTCAAAACATTACTATAAGATGGAATGAGATTGATTTGTAATAGAATTTATTGAATTTCTAAGGGAGAATTACACTTAGTCCCAAGGAAGAAAATAAATGAAGAAATGATCCTTGGAGATTACAAAATGAAAAAATAGTTCCATTAACAACTTTAGGAATATGTATTGACAACTCTATGAAACCATTTTTTCATTTTGCAATCTTCAGAGATTATTTCTTCATTTATCTTATTCCTTGGGACCTCAGTGTAATTCTCCCAATTTCTAATTTGATGAGTAAGCTTGTTACCTAAAAAAATGACGTCTAGATAGTTAAAAGAAAGGTTAAAGACTAATTTTAATTTTGCCTTAGAAGTTATCATGGACGGGTAATTTTGCCCCAGAAGTGTCAAATTTGAAGCTATTTTGTTTTGGCCGTTATTCGATTTAAATTTGACTATTTGTTGATCAAATATGCTGAGTTGACAGTTCACATGTTGTCCACATTATTTTTGTTTTAGATTTAGGTGTAAATTTGCACTGAAAGTTTTGAGAAAAAAGACAAAAAATTATCACTTGAAGTTGAAAATCTCAAATTGGTTCTATTGACATTAAGAATAATAGGATTAACAAAAACAATATAGCAATTGACAACTCAGGTTTTTTTTTGGAAATCACTGATTTGAGATTTTGAAGTTTAAGTTGTATTTATTTGTCTTTTCCCCAAAGTTTTAATTCAAGAATAATGTTGCCATCGAAGTTTCTAAGTTTTAGCAATTTCACCCTGATTGTTATTCAAGTTAAGTTTACCGGTTAGTTAACAATATGCTTATTTGGCAAGTTCATGTGTCATC
This sequence comes from Inga laurina, assembly GCA_963855925.1. Taxonomy (NCBI): domain Eukaryota; kingdom Viridiplantae; phylum Streptophyta; class Magnoliopsida; order Fabales; family Fabaceae; genus Inga; species Inga laurina. The sequence continues at coordinate 85,503,558 of OY979701.1, read as the reverse complement.
CACTATTTTTTCAAAGTTAGATTTAAAAATAAGTAATTTTTTTAAAACAATGCTCCCCATTTAAAGGATTAAAGATAATAAAAAAGGTGAAAACATCTTATACAGTGAAAAGAAAATCAAAGAGATATTTGCCTATCTCAAAGTTGTTGGGGTGTCAGAGAGTTATCGATGGCCTTGTTCTCAAAAATCTTCCTTAGTGTGTTATGCATCTAATGATTGGATTTTTTTCTTCATTACTCTTTGGCGAATGTGAACTTTTTCTCCATATGCAACTTCTTTTTTTTATTGTTTTTACTGTGCTAACTCAACATATTCAATCAACTAACAGTCAAATTTAACCTATATGATTGTCAAGACGACATTGTTTCTATTTGTAAATTTTCGGGGCAAATTTGCATCTAAACAAAAATGACGTAGATCACAAGTAGACGGCGCTCAGCATATTTGACAACTAACGATCAAACTTAATTAAAATAATAGTTAGGGTAAAATTACTCCAGATTTAATATTTCCGAAGTTAAATTGTCACCCGAAAAATTTTGGAAACAAAATTTCTCTTGGTGATAACTTACAGGATATAATTGACTTTTAATCCTTAAAAGAAACAAAACGAGACAATTAAAAATACTGGACTTCTATAAATATCTGTTCCGTCTCTGATTCATTTTAATTCAATTAAACAGAAGGTTGACATTTATGATGTCATGAAATTTCTTGATGTTAAAAGTTTCATACCTATCTCATTGTGTTTTGGCTAGCGGGTGAGCAGGTGGAGCTGATATTAGTCGAACGTGAAATCTGCGATAATTATTATTTTAGAATAAGAGTGAAATTATTATCAATTAATTAATTTCAATTAACATAATTACTAAATTTAACAAATCTAGTGTATATTTGGATTAGCCATAGAAACTGCATTTTCAACGTGATTTATGGTATATTAGATAAATATGTGAGAAGAGTTTTATCTCGATTTATATGAACGTGCTTTTTAAATCCCAATACAAGCCTTTGGTCTAAAATTTTGCTCAAGTTCAAACCGTTTACTGAATAAGATTAGGTGCTCGTTTGAAACAGCGATTGAAATATTTAAAAACAGCTTTTCAATTGTGATTTACGATATACAAGGTAAGTATGTGAAAAGGGTTTATTCTCGATTTACGTGAAAAACAACTCATAAACCATCTCATCACCAAAACAAACAAGCCCCTGCACCCTACATCGTTTGCATTTAAGTCTTGACTTTTGGTTTTAGTAATATTTGAAGTTTGTGAGATATCTAATTTATCCCTTTGTTCCCGTTCCTAGTTCACGAGATTCCAAGTAACACTCTCAGAATAAAATAGCTACACAAGATCTCAACAAGGCAAAAGCAACAACAAAAGAGAGAGAGAGACAGAGACAGAGAGAGGGGAAGAAATTGCAAGGCATTTCATAATGTTCCATCTTGAACCCGTCCTTTGATTTGGTTCTGTAATATATCCCAAAAGGATATTTGAAATACACCATCTTGAATAGTTAAAATTCAAGACAAAGATGCTTCAAGACAACGCATTAGATTAGGCTTAATGTTAGTGATTGCATGGACTGCTTGATCTCTCTGTTTTCTGTACGAGCTTCCTGCCTTACTGTTTTTCTTTTCTTTTCTTTTCGTGTGGTAATACTTTAGTGTTATGTGTTACCTTAGCTGGTTATATGTTTAAAGCCGATGTCTTCCTGTTTATGAATTTAGAGGGTATTTTAGATACTTCCTTGTTCGAGTGTTTGGTGTTCATCAATCATGAGAGCAGATGAAAACTTGAATATTGGGGTTACCATCATCCCTATTCCTCACAAGTGCATATAAATAATGGCTTTGGCACTGAATAGGCAAGATGGGAATGAAAGCAAGATTTAGTATTAAGATGATGCATATCCAAGTACTGGATTCCTAACTCATTTAACAACAAAGTTTTAAAAGGTACATGTAATGATGAACAAAAATAGTCTCCAAGTGCATTACACACATCTTGAAACAAATTAGCCTTTCATTTCATCCTCCATCACCATCTTCATATGCTTGTTTCTTCAATAGTATAATTCATTCATACCATTCATTACAAAAGCAGCTTAGTAGACGTATCCCTTGACGAACATTCCCTTCTTGGCCTCATCAGATTCGCCTTCACCGGTGTACTTGCCAAGTTGAGCAAGCGAGTTGGCCTTGGCACGGATCAGCAGAGCCTCTTGTGCTGCCTTCACTTTCTCCGGGCGCCCTCCCCATGTCTTCAAGCATGTGTTTTGGAGGGCTCTTGCGTATGAGAATGACACGTGCCACGGGTTTGGAGATTGGTTCATTGCATTCAAGTTCAAGGTTGCTTCAACCTCAGATTGCCCTCCAGACAAGAACTGCATAAGTACAAAACCATGAAACAATTTAGTGCACACCACTTGGATTCATTATCATTGAAAGTCATAAATATGAAATTTTCAAGTCTGTATTTGGTGCTTACATTAATTCCAGGCACAGCTGGGGGAATTCTCCTGTGAAGGAGCTTGAGGGTGTATGCAGCAACTTGCTCAGGAGAGGCCTTCTGTTTGCACTCAGCTCCAGGGGTAACCATGCTGGGCTTGAGCAGAATACCCTCAAACATAACATTGTTCTCAGCAAGGTAGAAGAAGACCTCGGCCCAAACTTTCTGAGCTACTTCGAAAGTCCTTTCAATTCCATGCTCACCATCAAGCAAGATCTCAGGCTCCACAATTGGGACCAAACCATTGTCCTGAACAATTCAATGAATTCTCATCAGGAATGATAGAATACAAGTACCTGACCAAGTATCTTTTCTTTCGGCAACCGAAAAATCATAATCAAGAAAGAAGAGGGTCATTCAGTAGCAGGATAGAAATCCCTTAAATTGAAATTCCAAAAATAGAGAAGAGCAGTTAGTCATAAGGACTTCAAGCAGACAGACCAATCTCTTTGCAAGTCCAAGATAGCTACTCCTTTAAAACTAAAACAGAACATCAGCTGAAAACCAAACATGAAGAATCTATTTCCACATACAAGTAACGCTTTTAATTGTTGGCTTGGTTCTTTCTTTAATAATTTAAAAGGTTTTCTCACCTGAGAAATGGCAGCATAGCGAGCCAGACCCCAGGCTGCTTCCTTCACTGCCAGAGCAGAGGGACCGTTGGGGATGCTAACAACAGTTCGCCTGAAATATTGATTGAATAGCAGTTATGATGGTTTGAAGTGAAGTAAAAATGAGAATGACATTCAAAATTTTTCTGCTAAACATTAGGATTCAGGCTTAAGTTCTAACCATTTGGCGAAGCGGGCCCCTTGCTGGTAGTATGCAGATGAGCGAGAGGCAAGACCATCCAGACCTTGGCACCATGATTCGTCGTTGGAACCAGTCAAGGGAACCAAACCCTATTGTTCTCATTGAAGCACAATTTATTAATATATTTACATTGAACATCCCAGATATTTTGCATTGAGAGATGTTACAGAGGTTGTACATGTTTGTATCTAAGGGGTGAACAATATATCAGATATTGCATGAGCTATCATGTAGCATAAGATTCCAAACAATTAATTTCACTCATCAACCAAAAATTTTCTCAAGTTAAAAAGCACATAACTTCATGTTATTTTCAATAACTCTAGCATATAACGTTTGTATATGAGGCGTGAAATAGCTCCAGATCAATTATACAAAATACTCTTATTTGAGAGTCTGCCTACTACATATCAAACTATACTAAAATTAAGGGAAAATTCCAAGAAAATACCACTTGAACTTCAAAATCTCAATTCAGTGATTTAACAAACACTTTTTTTGTCAATCTCATTACTCTTATTGTCAACAAAACCAATTTGGGATTTTGAAGTTCAAATGGTATTTTTTTGGGATTTTCCCTAAAATTAAACTAAAGCATCTATTGAAGTAATGCAGGAAAGTTATGTTCATATATTTCGAAGTCTTAAAACAATCAATCAAAGGGTGCAGCTAAATGCCAGTAGCTGTGGCAGAGTGGCCAAGAGTTTGAAGAGTTAACAGAAATTCTCAAACTGAAACATCTGCTGTGTCATGTACCAAAAAAGGGCTTCATCATTAAAGGAAAAGGTAGTTCATTTTTCCAAACAGCTTACCTTGTCGACCTTGATACCAGGAACAATATTTTGCTCAGCAAGAACATCAATTATCTTCTTGCCATCAACAGTGGATTGGTAGAGAGTTTCCTCAAAGAGAATGGCACCAGAGATGTACTGACCAAGCCCGGGAGCTGACACAAGCAAGGTACGGTATGCCTGGCGGTTAGCCTCAGTGTTCTCTAGCCCAATGGAGGCCAAACGCTTTCCACAGGTAGCATTTGACTCATCCATGGCCAAAATACCACGCCCTGGAGAGGAAATTGTTTTCTGTATACACACAAGCAAACAAAACACAGAAAAGGAGGGGGGAAATCAGTGAAACATTACATTGACAATGTGAAGTTCATTTACTTAATGGGTAAATGATGATGATTGGAACTAAACCTCAGCCAGGAAATACACTGGAGCGATACAAGTCTCAGTAAAAGGTAACATCAACCATGTGAAATCAATTGTTTAGTGGGAAAACATGTATAACAGAAACTGAACTTCAACTTGTGAGACTCAATATGGGCAATATTGGGTAAGTTAGGATAACTGGAACTGTGTTTTATCAAATAAACAAGAGAAAGAACAACAATTTCTGTGAAGCCTTCCATCGACCATGTAAAATCCATTGCTTAGTGGGTAAACAAACATAATTGGAACTAAGCTTCATCAGAGAACAAAGAGAAAGACGTCAAACACAAAAGATCAATGAAGAATTTGGATTCAGTGAAAGATTTCCACCAGCCAAGTGATATCAAATGCTTAGTGGGTTCATATGCTTAACTGGAATTGAACCTCATCAAGAAAACACAGAGAAGGAGGACATAAACAATCACTGAAACATAAAATCAACCATGTGAAGCCAACTTCTTAGTGGATACATAAGAATAGCTTAACTAAACTTCATCAAGTGAAACATAACATTCACAATGTGAAAATCCTTGCTTAGTGATTATATAAAGCACGAAGAAAGAACAATAATTCAGTGGAACATTTCATCAACCATGTGAAGTCCATTGCTTAGTACCCATATACAGATAGAGTTAGAACAGCACTTCATCAATAAACACAGGTAGAAGGCTAAAGTTTTGGTGAGAATTGCTAGGTAGGTAAAATTCAGAAAAAACACAACATCAACAACGTGAAACGCATAATTGAACCTAAACTTCATCAAAACTGTACGTCTCAAGCTGCTAATAAGAAGAAAACCAAGTAATTTTATGCAGACTAAAAACTTACCGCGGTTTTGACAAGCTCATCTTGGTAAGCACCAGCTCTGACAGTGAGGGGTACATAGGCGTTGTTGCTTCTTACAGGAGAAACAGAAGATTGGCGAAGGGGTTGTCCCTTAACCCACTCAGACTTGTCAAGAACGGGGGAAGATTTGAGCAGGGAAGCAGAAGCAGAAGCAGAGGCCATTGTTGTTTGTTCTTCTCTTCTCTTCTCTTCTCTTCTCTTCACTGTAATCTTATCTCTACCCCCCACTGCTACACGCTTCCTTACCACATGAACTCGCTCCTCTCTTGTATTTATACTTCCCAAGTGATGTCTCATTTGAGGCTGCTGTGAGCTAACCTATCTTCCTTTGACATGTGGATGATAATTTCCTTCTGCTTTGGCACTTCGCAACCTGCATACGTGGTTGAAATCGATGGTTTTATCATCACCTCGCAAAACAGGCTTGAGAATTTTTTTTGAAAATTGTGGAAAAATTTGGGATATTTTGCTTCCTTATTGCGTTCCTGGTGAAGACAAATGGTTAACATGCATGAGAATGTGTCCAAATTAATGTGTCTTTTTATTCGGAAAGTAAGTATGAGGTTATGAAAAGCCTAACCCTGTTCTTGTCTTCTTCTCAGTGATTAATGGCTGTGGTTTAGTTGCAGGATTTGGTGGGATTGAGCTTCTCCTTCTCTACGGTTTATAGCATGCCATATCACAGCCCGCCATGTGATTTTTCTCACGGAGGGCTCTCAATTTTTTTTTCTTTTTTTCTTTTTAAATTTAATTCAGTGTTTGTGAAAATAGTCTCTGGCTTCTAGCTCAATGATTGATATTAGCCGAGTTATAAGAAGACGTATAGGTCAATTTTTTTTTGAATATTAGTGGCCTACAGAAACAAGCTCGCTCAAAGTAGAAATTGAATGAAAAGTCAGCCTCAAATGAAAAATACAGGACAAGAATGTGGCAACTTGATATGTGCAAGTTTCGGAGGAATGTAATGAATGAAGGACCAGTGGGTTAAACAAGTTTCAAGAAGAGTTGGGTAAGAAAGGCAGACTCCAAATCTACCCTTCCAAACACTCGGCCTAACCTAACCGTTTACCAGAATTCTCTGGTTTTTCAGCCTCCATTCAATGGACACTTTTGGTGGGCATAAACGTCATTGACATTTTACATGATAAGAGAATATGAGGATGAAGAGGTTAGTGATTGAATCTGATGATTCCAATATATCTTGTAACAATCTCTCAAGTACTGTTCCTTGGGACTCATTGTTGAGGGAATCATAAGCATGTTCAAGAATAAGGAAGCTTTCGTATCCTTGATGACCCACCTTTATAATCAGAGAATGTTTACTTTATTTGTGTGATGATGTACAGTTGCGGGGCTAAACCTAAATGGTAATGTAGGCTAAGAAACATAAACAATTTTTTTTATTAAAAAAAAAAGTTTAGGTGAGTTGAATCCCGAGGATCAGGGCATATCTCTGGATTCAAAAAGAGTTTACAGAGATACTTATAGATTACTCATTAATAACGTCAGGAGCGGGATTTGGACTTACAACCTTATGGTTTATGAGTCAACTTCTTGTTGGACCAATCTTTTGTTGGTAAAAAATAAATTTTAAATATGTATAGTTTTGAATATGAGCGTGTGGAATATTATCTCATAATTATAATGTAAATTAAGAGAGTACGCATGATAATTATATGGACTTAGGATGTGACAGTTCCATGAGGTGATTTTGGGTATGTGATTGTCCTGGAAGTCATAAAAAGAAAATTGAAGATCAAGCAAAATTCATACAAGCGAGAGAAATTAATCCGAGGATAGGTTAGTTGTTTGGGGTTTCGGCTTGGGACGTGTTGTTAGATTAAGGGTAGATTAACAAGTAGCATATTGTTTCTCTGTTAGGTTTTGAGTTACTTCCAGAAAGACCTTAGGCCTTGTTGATGGTTATCTTCCACTGGTCCATAAAATGAGAATCATGCAATCATACATATGTGAAGGATAAGATCTTGAGGTGAAGAGACCCCTCCTCCCCAATGCTGGGGTTTTCTTCCCTCCGGTAGGGTTCCAATGCCGTCAAGTTGCAGCGATGAGGCAGCTACGGCGACAATCTCTCCCTCTTTATTGTAGGGCCTCGTCTCCCCTTCCGGTGGAGGTTCTTGCTAGAATCCCTATGTCGTGGCCCATGGGTTTGATGGTTGGGAACGCGTATTGTGGTTGCGACGAGCGGGGATGTAGGGTGGATAGAGGTGAGGAGGCGCACAACAATCAATCTCCGGCGACGATCTATGGTGACGACCTCCGATGGGTGCCCCCAGGAATCTTGGCATTGATGCACGGTTCAAGGTGGTGGTGCTCCCTCCTCACAAATGAAAGGATGGATTTGAAGGATGAATCAAGAGGCGGGAGTAGGGGCCATCCTATTGCAGTGTGCAAATCGTTCATGGAACAGAGGTGCATGAGTCAAAGGAGCTTAAGGTGGAATTTTTTAGTGCAGTGCCTCCGGGGAGCTCAGTTGAATGGAAGATGGCGAAGTATCCATTGATGGCTGAAAGATAGGACTTCTCAATCGATCTGCAGAAAAAAAAAGGCAATGGAGCAAATGGGTTTAGAGGTACTGACAGTGTGATTCATGGACCTTGAGATTAGTAGTTTATTCAAGATTCAAAGCTTTGCTTGGTTCTTTTTATGGGATTGAGCCTTGAGAGTGGTAGGATGCTTTTCTTAGAGTCAGTGTCTCTATGATGAATACTGAGGATTGTCTGGAAGATTTAACAACAAAGTGGCTTGGTTCTTTTTGTATTATTGGGAGGTTATTTGCTCTGCTACTCTGGCCGGAGTATATTATACACTAATTTATGTTACCCAAGCTGCCATTGTCATGTTAGAATTGTGGTGGAAAGTTTTTATATGGGAAAGAATAGTAACAGTTGATCCAATGCCTAAAAAGAAGGCTATGGAATCCTTTTCAAGATTTATTTATGCTTGTTTTGAGGAATCTGTTTATGGACAAAAGGTAAACTATTTTGTTGTTCCTCATTCTAAGGATTGGTCAATGGCTAGACAAATGAGAATTGTCAATCTGCGTCCCCTCAGTGTGATTCTATACGCTGTTTATCATTGGCAAAACATGTACCTGTTCAGTTTTACGGTCAACACTATTATTTTCGGGCTATATATGTGCTATATATGTGCTAGTTCAGTGTGTAAGGAAACATTGTTCTTCTTCGGGCTACAGTTGCGATTTTCGACTCTCTTTTTTTATTTTTTGAATTTCTTCCCCCGGTATCCCACACCCTTGCGAGTGCAGACTAATCCGGAATCACCTTAGGGAGGACTTCCCAAGATTCGAGCCCAAGACCTGGCAGGTGCGCAGTTCCGCAGACCACCTGTTCAACCAGTCGGACCAACCCTCCTGGGCGCGATTCTCTACTTTATTGTCACTTGGATTGTGCTTTATCTACTAACATGATGAGTGTTGTTCTCTTTGAATACATTCTTGTATCAAGGAATTTGGTTATGAACCATTCTCGTATGTGTTCCCAAAAAACCAAATTTGGTAGTCGAGTGGATTATCAAAGCTTTATTGGAAGGGTTTCGCCCTTTAGCTTAAGTATCTTGATCTTTGTCCCAATTGCAGGTTTATTTGGAGTACGATGTTAAGGAAACTTCTGTCATATTTTTATGCTCTAGCTGCATCAAAGAACCTTTATGCACTTGTTTTTCTAGTTTAGTTACTGGTTTTTGGTGTGTAGTTTCCCATGTTGTTTATTTTGGTTGGTCCCGCGTTTGCCTGAGACATTGTGACTTTATCTGCTATTAGTACTGTCTGTTTCTTTGTTGGCAAAGTGAAGGATAAAATCTTGTAGCCTTATTGTATCAACCAAAAAAAAAAAAATGAAAGGAAGGAAGGATCTGCAATCATACATATGTGATGTGGCTCTCTGAGTGTGAGGGTGTGGTTTGTTTTTTTTTTTTGGGTGTAAGGCTCTATGTGCTTTTGTTATCTACATTTGCATCACAAGAAGGAAGCCCAACTTCACTACCTTCCCACATTCGCTCCATCAGAATATGGGCCTTCGTCTTTTTTAGATTCCATTTTTTCTCTTCAAAAATTGTAATTCTACTATACTAAATTATATTCAGTATGAAACTGGCCAGATATTCTTAAATTCAGATTATGACGAGGAGTGTACTCTCTTCAATAGTTACCTCTAAAAATCTCACTAAGATCAAGGGAACAAGGTTAATTCATTAACTTTATTTGAAAGTGTAACATTTTTTCAACTTTACTTTATAGAAAAACACTGAATTAGACTTCCAAGCTTCTCCTAATAAAATATACTAACGATTTTTTAAAAAAAAATCATTAACAACACATAAAAGTGATTTATATTATGGACAGTTTGGGTAGTGGCACTATTCACCGGCATCGATCGCCTTGAATGGTTTCACCGAAAAACAGAAATGTGGCGGTTGGGGTGAGAGAGGAGCACTAAATGAAGCCTCGCTTGAATTGCATGATTGCCACACAAAAGTTTATAATTTTGCTTCTGGATAAATCCGTTTCATAGGTTTGGGTAGGAGACCCTAAACATAGTCGTAGAGGCCACCCAAAAGGGTGACCATTTAATACATACAACCCTCGACAGACAACAACACAAACCTAACTACCCTATTCCATGCCCCACAACGCTGCTACTGCTCATGAAATCAATTACTCCTTTTCGTACCTATTACATTTTTAAGTGGTTAAGTTTGTCTGAAAATGAAAAAATAAATAAATTTACCTTCATTTAATATTATGAATTACTTCTCTAGTCCTATTTATCGGATAGAGAAAGAAGTTTTTTTCATCATATTTATAGGGTATCTCATTAAATTTTTCAGATAAATGTATAATTTAACTTTTTATTTATTATTGTGTTGACTTTTTTATCATGTGATATTAAATATATTAAGTTGGGGGTAGAGTTGGAGAGTTGTTAAATTTTATGTCAAAGTTAATTCCGCTTAAGGTTTTCATTGGTCTAAAAAATATTGGAAGTGTCCTATAAATAGTATTAGATGAATAGTGCTAGTATATCTAAGAAATCATAGAAATTACAATCAATGAGATTTTAAATAGTTGCTGTTTTTTTAAAAAAAACAAGTAACTTAATTAATGAGTACTAGAGGCGAAATATGATAATATTCTTTTTGTTACAGAATTAAAGAAAATGAGAAAAGTAGGGAGTACAAAAAATAACAAGACAAGAGATTGGTAGACAAGATGACGACCTATCTCATTCACTTTGTTTGTTTGATTTTTTTTTTTGCGCGTGGAGCATCCGGTCTCCTAGAATTATCTCCTTTTAACTTAGAGGATTTATCGAGAGGCTCAAACTAATCCGGATTAAGTCAGATAGGATCACAAGGGCGACAAAACTCTACCACCAAATATTTAAAACTATTATATTCCTAGAACTCAAATTCAAAACCTCTACTCAAACTAGTGCAACCTCTTACCGATTGAATTAAATGCTCTGTGGTCATTCACTTTGTTTCATTGGTGCACCAATGCCTTATATTCCTACATAGCTTCTAAATAGACAAGGTGGTTAATCATACAGCGTGTTTGTTGCAAAACAGGTAGAAGCAGCTACTCTCCTTCAATTTTTGGTGGCTGCCAGTTCAGTTATATATAATCTATCTCCAACCACTGCCATTTTTTTTTTGTTGAAGCCTATTTACGTCTATCTCTCCTCTTGTGTACTCTTTATTTTCATATTTGTTTAATGATTTTATTTCATCCGTCTCAATCATAATATTTGTGCCTACTTCATAATTAAAAAAAAAAAAATTTATTAATCTGTATTGGTATTGAGTACTCCGATATTTATTTCAAAATAGCAACAGATAATAGAGTGATGGAAAGTTAAGACACAACTATTGATAGTTTGTACGTACTCTCTGTTTAATTTGTTCGCTAATGTTGTCATGTGCATGCACAGATTAAGTACTAAAATGGTTTATTCATGCTTGATCGCAGACAAAATAAGCTGGAAATTAATTAAATTGAATTTCCGATGCATTTGATTTATAGTTTGGACAAATTAATACACTTTTGTTAGGTTATGTCTGTTGTATGTTTCTGTAAGGTGTGTGCTTCAGTGTTCTGCATGTGCCAGTGGAAGCTTGAGACAACGCCATTATATAAGACAAATCCCTGTACCTAAAAACTTCAGAACTTTCTGTCAAAAACACTTTCTCTTATCCATTCTCCCAAGAATATAACCTTAAATATATAAATAATACTTTCAGTTGTTTAACGTATAGAATTAATTAAAAAATCACCTCTCCGAAGAAAGCAAATGGAAAGAAGGTCACGGGACTGCACAAACTTTGTTGTATCTACAATTTGCTATATATTCTTCCTTCGTCACATGCAAAACCTCCAAGATTCACGTGCCATTGAGAAACCATAACTTCGTTCCCCGCATATCCATAAGCGTGCGTCCTTAATTACATTATTTAAATGAGTCGGGTTTCATTTGTTGTTTTGATTTACTTTTCTCTACTTACAATGTACCAAAAATCGAGTAATATATCATAAAAAATTCATGACATATTTTCTTGTAGTTTATATTTGTTTTACTCTTTATTTTTGACAAACTAAGAATACTTTATATTTTACATCAATGAAGTTTGGAAGTATTCACCTCAATGGGAAGCTCTACAGTGGATCCTAGTCATGAATATTCAATACATGCAGTGAATATAAACCTAGGCCTTTGTAATTCATTTATATCACACTATAAAAAACCGGACCGGATCAGCCGGTTCGATCGGTTGAACCGGGAACCGGTTAAAACCGGTGGTTCAATCGTTGAACCGGTTTCAATTTTTTTATTTTTTTATTTTTTTGTTTTTGCTTTTTTAGGAGAAAATTGAAAGTTGAAGACCAAAATGAAGTAAAAAATAGGTAAAGAAAGAACAAATCTAAAAAAAATGAAGAAGATAATGAAAAAAATTATTTAAAAAGATATAATAATTATAGAAAAGGAGATATCATTGCATAAGTATAGACATTATAACTCATACTAATAGATTTTAAGTATTTTTTTCTTAAAAATCTTCATTTTTATCTATAGAAGTTTAAAAATATATTAATATATATTGTCACTAATAAATTATAATATTTTAACATGACTGGTTTACTACCGGTTTAACTATCGGTTAGACCCCGGTTGACTCATTAACCCTTAAACTTATACTGTGATTAGTTTATTACCCGATCCGATTTTTCGTTCCTTGATTTATATTGAACTGATGATACATTTATGAGATATTAATCTAGGGTGTTTGCCGGGAAAGGAATCTTTAGGAATTTGAGTTACTACGTACGATGCTGTTTTTATTTATTTATTTTTTTTCTCGCATAGGTTTTTCCCATCGCAATCAACCAACATAACAATTAACTTTAGAACAAAATAATAACCTTATGATTGGCGAACTACTTTTTCAACTAAGGTACACAAATTTTTTGCCGAATAGGTGAATTAATTAGAGAAAATGACACTTAGGTCCCAAACAATAAAAAAATTATTAAAAAAGTCCCTTTAAAAAGTCAATGGTTGAGACTTTTCTGATATGAACTCCCAATGTCCATTTACAAAAATAACTCCCAAGCAATTTAATCACTGTCATTGTTTACAATATGTTATGCTATGTTTACAACATCATAAGTCATATTAACAACATAGTTAGTTACGTTTACAATATGTATATAAAATGCGTGATTGTGTCGTGTTTACAACTTCTTCAGTTACGTTTACAATTCATTAAATATAGCATAACATGTTGTAAACGTAACTGACTATATTGTTAATATGACTTATGATGTTATAAAAATAGCATAACATATTGTAAACAATGACAGTTATGAAATTGCTTGGGGGTTATTTTTGTAAATGAACATTAGGGATTCATGTCAGAAAAGTCCCTAGGAACTTTTCTAATCATTGACTTTTCAAATAGACTTTTTTAATATTTTTTCTGTTATTTGGGACCTAGGTGTCATTTCCCCAATTAATTAAACTCCCATGAAGGGTGAAGTTTTCTTTTGCACCCCTTTTGATTACAAGGTTAAAACCACTTAACCACCAGCTGAAACAGTTACAATTAAGCAATGCTTGTGAAACTTCAAATTCAAATATATATTAGTATTCAACAATACAATAATTCAAGAAAACCAAACACAATCAAGCCGGCCTCTTCCCTCTTGCATCTTCTCAAGACGAGAGACATCTTAATTTTGCCCGTCTATATATATGCTATATCTATACTTACAGAAATACCTTGACCTGTGCAGTTATAATATAATTAACCAAGGATTAATGTTTTAATTAACTAGGGTTAGCAACAAAGTAAGCTAACACCCCAACAAACGGTGCATTAATGTACGTGGTAGGTTCAGACCTCTTAAAATCAGCCCGATCATCCACGTAAACATCATCTTCCCCAGGTCCTCCAACAATGGCTCCCACAAGAGCATTTGGGTTAGGGTCAGAAGAATTAAAATAAAAGGAACCTTCTTTACAGGCAATGAACTGAGGATGGTCCTTAATGGAAGGTAAAGAAGAGCCACGATGGTGAATACGATGAGGGTAATAATTGCTATATCCAACCATGTACGATAATCCCATGGGGTTATTTCCCAGGATGTAATCCACTTGTCTTTTGGCTAGAAGGCGAAGGGTTTGAGGGGCAACATTGAGATTTCCACAGTTAAGGGATTGGGAAGTGCGAGAGAGGTAATTGGCGTAGACGAGTTGGAGGAATGAGATGGAAGTAGCATGCTGTAAATTGCTGCCACCTGGACGGTATATTAGGCCTCCTGGTGTGTATTCGATGTGGGAGCTTGATGATTCTGGGATTAGTGTGCACAAGAAGCTCTCTGCTGATGCCTTGTATGAATCTAAAGAGTACTTACTTTCTTCTACCACTTCCTAAAAACACAGAACGACTTTGTTTTTGTATCAGAAAAACAGAGAATGAATCTCGCCATATATCCCTTCGCACCTAAAGACTAAAAATTTAATGGGGATATGTTTGGTTGTATTCTGATCAAGGTCGAACATAGTCTTCAAAATATGCAGATAATATTTTGAAGAAGCTTGAACAAGAGAGTACAATTGTTTATAATTAATTCTTAAAAATGTGTGTGTGTGTGAGAGAGAGAGAGAGTTGTTATATCAGCTCATTAAGTTTGTTCTGTTTCAAAAATGTTGCATGTGAAGGATCCATAACTAGCTACTTGTATAGAGAAGGAAGAAGAAATAGGTGAGTGAGTACCTTGGAGACAAGAACATTAAGGCCAGCATGCTTGTTATCCCAACCAAATTCATTGATGTTGTCATCGGCACCAAGGGTTTTGCCATTACTCTGTATGTAATTCAGAAAACTGTCGTCCTGTGTGGCCCTCCTTAGCCAAGCCGCTCCCCATAATAACTCGTCCTTTTCATGTTTTTTAATGAATAATGATCAATAATCAAGTAATATTATTGTTATATGTGTATACTACAGCTATATGAATTGACCCATCAATTCTAAGTTAGTTCAATTTTCTAACTATATAGAAGTTGCCGGAGGATTTAATTGTTTACAAAACACTAGGAAACTGTCTCTCTTCTTTTTAATCAATTTGATGGTGATTGATCACAAATCACATGTCTGTTTGGCAGTATCCCAAATATTCTTAAGATGTAATCTCCGGTCCTATTTATAAGCAACTTTCTCTTTGATTGTACAAAACGAACTGGTAATTAAAAGTAATAAGTATGTAAAAAATGACATGTTTTTTCCATATATGCCTCTATTTATGAAAAGAGTATAGGAGAGAGAATAGATAAAAAGTATGAGAGATAATGAATATAAGATATAAGAGAGAATGCGTATTTAATAAGGGTAAAATAAGAAAAAGAACCTTATATTTTTAGACAAAAAGTGAAAGTTGCTTATAAAAAAGACAGAGAGAAAGTTGACTATGAATAAAACTTAAGGAGTATACATATGTTTCAATCTATTGTCAAAGCCGCATATATATGACCACTGACCAATCAAACCAGTGTTGGGCTGTTGGTGTCATGCATGAATTAGTGTGTGTGTGTGTGTGTGTGTGTGTGTGTTATGGTAATTCAAATCGCGGGTTGAATTTCTTAATATTCCATCTATCCCCAGCTTTCATCATCGCACAACCCACACACACACACACACACACACACCAACCACAAATGTCTATTGCTTTAACAAGTATCTTGCAGGTTCATATAAAAATCACATTCCAATTACGTAGTTTATTAATCACATGCAAGTCACACTGGTTCCCGTGAATTTAAACACTGTATAACTTTGTTTGGTATACAGCTACAGTGTCTTAAAATTTTATTTTTGAAATTAACTTTTTTTATTATATTCTTAAGTATACCTTCTCTTTTATTTTTCTAATATATAATTAAATTTACTTCTAAAATACTTTGAAAAAAAATGAAACACAAATCAAAGGAAGAAATCTCTCATCAAACCAATGAAGGAAATCATGTATATGTGTAGGTGTAATCAAATCCTTTTCATTATCCCATGACATGAATCATTATCCTCGAGACTGCAATTTTCTTGTGTGCAAAAGGGGAAAAAAGAGCAATTATTTTGACCAAAAAAAGTGGGGGAAAGCAATTAATAATGGATAGAGTCACGGTCATATTACCTGATAGCCATCAAAGTCACAGTAATAAGGGCAGGCACCACCCTTAACATTAGCATTGTCACTGTAGGCACCTCTGTAGTTATCTGCATATTGGAAGGCCTTCATCGCATTTCTCAGCAACGTATCAGAATATCCCGGATCCGATGACCGGAATGCTATGGAAGAAGCTGCCAGTGCCGCCGCAGTTTCACCAGCCACATCGGAGGCCGGGTTCGGTGCATCAACCGCATAAACAGTTCTGGCAGTGTCCATGTCTTCAGGTCTCTCCCAACAATTGTGGTCACTACTTGGATCACCCACCTATTATTTTAGCAATAACAAGTAAGAGCCCATGATTCAAGGAGAGTGAGCTAACCACTACCCTTTATGAGTGTAAATGAGACAAAGAGCAATCACTTTCAATTCAATAGATCGATCATTTATTTATTCTACCTAGACCAAAACAGAAGTTTGCTCTGTGTAGTAATACAATAAATAACCAAACTAATTAGTATAAAAATGAATAAGTTGATTATTGGGATTCCGCTAATTGCATCTTTAATTTAGGCAAGGACGATGCTATACCTAAAAGGGCGAAGTTCACGTACTTTGAGGACAAAGTGAGTACTATAATGATGAATAATTTGGGATGGACCATCTTTTCTCATACTAAGAGCGGCTTTAATTCGATTAGTTGATGGGGGCAAAAGAAAAGAGTTTGCGTAGTAGATAAGAAACGGATTATAATTTGTATCAACGTAAGTTTATTTTCTTTAAAAGAATTGGAAATAACATTCTGAATATTTTGATAGTGCTTTACCTGCATAAAACTAGACAAAAAATGTTAATATAATAAAATAAGGAAGTTAAATTTTATAAATTCAATTCATAATAAATCAAAAATATTAAAAAAATATATAAAAAAATCAATGAAAGGTTCTTATTTGAAAAAAGGTATCAGTTCTTTGTAGAACTTCATAAAAAAATCGGTACTCAAAACAAATAAAATTTTCAAACAAAACTTTTAACCAATTTTGAAAATAATGGGATTTGTCTTCAAGGTGTTTGGAACGAATCACAAATTCCTATACACGACAAAGGAGGGGACTATGATTAAAGCGTCACCCATGGTCTTCAATACCATGAATCTAATCCCAACCACATTTTCACGCAACCTATTTCCAAGGATTACTTCAGCTAAGCCTCCACGACCATGAATCTAATCCCATATCCTCACCCATGGTATTCAATACTCCCTCCTATCCTTTTTATAAGTAATTCTCTTTCTTAAGATGGGTCTCTTTTACAAACAATATTTTTTTTATGTTTCAAAATTTAAACTATTTTTTTTCCTATCACTATTAAATATACATCTTTACCTTAATTACCCCCATCCACCACTAATTATCTTTCATTCACTCATTATTATACATTCTCTCTCATATTTTATATTCATACTCTCTCATATTTATTACCCATTCTCTCTCCTACATTCTTTTCATAAATAGGGGCATACGTGGAAGAAACATGACATTTTTTTATACATTTATTGTTTTTAACTAATCTTAACCGTCAGTTCGTTTTGGGTAACAAAGATAAAAGTTTCTTATAAAAAGGGCCGGAGGGAGGGAGTGGCTATCTGAACTGAAATATATTCATTTAACATTCCTTCGTATTTTAATCCTGTGTTATCTCATATGTTAGTGATGACTGATGTTACTATTAATTTTGGTAAAAAATTACAAGAATTTTTATAATAAGGTTTAAAAGATTAATTTTCTGGACAATAAATCGTTTAAATATTATTTAAACACCTCAAACTTGCATGCTTATAATAACTACATTCTTATGAATTACTACAATTTTGAAAATGAAATACAGAGGAAATCTTATGATTAACTACATTTTTTTAAAAAAAAAAATTAACTACTCCTTCGGTCTTTAATATAATATATATTTACCTATTTTAATTAGATTACAGAAGCTAATTGAGTTAGTTAATATAACATGTATTTTTTAAAATACCATAGTCATCTTCCTTAGTTGCATTCCCTTCTCCCCCTTGATTATTGAGGAAACATTGATAAGGATAAATTAAAAAAAAATTAATAAATATAAAAATTAAATCTTTGTTATAAAAGTATATGAAATAAGAGAGAAGATTGATAGGATTCAGAGAAAACTGATAGAATTTCTAGAGAGAAGTTAGAGAGATGTTCTCATTCAGTGCAACTGAAACAATCGATTACAGCCCTTTATATAGAGGTTGAAATTTAACCGTGGTTGTATTACCATGGTTATATTTAAATGACCAAGGTTACTTTATATCGTCTTTATGTCCTTGTCTTCTTTTTCTTTTCTTTATGTCCTTGTCTTCTTTTGCTTTTGCTTTTGCTTTGTATCAAGTCATCTTTTCTTCTTTATGTCAAGTTGACTGGAAGAGTAATATGAGTCAATGGACATCCACATATTTAATATTCATAACACTCCCCCTTGGATGTCCATTATGAATGTGCCTCATTAAAAACTTTAACTAGGAAAAACCCAGTGGGATAAAAACCTAGCCAAAGAAAAGAGTACATCATTCATTGATACACCATCAAGTGCTGCCTCATTAAAAACCTTTCTAGGAAAACCCAGTGGGACAAAACCTAGATAAGGAAAAAAGAGTACAGCGTGTATCGACTCCCCCTCTTGATAATATCAGTTGAAATCTTTGAATCTCCGAAGACCAATATCATGAACAAGTTTTTCAAAGATTGTACCTGGAAGTGACTTGGTGAATAAATCTGCTAGATTTTCACTTGAACTGATTTGCTGGATATCTATTTCACCATCCTTTTGAAGATCACGAGTGAAGAAGAATTTTGGTGAAATATGCTTCGTCCTATCGCCCTTGATATAGCCTTCTTTAAGTTGAGCGATACATGCAGCATTATCCTCATAGAGGATTGTTGGGATCATTTTGCCTGAAGATAAATGACAAGTTGTACGTATATGATGTATTACTGACCTCAACCACATACATTCTCGACTTGCTTCATGTATTGCTAGAATTTCTGCATGATTAGATGATGTGGCTGATATAGTCTGTTTCATAGATCGCCATGAAATAGCTGCACCTCCACATGTAAATAGATAGCCCGTTTGTGATTTACCATTATGTGGATCAGATAAAAATCCAGCATCTGCATAACCAACCAGTTCATGCTTGGATACATTTGAGTAGTATAACCCCATGTCTGTTGTACCTCTGAGATAACGAAAAATGTGCTTTATTCCATTCCAATGCCTTCGTGTTGGTGAAGAACTATATCTTGCTAGTAAATTAACAGCAAATGATATATCAGGACGTGTGTGATTAGCAAGATACATTAGTGCCCCAATAGCACTAAGATATGGTACTTCTGGACCAAGTAGTTCTTCATCACCTTCTTCACTAATTTCTCGAGGTCGGAATGGGTCTTTGTCCACCTTCAAAGATCTTACAATCATTGGGGTACATAATGGATAAGATTTATCCATGTAAAATCGCTCTAGGACCTTCTTTGTATAAGTTTCTTGATATACAAAGATCCCTTTCTTGAAGTACTCGATTTGTAATCCAAGACAAAATTTCGTTCTTCCCAAGTCCTTCATTTCAAATTCTTTCTTCAAACAATTAATTGCCTTTTGAAGCTCTTCAGGAGTTCCAATGATGTTGATATCATCAACATAAACAGCAATTATAGCAAACTCACTATTAGATCTTTTCATAAAGATGCATGGGCATATCGGATCATTTTTGTATCCTTTTTTCAACAAATATTCATTAAGGCGATTATACCACATGCGCCCTGATTGCTTCAGGCCATACAGGGACTTATTTAACTTAACTGAGTATTGTTCTCGAGAACTTGAATTAGATGCTTCTGGCATCTTAAGTCCTTCGGGGACTTTCATATAAATATCATTATCAAGTGATCCATATAAATAGGCAGTCACAACATCCATTAGATGTAAATCAAGTCTTGCATCTACTGCTAGACTGATTAAATAACGAAAAGTAGTCGCATCCACTACTGGTGAATACGTTTCTTCAAAATCAATACCAGGTCTTTGCGTAAAACCTTGGGCTACTAGACGTGCCTTATATCTAGTTATTTTGCCCTTTTCATTTCTTTTTCGTACAAAGACCCATTTGCATCCAACTGGTTTTACATCTTCAGGTGTAAGGACTACAGGTCCAAATACTTTTCGTTTTGCCAATGATTTTAATTCTGCATTAATGGCATCTTTCCATAGGGGCCAGTCTTTTCTTTGTTGGCTCTCACTAATGGATTTTGGCTCATGATCCTCATTATCATTCATTACATCATATGCTATATGATAAGCAAAGATGTCATTAACATTGACTTCATTTCTATCCCATCGGATTCCATTCATAACATAATTTATCGAGATCTCATTATTTTCACATATATCAGGTACCTGGGTCTCTTCTGGGACTACAACATTCTCTTCTGGAGATAATATCTCTTCAGGAGATGGCTCTTCTGGAGCTACTAATTTTTCTTCATTATCCTCGACTTGACCATCTATATTCTTTGCTCCTTTTCTTTTTCGAGGATTTTTATCTTTGGAACCGATGGGTCTGCCACGCTTCAGGCGTGCTTTAGATTCATTCATAGCAGGTTGTCCTTCAGGGACATCAATTTTAATAGGAGCATTAGCAGCTGGGATATGTGACTTTGTCACTTTCTTTGGGTCAGTAAATGCTTCTGGCATTTGATTAGCTAAATTCTGTAAATGAATTATCTTTTGAACTTCAAGTTCACATTGTTTTGTACGAGGATCAAAATGAGCCAATGATAATTCATTCCAACTAATTTCATTACCCAGCTGCTTGTTTTCTCCCCCTAATGTTGGGAAAAATGATTCATCAAAATGACAATCGGCAAATCGTGCCGTAAATAAATCTCCTGTAGATGGTTCTAAATATTTTATAATTGATGGAGATTCATACCCAACATATATTCCCATCTTTCTTTGTGGGCCCATCTTGGTGCGTTGTGGCAGTGCTACAGGCACATATACCGCACACCCAAAAATTCTTATGTGGGAAATATTAGGTTCCTGACCAAAAACCATTTGTAAGGGAGAAACCTTTAAATAACTTGTTGGCCTAATGCGAATTAACATAGCTGCATGCAAAATGGCATGGCCCCAAGCAGAAATTGGTAGATTAGATTTCATAAGTAAAGGTCTTGCAATTAGTTGTAACCTTTTAACCAATGATTCTGCAAGTCCATTTTGCGTGTGAACATAAGCTACAGGATGTTCAACATCAATTCCAAGTGACATACAATATTCATTAAAAGCTTGTGATGTAAATTCACCAGCATTATCAAGACGTATTTTCTTGATAGGATAATCAGGGTAATGTGCTCTTAATCTAATCAATTGAGCAAGTAATCTCGCAAACGCCAGGTTGCGAGAAGATAATAAGCAAACATGCGACCATTTAGTTGATGCATCAATTAAAACCATATAGTACCTAAATGGTCCGCATGGTGGGTGTATTGGCCCACAAATATCTCCCTGTATCCGTTCTAGAAATGTGAGAGACTCACTTTCTACTTTGCTTGGTGAGGGGCGAATAATTAACTTTCCCTTGGAACATGCAGCACATGAGAAATCATGGGTTTGTGGTATTTGTTTACACTTCAGGGTATGTCCACATGAATTCCCAATTATTTGTCGCATCATTATTGAACCGGGATGGCCTAACCGGTCATGCCAAACATTAAATTCATTAGTAAACTTCTGGTTTACATTATCAAACTGCTGGTTTGTATTGACAAACTTCTGGTCTGTATTATTGAACTTCTGGTTCACAATAGTATGTGTTTCAATTGTGCTTATACATGTGTAATACAAACCAGAAGAAAAAATAGGAAAACTTTCTAATATGCATTTTCTACCAGCAACTATATTTGTAATGACAAGATATTCCTTATTATCTTTAGTTGTTGTTTCTAAATGATATCCATTTCTGCGGATATCTTTGAAACTCAATAAGTTTCTTTTAGACTTGGTAGAATAAAATGCATTATCAATGCATAATTTTGTTCCTTCAGGTAACAAAATATTAGCTCTTCCGGAGCCTTCAATTAGATTTATACTACCAGATATAGTCTGAACATTGGCTTCTCGTATTACCAAGGAAGAAAAATATTTATCATGTCTGAGTATGGTGTGGGTTGTTGCACTATCAACGAGACATAAATCTTCAGGATTGATGCCAATAGAATTCATTCTTCATAAAAACATAAGTAAAATTAATACATATGATAGAAACAACTTTAAATAAAATATAACAATTCAAATTATATTAAGAAATCTGCAACATCCAAATAGTTATCATCTATATCGCCACCATACTCAGAATTCTTGCCCTGATCAACATGATTAACTTCAACATTTGATCTTTTACCAGTATTTTTAATTGATTCTTGGTAAAGATCAACTAGGTGCCTTGGTGTACGACAGGTACGAGACCAATGGCCCTTTCCACCACATCGATAGCATGGATTATCTGCATATTTGTTATGCCTACTGCTTTCTTCTTTTTGGTTCTTATCATTCTTTTCCCACTTCTGGTAGGAATTTGAACCTCCATGATATCGACCACGGCCACGCCCACGGCTGTAGCCACGCCCACGTCCACGTCCTTGTCCACGTCCACGACCACGGCCACGGCCATTATAAAATTCATTTGTTACTACATTCACTTCAGGGAATGGAGTTGAGCCTGTTGGACGGGATTCATGATTTTTTAACAAAAGCTCATTATTTTGTTCAGCCACAAGGAGACAAGAAATTAACTCAGAATATTTCTTGAAACCTTTTTCACGATATTGCTGCTGCAGGAGCAAATTGGATGCATGAAATGTGGAGAATGTCTTTTCTAACATATCATCATCAGTAACATTTTCTCCACATAATTTCAATTTAGAAGTAATTCTGAACATAGCTGAGTTATATTCGCTTATAGATTTAAAATCTTGCAATCGTAAATGCATCCAATCAAAATGAGCTTTTGGAAGAATGACCATCTTCTGGTGATCATATCTTTCTTTCAAATTGTTCCAAAGGACAAGTGGGTCCATCACTGTCAAATATTCAGTTTTTAAATCTTCATGTAAGTGGTGGCGAAGAAAAATCATGGATCTGGCTTTATCTTTATTGGATGCCTCATTCCCTTCTTTAATCGTGCCTTCCAGACTTTTGGCATTCAAGTGAATTTCCGCATCCAATTTCCAAGATAAATAATTTTTTCCAGTAATATCAAGAGCCACAATTTCAAGTTTTGCCAGGTTTGCCATTGTTCAAACTAATTAAAGAAATAAATGAAAATAATTAAAATATAAACAGTAAATATAATAACTGTAAATTCATAAAGACAATAAATAAATCATAAAGCAAGATAAAAAAAAATTAAAACATATATGGCTTCAGGCCATTTAATTTCATGACTTCAGGCCATGTATGGCTTCGGGCCATTTAATCTCAAGATGAGGAATTAAATATTATCTTCAAGATAAAAGTTGTACATGACTTCTGGCCGTACAATAAGATAAAAGATAAAAATATATATAGCTTCTGGCCATATAATAAGATGAAAAATATATATATAGCTTCTGGCTATATAATAAGAATGAATATGGCTTCTGGCCATATTATAAGAAATTAAAACATTATGACTTCTGGTCATAATTTCAAGAATCAGATATGTATATGGCTTCTGGCCATAATAACAATAACAATAATAATAATAATAATATAAAAGAACTTGAATATATAAAAACAATAACGATCTCCAATCTTAACCATGGAACCCGATGTTATATAACAATCGGTAAAAGTATCTCTCTAATTCCATATAGTGGTTCAGATTATCCCAGATCTATAAAATAAAACAGGATATATATAATCATTAAAGAAACCATAAGAAGATCATACCTTCTTTTAGAGCTTCGTGCTGATAACGTGTTATAAAAGTATATGAAATAAGAGAGAAGATTGATAGGATTCAGAGAAAACTGATAGAATTTCTAGAGAGAAGTTAGAGAGATGTTCTCATTCAGTGCAATTGAAACAATCGATTACAGCCCTTTATATAGAGGTTGAAATTTAACCGTGGTTGTATTACCATGGTTATATTTAAATGACCAAGGTTACTTTATATCGTCTTTATGTCCTTGTCTTCTTTTTCTTTTCTTTATGTCCTTGTCTTCTTTTGCTTTTGCTTTTGCTTTGTATCAAGTCATCTTTTCTTCTTTATGTCAAGTTGACTGGAAGAGTAATATGAGTCAATGGACATCCACATATTTAATATTCATAACAATCTTCTATTTATTGCCAATACCAACTCTTCAAATACTTGTGATATATCAAGGGGGGTGAGTATAAACTGATGACAATACTTATTATAAAAGAAAGGATTATGATATAAGAACTTTAATTACAGCTACCAGACCAGCCTCCCACTCCTCTTCCACACTGACCCTTGTCTTCACACTCTTCAGTGTGAAGGTGAGAGGGAAATAGATGAGATCAAATCAAAGCAAATTAGCAGAAGAAGCTAATCTAAGCACGAAGTGAGTGAGTGTCAATATCATCACCGAAGAAATCCAACCTGGATTTTATCAAAACAGAAGAATCTAACTCTAAACGAATGGATTTTAATTACCTGAACAAAAATGCGATCCGGCTCCGAAACAGTCTTGAGCAAATAATCGGTGGCCCAACGAATGGCGACCAAGGCGTTTCTGAGTTCGCTGGGAGGCATGTACTCCCCAAATTCGATAACGCTCCACGCCAACATTGTGGTGGTGAAGGCCATCGGAAATCCGAACTTGATATTGTCGCCGGCGTCGTAGTAGCCGCCGGTGAGGTCCGTATTGTAGGTCCATCCGTCACTCAGGCCGGAATTAGCCCGCCAGTTCATCCTCTGGTCCTGAGGAAGCACTCCCGAACGCTGGCCCTCGAAGAACAGTATCGCCTTCGATAATGCGTCTTGGTAATCATGTGCGGCTCTCAAATCGAAGAAACCGGCGGCGAAGAGGAGAAAGAGAGGAAGAAGATGATGGTTACCATTAAGAATTGAGAGGCTCATTGTGGATTTTGGGAGTGATTATGGTGATTCTTCAGTGGCTTAACTGTTATTTATAGCGTTAAGTTAGAAGGGATTCACGGGCTTAGAATTGAAAGGGAAGGAGAGAGGGAAAGGGAAGAGAGAGAGAGAGAGAGAGAGAGAGGCTGAGATGTGATTTTGGAGGGAATGAACCAGAAAAAGAGGCGCAAAAAGAAGTAAAAGAAAGCAGTTTATTTTATTTTACTTTCGACCAGGAAGAAAGGCCATATCGATCCTTCGAATCAAACGCTGCGGTTCAAACCATGCAACAAAAAATAATGAATTAATCACAGTACAGATCTAAGAACTAATGAATCAATTGAGGTTTAATTAGTGATTAAATCAGTTATATTAAAATATTATAATTTATTAGTGACAATATATATATTAATATATTTTAAACTTTTATAGATAAAAATGAAGATCTTTAAAAAAAATAATTAAAATATATTAATATTAGTTATAATGTCTATATTTATGCAATAATATCTCCTTTTCTATAATTATTATATCTTTTTAAATAATTTTTCTCATTATCTTCTTCTTCTTTTTTTATTTGTTCTTTCTTTACCTACTTTTATCTTTATCGTGGTCTTTAACTTTTTATTTTTCCTAAAAAATAACACAAGATGATAATTAAAAAATTAAAAAAATGAAACCAGTCCAACCAGTTGAACCACCAATTTTTCTAGTAATCAGCTTATACCGGTCCAATCGGTTTCAAACCAGTTCACGATCCAATGGGTGAACCAGACCGAACCACTGATCAGTTCCAGATTCAACCGGTTGAACTGACAAATCTGGTCCAATTTTTTGTTCCTGATTCAAATAGACAGAAGGAAGTAAGCAACGAGTCTCCCGGTTTCATACTCTTTATTTAGATCAAGCGAATGGAAGTTACAATAAAATTTGATAAAGCCAATCAAAGTGTGGTTTCTAGTATCAAATTCATGGAGTTGGCTTCTTTCCTATCCCCTTTCCATCCTTTTCCCTCTTTTTTTTTTCTTCTTATAATTAGATTAAGACCTCAACGGTTCAGATTTATCATATTATAAAAATATTATTATAATTTTACCTAAAAGATACGAAAAAAAATTAACAATTCAAATTTATTTTGCATCTCATATAAAAAAAATATTTTTGTATTTTTTAGAAAAAATTATAATAATATTTTTATAACATGCTAGATCTGAACTACTACGATTTTAATTCTACGATGGAAAAGGGAAAAGGAGAGAAAAGAATGGGACAAGGTATAGCGGAGGAGCCAAATCCCAAATTTATATATCAAATTTCTCGCAGGATCTAATTCATTTCTCTTTGCTTAATTGTTGGATTTTGCAAAATTGTGTTCCATCTCAATTGGAGGTCAGACGAAATTTTGGGAGCAGATGCAGTTAATGGAAGGAGATACATCATACATGGGAACAAAATCGACTGTACTACCTCTTGGATATAACACACTCTATAATTCAATTTTTTTTAATTAAAGTGAGTCTTATACTAATTAAATGTAGTATATCCTAAAAAGCACAACTCCAAGAGATAATATATACTAGTAATACTTTTAAGTTATGATAAGCTATGTTTGTAATAGTTTTTTTTTTGAAAAATAAATGTTTATTATGTAAGTTGAGATTAAATTTCTCCAATATATTTATCTTATATACCGTAAATCATAATTTATAAGTATTTATAAATAAAGAATAAACTATCATTCACGAACACTTAAATGTGATAATCCCAAACTTCAACTTATGTTATTGATGTACATCCATCTTGTTATACGAAGGCGGAGGTCGTTGGATATTGATGGGATAGACAACATGAAAATCACCTTATGTAAGTGCACTATTTTTTCAATGATAATTATTCTCTACTGGGAAATAATGAGATGATCCACGTGTGTTGGAGAGAACAATTTGAACTTTATATTATATATATATATATATATATATATTTACGGATGAACCTTTTATATATATACATATAAACATATTTATCAGGGTTATGGAACCTGGACAGGACCGGCTGGTCCGGTCCGGATTCCTATTTTTTTAAAAAAAATTATTTATATTTTCTTTAGAATTTCACATTAATAAGTCTAAAATTTTCAATTTTTCATCGGATTGGTCCCGGTTTGATCCCGATACGACCCATTAACCCTTAATTCAGTACCCTGACTGATTTAGTACCTGATTCGGATTCATGAACCTTGATATTTATATTATATTGAATACTCCTTCATGTCCAAAATCAGGACATCTTCTAGAAGAAAAATTTGATCTATAATATAAATCATAGAAAGTTCTTGATTATCAATTTTTCAATTCTAATTTTATTTATTAGTTGTGCAAAGTGACTAAAAAAAAAAGAGGGGGAAGAGAAAGATTTAAATTGAAAATAAAATAAAATTTTTAATTGCAAATTTAATTAGTCAATTGTTTGAAAAAATTCTAAATAAATATCATTTGAACTTATAAAATACCAAAAAATCTGTTAACAAATGGAAATAATAAATAAGTCTCAAGGGACTATTCTGAAATTTTAAAATGTTGTGCTTTTACCAAATGCCCTTCAAGTTTTTTTTAAAGAAAGAATCCTCACCGGCGCCGGGGCTCCGACGACGGGCACCATCTCACCGGCTCCAGCGCCAGCGATCGAAGCTTTGGTGACAAGTTGAGTAATGGAATTGACTGTTTAAGCTCCATAAACCCTATCCGGCATCGTTAACAAGTTGAATAAAGGCAATAACAACTTAAGTAGAGCGATTGACAAATTGTTCTCCCGAGGTTACGATGACCATACTCAAATTGTCATTGTATTTATTCAATTCGTCAACGATGCTTGATAGTACTTAAATAGCTCAAGTAGTCAATCTTATTACTCAACTTGTCACCGGAGTTCCAGCTGCTGGAGTCCCCCTGGTGGGGTGGTGCTAGCCGTCGAAGCTTCGGCAGTGGTGGGGGACCTCAGGCACCAATTTTCCTTTTTTTTAAAAAAAATTAAAGAGTATTTTCTTAAAAGTATAACATTTCAAAATCTCGTATTAATTCCTTAAAACCTATTTATTATTTTCATATGATAACATACTTTTTTAGATTTTTCAAATTTATATAGTATTTATTTAGAATTTATTTTAATTATTTTTACTAATTTTTAATAAAGTCATTAAAAGGGACTCAAAATTTGAAACATAAGGCCAATTTAAGAAGAGAGAGAGAGGTTTGGCCAAAAAAAAAAAGGAGAGAGAGAGAGGGGCGGCAAACCCTGACAGGTCAAGTTGTGGAGTGTCAGGGAGGTCACATGCGGAACACAATGGCACGGCGCGAAGGAGATGCGGTGGAAGGAAGTGAACATTATTTGTGGGACCCTCTCAAGCGTCTTTTTGTAACATTGATTAATCAATTATTACTAGTGTCACACAGGATGTGTTTGGTTCAAAGGGAAAGGAAGAACGGTTAAATTATTTTTTTGAGTTAAATGTATTTAACTTTTAGGTTTTCTATCTAAAATTTTAAAAAAATTAGAGGATAAATTTTGAGTTGAAATCTAAAATTTAAAAGAAAAAGAGGGTAAATTTTAGATTCTTTCCATTTAAAATTATAATTTAGCACCCCTCCTCTCAAACAAAACACACCCAAGTCCTGTACACTTATTTTATTTTTTTGGCCATATCATTAGTATTAATCTTAATAGTTTATAGTACTTAATACGGGAATCTTATGTGGCATAATGCTCATTAAGACCATTTTTGTTCATCCATAGCAACAAACAATATGGCATCTGTTACATGATACAGACCTTAACCTGAAAAAATCATGATGGTTAGTCATTGCCCGCTCTGTTAACTCTTTTTTTTACCTTTAATTATTTTTTTAAGTGTATGCCTTGTTTCTAAACTCCCACACCAAAAGGATAAGCACATGGGACAAATGATAAGACTAAATTATTAGTAAGTGAACATTAAAAAAATTAATTGTAGATACCAAACTATCTAATATTTAAAATATCATTAAGCTATAACTAATATCAATATAATTATAAATTATATTTTAATTCAATTTCAACAGGGTGTGTTTGTCAAGTTTTCGCAAAAAAGAAAAATGGCAGGAAGGAGATACCAGTTGGTGGGCGAGAAGAGGATAGGATGTGATAGGAGCAAGCTTCTTGAACCCGGACCAATCGGCCGGTCCGGCCCGGAAACTGGCCAGTAAACTAGTCCGGTCCGGGTTCATATTTTAAAAAAAAGTTTAAAATTTTTTCTTTAGAATTTTATACTATAAGTTTAAAATTTTCAATTTCTCACCGGTTTGACTCCGGTCTGACCCACTGACTCTAAACCCAGTACCCATACCGGTTCAATACCCGGTCCGACTTTTAATAGCTTGGATAGGAGAGAATAAATAGGCGGACAAAAGGGACCTAAATATTAAATTATGTTCATATACCATTCTCTTTACACAACTTTCATCATCATTTTTCTTCTTCTTCTTCTTCTTTTGTTTAATGAAGATGTTGCCAATTTGGTTTCAGATAAAAATAGAAAATAATAAAGAAATAGTACAAGTTAATTAAAGGGACAGTAGCCTTTTGAGCTGAACATTCCCTGAATGATAATGATAATCCACAACGTCCATAGTCTAGAGTTAAGAGTTAGCTGACTGAGGATATAGGTCATTCATGGCTCCATGTGTGTGTTTGATTCAGCGTTTTCTTAAAAAATAAGTTTCTATTACGTAAGTCGAGATAAAACTCATCTCACATATTTACCTTATATGAATCACGATTTATAAGCACTTATTGCTAAAAAATAAGCTATTTCAAAGGAGCATCATGTTGTTTCACTGTCACAGAGTAACTTCTAAAGCATCAAATTCAATGTCAAGTGACATACTTGTATTAGTTTACATTATAAACCAGATCTTATATTTAAAACTAATAACATTGCAAACTAAATTTTATATTAAAAACTGAATTTAAGTTTATTTCTTTAAGTTTGGAGCTCTTTGCTACCCTGCCGATCATTTCACTAGCAAAAAGCTTTTCCTGGTTATGCATTCGTGAGATTAGAGACTTATTTTCTCTCCGATCCTTAATGTAAAACCTATTTACTTGATTTGAATAAATTAATTATGTTAGTTAATAAGATATATATTTTTTTAAAAAACCATAGTCATATTTTTTAATTCCTTCAATATTTCTCTTACTTGATTATTGTTAAAGGGTAAATTAAGGAAAAAAAATTGATAAATATGGGAAATAAATCTTATATTTAGAATCAATATCACCTTCTAATTAGATCTTACATTAAAGGTTGGAGGAGGATTTTATTTAATGATATGAGCCATTTACTTAATTTTATTTTTCATATTGTTGTTTATTTCTTAATTTGGCATGAATTTAACCAAGCTGCACGTTTATCTGCCAACTTTAAGAAGCTATTTCTAATTTAGTTGAAGTATTCATACACTCGTACTCTAGTGTTACATGATAACTAAGCTTTTTGTTAGATTAAATCAATAACGAACCAAATAAATCCAGAACAAGTCTCATGTGTTTATATGAAACATGAAATAAGTTGTACTTCTTTCAACTCATAAGTAGTTTTTTTATTCGAAAATTTTATAAATACGTTGGTTTGTAAAGATGATTTTTTTGGGTCTCCATATTAATGTTGTTTTCCATTGGTCACAGTTGAGTTAATTCAATGACAAGTAGGCAAAGGCTGACATTCACAACGACTCACAATTGCTTTGCGTGTCAGTGTGTGGGGTTTTGTAACAACCACCATTTTATCCAATGCATCAAGGTAAGCCTTTCAATGGGATTCACTGACAACAACATTCCCGATTTATTTATTTATTTATTTGTCTGAAAACCGAATATAATTCTTCCAAATTGAATAATTTATTAATTTATTCCGTTATAACCGTAATAGTGACCGCGAGAGAAGCATTGATGTTTTTTTTTTCCTTTGTCTGATAGAAGCAATGATGTTGAAATAATGCACGAGACATGACAAGACTTTGGTATTGACGATAATAATCATATATATGAGCTTAAATCAAGGTATTAAAATCCGGACCGGGCATTGAACCGGTCGGGATACTGGGTTAAGGGTCAGTGGGTCAAACCGGGACTAAATTGGAGCTAAACCGGGACAAAATGGTGAGAAATTGAAAATTTTAGACTTATAGTATGAAATTCTAAAGGAAAAATTAAATTTTTTTTTTTTAAAGTGAACCCGGACCGGACCGGTTTCCCGGCCGGTTCGCCGGTTCCCAGGCCGGTCCGGTCCGGGTTCCATTACCTTGGCTTAAATGCATTTGGATCTAATATCTATCCACATGCATGAATATATGAATATGTAAAATGTTTTGTAGATGACCATTGTGTCCTAAACAGAGACGTGACATGTACAATTATACTTCAAACAATCATATCAAGCACACACATACATAATCATAATCGAAATCTAATCAACATATGTAATATAAAATGAATATGTAGGAAGTAAGAAACCCAATATTCATAATTCACAAATGTTGTTACCCACTTGATATTCGGATAAGTTGGAACTTGGAAAGACTTGTTTTCATTATTGGAGTTCGAAACACCTTCTAATTATTGAGAAGCATCAAAATTATTTGGCGTTATTCTTGGAAATTTTGCTCCTTGGTTGTTTGAACCTTGAAATACCATTTGTGTATTATTGGATTAAGCATAAACCTTGAAAATTATGAATAATAATTGGGTTGACATATCCCTTGTGTTATTATTATTGGGTCGCCAACTCTTGTTGTTGGCCCGAAACTTGACTGCTAACTGAAATATTCTCTAATAATTACAAGGGTCGCTTGCATTGTTTTAAGCCTAACACATCAACATGCCAAATCTTGATAATGAGAGAAATAGTAAAATGTCCAAAATTGAAATTTCATTTGGCATCAAAAATAAAAAACAATCAGAATCACTTTGGTCGCCTGCGATAAGGATATAGAATGTCATCTACGGTATCCTTCACATAGTTGCCCACCCTGTACAAGTTTCTCACAACGCCTGATGCTACTAAGTCTGCATTTCTCAGAAACCTGCACGATTAAAAATCTTCCATTTGTTAGGTGTTCTTGCAATAATCCCTAAAAATTTTTGTTTCTCTAAGCACCAATTTGTAATATGCTACTCCCTCTAGTTCTTAATAAAAGACATATTTAGAGAATTGATCTTGGTCTTAAATCTAAAACGCAGTTTTTTTATTTGTCAATCTTTCCCCAATTTACCTTATGATACTCCCTCAACAATAATAATCAAGGAGGAAAGAAAATGAGAAATTAAGAAAAATAATTGGGATGTTTTTTAAAAGACATGTCATATTACTAACTCAACCAACTTCCTTAATTTAATCAAATTAGGTAACTATGTCCTTATATTATGGACCGAGGAAGTAATATATTGTGTACTTGCCTGTTAAAATATTCTTCTTTAGTGGGGCTTGGAGGTTTATATCTCCTTGGTTGCAGTTGTGTTTGTGGTTGAGGTTGAGGTTGATGTTGAGGTAGAGGCTGAGTATTTTCACTTTCTGCACAAGACAGGAAAAGATCCATGAAATGATTAAGAGGTCAACAATAACAAGAAACAGAAAGTATAAAATGCAATCACTTGAATCGCCAATAGAAACAAGAGCTTCAACTGCCTAGT
Source organism: Inga laurina (assembly GCA_963855925.1). Classification (NCBI taxonomy): domain Eukaryota; kingdom Viridiplantae; phylum Streptophyta; class Magnoliopsida; order Fabales; family Fabaceae; genus Inga; species Inga laurina. The sequence continues at coordinate 85,470,591 of OY979701.1, read as the reverse complement.
AGAGTTTTATGCTCTCTGATTAAGCTGGAGATTCTTCAAGGGCAATGAAACAAAAACAGGTACTACTCTGGTCCTCTTTATAAGTCCCAATTAACTAACTCTCACATACCAAGGAGAGGAAGTTTACTTATTAATTATAGGCTAAATTTCTAATTTTGCCCTCATTTATAAATGGTGAGTCAACGTAAATAAATTCTTTTTGTTCATTGCAATTAATAGGGGCATAATTGTAAAAATCACATTTATTATTCTGAAATTGAACTTATAATAACGACCAAAATTTTTCCTCAAAAAGGACTTATAAATAGAACTAGAATGGTAAGTTCCCACACGAAATGTATGTAATTCAATTTTTATCATTTAAATATATAGCTAGGGATTTCTTGCAATCTTCATCATGCATATGTCAAGCAGTTTAGCACCATGAACAACAAGGAGCATCATGAAAATGCTTGAGAAGATCATGCTACAGAAGACATGACCCCAGTGCTTCGGTGCCCTGTGCGTAAAATATGACCAGCTTCACAGATTTTGCCTTTAGGGATAGAATTCAAAGATCTTAAACTTATTAATTATTATCGGCATGAACATCCAGAAAAAAAAGAACCTTTTTCTAACAATACTACCTACAGGAAGGGATTTGAAAGAGAAGGAAACAGAGCCTAGAAGCAGCACTTAAAAATAATATCAAGAAATGTATTACCTTCATTTTTCTGAGCAGTGGCTGGGACATGTCCAGCAGCCGCAGCTGAAGGTACTTTATCTAGCAACACCTGAAACAAGTGCTTATAACGTCAGAAACACCAAGCAACATTTGCTTGGGAAACAATAGTAAAAATTACTTGTTCCAACAATCCAATCCAGAACTCTCTCCCCTCCTCTTTTTTCCTAGCAACTCTTAAAAACAAGAAGCCATTGTGTTATTTTGGTTCCTTAATATCTTTTCCCGTCGCCAGGAATTTTTTTATTAGTCCTCATAATCACTTAATTAAGCCGGATATAGGACGCCATTAAGGCCAGTCAATCTGTTTGTTGACATTTGAAAATGTTGTCCCATAAGGAGTAACTGAGAAAACACATTTGCAATCATCAAAAAGATATAAACACTTGCAAAGCTACATTCCTCATTTTCTCTGCAGCTAAATTTATCAATAACAACCAATAAATTGATGCTACTTTGATTTCGTTATAATACAAGTCTTGATTTCATATAAAGTTACAGGAAACCCTCAGAACAAAATAAACCCTGTTGGCATCTACATAAAATAAGATGGGGAAAATTCAGAAATAAAACCTCTAGACCAAGGCAAAAGGGCAATATCGCTGTTTTGTCTTGCGGATCAGCTGCAGAATTTTTGTTGTCTAGGTAGACAGAGTATCCAACACACGCATACTTGAAATCAGTAAGACTGCGGCCCTTTTTTGTTGCTTCCAACTCAGTTTCCCCCACAACGGAGGAGGGTACTGGTTATATCCATAAGAACAACAGAACAAAATTTCAACAATTTTAAAACAGGCCATGATTAAAGCTACAAAAGTTTATAGCATAAAACAAGAAATAGAATATCAAGGAAAGGCCCTATCAATAGAAAATGAAAGCAAGGCCAATTTTTCACATGTGATCTTTCTATTGAAGTTACTTCCAAGGCAATTAGCAAAATGTTATTTTACACTATCAAATAAAACAGTCATCTTCAACAAGGTGTCCAAAAGGCCAGGAAGCATAGCATGCCTTTCATTTTGCAGGTATCATGTGCATAAAAAAATCAGCACAATCTCATATCCCTGAGTTTTAAGCTAATTTTCAATTTTGACTCCCGTATCCAAGAAAGAAAGTGAATCCTCAAAGACAGTGCAGAAAGAAATATTTAAAAGAATTAAAGATTGGAAGACTATGTACCAATGGCAACTTTGTGAACTCAAACCAACAATTAATGAATCCTTCGAGAAGCAGTCACATCAAGAACGGAAGAATTATAAAGTCCACTTCAGGTTGAAATAAGGTCCCCATATTAACCAAAACATTTAAAAAAAGGAATGAAATGTGTACTCATGGTCGCAAACTGCAACACTCTAAAACTATTGTGGTAGCTTATGACCTTTTCAAAACTTTGATATTATTATTAATATGCATTCAAAACCATGCAAAATAGGCACAAGTGAAGACTGATGCTAATTTCATTTGGTTACTGCTTTTTTTGGCCAATGTTGGTTTTAGAAAAAGCATCATAACATGTGACTAAAAAAGCTCAAAACTTCATCCCATCAACAAAGACATAGGTATACAACTTCATTTCCCTCCATTTTCAGTATTCAACCAAAGACACAGACCAAAAAATGTCAAAGAAAAAAGGGAGCAGCAAAGAAGGAAAAAAAATACCTTACTAAAACCCTATAGAAGCCAACCCATAAGAGTATTTAATTGTTTTGTCTAAAATTTCTGGGACGAAGTCAAAATTAGTTAAGAAAAATTTCCTAACCTTCCCTGAAACACTTCAAATATCCAGAAAAGAAATTTAACGCGCCATAAATTATAAAGAAATATCCTTGAAATGCATTGAAAATCAACCAAATACACAAATACATTAACACGGAACTAAAACCTGTCAAAACATTTACATTCACAAATTTTTCAGGATAAATATACATGCTCCGTCTTACTTTGAGTTAATTCCTAATTATCTGGATATATTAGAAGAAACCCTACCGTATATCAAAGAAAGTAAATAAATTGCTGAGACCGCGATTTGACACGAATTCATGTCTTTGTTCAGAAAGAGCAACATAATATGACCAATAACGAAGCTTGAAACTTCCGCCAATCATTAAACAAAAATTAATACAATTTAACATCATGTCCTGAGCACACCATGTATCGAGCTTCCAAGAAAATAGAAAAAGAACACAAGATTAAAAGTAGCTAACGCAGACGGAAAACCTTGCTGAAGCGTTCTGGAGAAGCCAACGCATGTGGGATTCTTAGATTTAGATTTATGAACTGATGAGTAATACAGGCATCCTTTACACGATTTTCCATTGAATCCTCTGGTTTGGGGTGAGCCAGGGTTACGATTAGGAAAAGGATCTCGAGTTTGGTCTCCTTCCCCCTGGTCTCTATTGTTCCCCTCCATCAATTAGGCACGAACTTGCTTTCAGCAAAAACAGCTTCCATATATTTGCAGTCTCTCTCTCTCTCTCTCTCTCTAATGTGGGTTGGGGTTCGATATATCCTTTCAGTGTCTTTTCGGTGGTTTACCATCTAAAATGCAAATGTTGATGACATAACACAGGCCGAACACAAACAAGAATTTGGACCAAGAAAGCAGGTGTGATCCAAAACTGTATAAATTTTGGTCCGTGATCCAAACACCTTCATTTTCATTTGTTTTTTTGGAAAGACTTTATTTTTCTGTTTAGAAAAAAATAACATATTGCTTTGGGTAAAACATAAAAATAAAAAGCCATAAAATTCTTTTGAAAAACAATATTTTTCTGACAAAATCATTTTCTGTCTAAAAAGTTATAAAAACCATAATTTTTTTTTTTTGAAAAACAATAATTTTCTGACAAAATCATTTTCTGTCTGAAAAAATAACTGTTTTTGGGTAAAAAAAAAATTCTGTTTATAAAAAAAATAAGATATTGCTTACAGCTAAAACTTTTACTCGTATTTTTTTAACTGACGGTTGACTTTCTTTCAGCCAAGGATGAATGTGCCCTTTAAATACATGGGATAAATTCTTTCTCAAATTCAAAATGTTCAAATTCTTCTTTATGTATAATTCTGACCAGTTACGCAACAGATTCAATCCATTTTTAAAAGAAAATTGATGAACTTGAACATAATAAATCGTCATAACATTCATATGCGAAAAAGCTTAAGCAAAACTCAATCCACATAGATGGTCACCTTACTGTTACGGTTGAACTGAAGGTATTACACCCAAAATTTCAGTTTCACTTGTAAGAAACTTCAACATTTCTTCAAAGTTTCATTCCATTCCATTCCATTCAATGACTAAAACCTTTTCATAGTTCATCTTTTGATTGATTATTTGGGGGGGGGGGGGGGGGGGGAATCCTCTAATCCCAATGATCATTATAATTCTACTTAAAGCCACCTACTCCCACCAGCAACCAACTTCACACATCTCTGGGTATAAAAACAGAGATGAAAGGCGATTATTAAATTAAATAAAACAAAAATTACATGAGATGCCACAATGCACAAGTTCTACATGTACCAAGAATCCTTGTACAATGTTGAGCCATGCAATGGGAAGGTAGATACTGTACAGTAAGAAATGACATCCTAGGTAAGTCCTACGACTCAGGTGTGCAGATAGTCACAAAAGGCTCCTTTCTTGCAGTGTCCACTCTCGTGGAACTTGCACACTCCTCTCTGCGCAAAAGGAGGCCCTGAAGAACCTCCTCCCCGGCCTCCACCACCAAATGAAGACTGCCTGTTCCATGTTTTATCTCCTCCATAACCTGATTCAACATGAGGACCACGATCCCTATGGTTCGAGAACCTCTCTCCATTATGATTTTGTTCATTTCCCCACATGCCTTGGCCCCCAGCCGGTGCAACCCAACCAGGATTAGCACCAATAGGTGCCGGACCTTGACCCGGCACAACCCAACCTCCATTAGCATTAGGATGGCCTTGACCAGGTGGAACCCAACCGGTAGGGATTACTGAAGATGGTCCCTGACTGGGAGGCGCCCATCCTGGATTTGCGTTTCCTGGTGCTGGGCCCTGGCCAGGCATCCAATGCATGTTCATATTGGCAGCTGGAGGTCCACCCCAATTTAGATTTGGATTTCCAGGCATTACCCCCCAACTAGCATTTTGATTTTCTGCGACAGTCATGCCCCAAGGCATGTTGGGTGGCAAAGCAGCAGGAATGTTAGCCTGATTACTTGAAGTTGGTGGTCTCAAGTCTTGAATGCCTGGCATGGGTAAATTCCCCATTGGATTTCCAGCGTTAAATGAGGTAGCATTCTGGATAGATGAAGCATCTGCCCAGTGGCCATGAGTTGGCGGGGGTTGGGCAGGCATAGCAGCAGCATTATTTGATTCTACCCTTGAATGGACACCTCCCCAGGCCTGTGGTTCACCCCCTCGTATCTGAATTGAACCAGCCATTTCAGGATTCTGAACCAATCCAGATCCCCAACCTTGAGCTTCAGCATGAGAAATGCGGTCGCCGGTATTTCTCGAGGCATCTGCCGTAATAGGTGCCACCATTGTCGCTTGAGGATGACCAAGAGGAATACCAGGATTTGGGGCTGGAATCTGAGCTGGTTGTGAACTTGAACCACTTTCAGCAATTTGCACCGCTTTCTCTGCAGGAAAAGGACTCCCTACAAGAGAACCAGAGGGATGTACAGGAGTTGGGGACCATTTATTTTCAAAAGCCTGCGCTTTAGCCCCATAAGACGTGATCTGAGGAGTAGGTGAAGGAAGATTCACTGATTCAATTGTAATACCAGCGTCAGGCCCCCGTACATTAGAAGGGATCTTGGGAACCTCAACTGTCATTGGAGAAGGCCTATTTGCTACAGAATTATTATCTTCAAATCTCCAACTTCCTCCAGCAGTTTGGCCCATAGAACCCATAGCATTATGTGAATTATAGGACCCACTGCTCTGATCAAATGTTGATCTTCCTCCAACTTGAGCATCTACAGCTTGTGCAGGCAAATGAAGCTTCCCGGAGGGTGAAGCTGCATAATTCAAATTATGCACCACTTGAGACTTCGGAAAAGTTTTGTCCACTGCAGATGACTCCTTAGAAAAGTTTCCAGCTAAGGCATTAGTTAAGAGTATAGACTCATCTTGTTTCTCAGTGGCTCTCCAAATTGTCAAATCGACAGGAAAATATCCAGTGTTATTCCATTTACGTAACTGTGCCATTGAAAATGGTCCCTGAATTTTTCCAGATGGATCCTTATAATGCCAAATCTTTTCTGATTCATTAATTTTCACAGCAGGCGGTGCTATGCCAGTTGATGATACAGCAGAAGCATTGGACACAGTAGTAGAAAGAGACTCGGCTGCTTCCACAGGCTGGATACTTTTGCCACCACTCTCTAAGCTTGAATATAGTTTTTGTCCCTCCCAGCTATTAGATAGTTGTGTTTCCCTCTCTCTCCCCCGGAGGATTTGACTATCATTCAATACCTCAGATGCATTAGACACGTCATCAAATTTAACTGAGAGTCCCTTATTAGACAAATTCCTGCTTAGCTCACGGTTAATATTAGAATAGTTCCTTGCTCCACTCCATGAATCATTTGAATTAGAACCACCTGCTCTAGGAGAAATCGTTTCTCTCCCCCTTCGTTCAAATGCCATTCCTCTGGGTCTCATGTAACTCTCTGCAGGCACATAAACCAAATTTATAACATGTAAATTTTGGAGAAGAGGAAACAATTCATATGTCAAGGCCTAATTCAACTCAAATGCTTAAGTTGTTCAGTAAACGTCTATTATAGTCTCTAACAGGCTACCTTACACTAAAGTCCTTTGAACATCAAGCATAGGTAAAGCACACGCATGCCATACCTTGTGATGAAACTAAACTGTGATGATGATAATAGAAGGCAGCAACAATCAAACCCCTTACCACTTAGGCACAAAGGTTTTGGTAATAAATCAAGATCATTTCAACGCAAGCTTGAGTTGTTAAGGATCATTACAATATGAAATAATGAATAATTTACTGAATTGGCAAATACCTGGTCGTTTAGGATCAGTTTCTTCCTCCTCCTCCTCAGACTCATAACTTGGATCCATGTTTGGGTCTGCATGTATTTCTGGAATTTCCTCCAATCTTCGCTGACGTTCCTCAGGTGTTTTTAAAAGCTGCAACTTCTCCACACACTCTCTGAGCGTGAGATTAAGTCAAGGATTATCTCAAAGTAACATTTAGAGCTCATGATCAATTTTGAATAAATGAAAATTTGTTTCATGAATAAATACTTCAATAACCATATCATAAAATAACTTGACAAAACGAAATACTTATGATCAACAAAATAATCAACACAATATCGAGTATATAGCATATTACATTATTCATAGGTCATGGAATGTGCAACTCACTATAGACTTTGTGTAATACATGAGAAAACATGTTTAGCATCAAAATGAAAACTATCAATACCAAAAGAATTTAGCCCACCTCTTCTGTTTAACTCAATAATGATTAATGAGATCATGGAATATGTTGAACTCCACTAGATCAACTTTAATATAGTTTTGTCAACTTCAATAGAAAATAAGCCATACAAACAACCACAGCGCATTTAACATGTTATCATTGACACTTCATAAATCTAAAAACTTCACTATAAGGAGTAAAGTTTACAAAATTGACTCCACTGAAGACAAGAGAGAAACTAAAACTATGAAGATTTTCTTACTCCAGATAGTAAGATCCCCAATTGAAAGTTGACAATCAATTAAAACAAACAACTCAAAGAATCCACATATTTCTGTCTCCACAAACAGGTAACCTCATACATATACGATGCAAATGATACCAAACATTAACTTGGAGGATGAAGTTGAATTTCTTTGGAAAACATTTTGATGCATTGAACAGACAGGAAGCTGATACAAGCAACAGTAGATACATTATATTTAAAAATAAATCAGTTCACGACACAAGGATATTCTTTTCTCCGTCCTTTCTCACTGGCTCTATCACGGAGGTGACTTAGCCTCACTATCTCTGTTTCTAACCACTGCAATGAAAAGAGAAAGAAAGAAAGACACGTACGAATTATATAACAAGGACCATAAATTATAAGTCAGATGAAAAGTAATATGAATTAGAAAAATGGAATGAGCAAGAAACACAGAGCAGAAGCCATTCAATTTAACAACTCAAACTAAACAGGACAATTAGTTATATTCCAACATGAATTATTCTTCTTTGGCAAGCTAAGGAGCCTCACAATAATGTCAAGAGGATTTGTAGAAATGCAAGAATACAATTGGACCACTAAGCAATTTTTTTTCCAGAAATGCAAGAATATAATTGGATTTGGACGGGGGATGTACATCTTGTTTGAGTACAATGGGGACTAAGGTATTATGAGATGTCTAAGTCCCACATTAAACGTACATCTTGTTGGAGCATGATGGGTACTAAGGCATCATGAGATACTTACAAGATAGAAGTTTGTAATTTGAATGTTTATAGAATTGGGAATTAGGGTAGAAAAGAAGAGAATCAGAAGAGAAAGAGAGGATTGAAGAAGAAGAAGTAGAAGAGATTAGAGAGAAAAGGAACGATTATACTCCTATTATTCACATTGCAAAAAGCCTGATTACAATAGGTAGGAGCCTCTATTTATAGGCTACATTGACTTAATGACCAAGCTAAGACTAAAACTAACTAACTAACCCACCCTTCTAATTTCCTAACTAACTGACTTTGCAACAGAAATTAGCCTAACGGCTATATTTTCAAATTATTATTATGTTTACATATCATTCTCCCACCTCAATAGCCAGCATCTGGCAGAGGGATCCCCACCTCACTTGAGTGCCCACCAATTGGTAACAGAATTAGAGGTTGGCAATTTCAAAAAGAGCTACTTGCCTGGGGTTCTGACTAGTGGAGGGATTTGATCAATGAAAAAGTCAAGTGAAATGTTGCAGAAGTGCATCCAGAGGCATCAATTCTCAAGGGGGCAACAAATTCATGTTGACTAAGGTTGTATAGGATGCCTAAGTCCCAACATTTAGTATAGGAAAATCTATGGAGCACTTAAGTGGATTGATCCTCCCACGGTGGGGATCCCACCTCAATAACTAGCTTTTGGCGGCAAAGGGTTCCTCAACTTGAATGTCCATTGGAGTACAAGAAATTCTCAACCAGAAAATACAGGAAAATGGTCAAAACAGGCAAAGTAACAAGATCCCTTTCCAGTGCTATCTAGCTTTCCAGTCTCTATGAATAAGAAATATTGGTTCCATCGAAAAGTATTTGCGCAAAGCACCAACAATAAGCCATGTGCATAAATCCATGCAGTGACAAATTTAAAGGTGAAGTATGCCATCTCTCAATAGCAAAAGGGAACTAAACTGAAGTATCAACTTCCAATTTTGTCTTCGAAGTACAGAAGCTATGCCTATAACTCATGAGTTAAGTGCTGGGTGAACTAGTTATAACCAACCCTAGGCCAGGGCTAAAGCCAGATAGGCTTAACACAATAGCAGCAGTAAAAGTTGCACTAATGACAACAGTTCAAGTAAACAAAAAATTCAGAAGCAAGCATAAGTACATGCTATGATGTTAGGTTCAAAAGAAACAAAGGCACAAAAGACCCACAACTCACATCTTTTACTCTGACTGCTTGCAGTGCCGTTGCTTTGTCTTGAATGTCACCCTACAAGCAAACAGTCATCCTCAGCACAGACTAAAGCATCGAAAGCCTGAAAACCAAGCTTAACTGAGCAAAAAATTACCACTGTCAGCCGATTTATCAACCCACACTTTATACTCTGGCGTAGACGCTTGCATTCATCCTAACAGTCAAAAGGCCCCGTCATTATCTTAATTTAAAAAAAAAAAAAAATTAAAAAAAAAAACCCTCTGGTACAAGTTAATACCCCAATACAGAAATAATTTTATTACTTTGGACGTCAGATAGTTAAATACACAATTGCCAATGATGCCTTTAGATTGTATTTTGAGAATAAGGACCAACCAGCAATAGATATTGCTGACTTTTCAATGACAAGCCTCAGTTAAATATCACCCTCCATGAAATATTAAGAGGTAAAGAATTATTTTAATTAAAAAAATTATAGTGTTCATAATAATAAAATTATTTCTGTATTGGAGTATTAGAGCGAAAATAAGTTTCTTGTTTTAGATCCAAAAAGGGTACTTCTAAAACAAGCAAATATTGGGACAAAAAGGAAGGTGAGAAAAGAAAACGGTTATAAAAATTATACTGTTCATTTAATCACCTCTGTGAACTCTTGATTTGAAATTATATCAATTGATACAATCTCAGTCTTGTTTAAATTTAAGATTTCTAGCAAGGTATCTGTCATCCTTTTACCAACTTTATATGGCTCAGCTGCTTTGCATGTTCCTGAACATGAAGACAATTAACACAGAACCACCATAAAAGTCTGATTCCATATTGAAAGTAATAACACAGAATGAAGGTTGTTATTGCCCCGAAATTTACCTACAACCTGAACCAGCCTATACAAGTCTTGCTTCTGACCACTACCAGAGATCCTTATTCTCACAAAAGACCCAACAACTTTATCATGAAACTTATCTGTATCTTCAAGTAGTTCTTCCATCAAATTGCGTCTTAGATAAATTAAATTAATATTATGATTATCAATAGCTGCGTAATCATCAATATTGGATTGAAGTCCTCTTTCATCATTTTTTTTTCGTGTTTTACGTCTCTTGTCTTTTCCAGTCTTTGGATAGGAATCAATATTGCCATCACCTTCCAAGTGGTTAACTTCAGTATCAACAACACTCCCCTGTTGATCCTCAGTCTGTGAATCTTCTTTTAATAGGAAGTGGGATTCAAGAAGCTTTAACATTTCAAAATGACCCACTCTTGGTTTACCAAACAAATTTTGAAGCCTTGCATCACAAATTATTTGACTTTTTCGCCGAGGATCACGGAGCTTGTTTCTTTTAATATACTCTAGCAGAAGAGCCTGCACATCAAACTGAGACAGAATAGATTTGTCACCATTTCTCATGTGCATAACGAACTCCAAAAGCTCTTTTGATGCCCAATCAGACCTCTCATCTGCAGATGGCCCTTTGTCACCAATCGATGTCCTTGTGCGATGTGAATTCACCTCCTTGGAACGGGACTTCAATCTTTTATTGGCCTTTCTTCTTTTAACACTACTTCTTTCTACATTTTCCGAAGAGCTATCTGAATGTGATCCCCCATCATTATTAGCCTCATAGAGCTCATCAGGTGATTCCTGCCTGTTAAGATGGATATCAGATCCCTTCCACGGGTTTTTAGCTTGAGCAAGCTCATCATATGTTAAAGATAGCTTCCCTTTCAGGTCTGTGTAGTAGTCCTTGAAGAGATACTCCCAGCTGCTTTTGTCATCAAAATCAACCTGTCCCTACACCAAGCAGGCAAAATTAAAAAGATGACCACAGAACGAAAGACTAACCTCAACCTGAAATTTCAATGATGTCTGAATTACAATATGTTTAATAATTGTCACCACCATCCTAGGTGACAATGGGAACTTAAAAAGACATTCTGAACAGAAAATTGCAGTGCATGGCAACCCTAAAATGCAGCACACAGAAATATATGATTCAAATCCACATCAATAAAAAATGGCAAAAAAACACGTATACATGAGGACACAAACACTTGAATGGATAGATTCTCAATGCATTGCCAAAAATGTATCAACTAATTGTCAGGTATGAATTAGAAGGTATTCCTCATGCTCACTAAAAAATGAAGAAACAAAGAAAGCTTTCCGAACAACAGAAATCCATCACAAATTCACCAGCTGTAAACTGGTAATCAAAGTATATCACACGTCAGAGAATGGGATGTAACTTAGGGTAGGCTGTGTGAATGGAATTAATAAAAATTTAAACCGTAATTATTTTAAGAAACCTATATCAGAAAACCCTAATTCAAATTGCACCAATAGTGCATACCATGGGCCATGGCAAAAAGTCCAAAAGGCACACACCACAGCAGTGCCAAGCGGAGTTACCCAACTATCCATGGCATGGAGCATCAGTTAATGACACATCAACAACTATGACCACTTGAAGAGTTTTGCTTTTTCTTACAAATAAGAAATTGTTATTGTGATTTTTTTGGGGGAATAATTGTTATTGTTATGGTCATTAACAAGAATAAGAATTAAGACTGAGGAGGATAAGACATCCTGCTAAGGAAACACATAAAGACAGCAAAAGACACAAATATTGTATTCATTAATATTTGCATCATGCTAAAGCAATAGTTCTACAAGATAAAAAGGTCACAACAAGAGTAGCAAGGAATGTATACCTTGTCCTTGCTCCCTAGTTCATTCTGTTCAATCAGCATTACAGTCCTCATGCATGTCTCGCAAAAGCCATTCTTTCCCCTAACACACAAGATGACAGCATCTTTGATGCACCCCTTGCACAAAGAGAAAGTACAGGTATAGCACATGTAGTAAGAATTCTTCCCACAGTTGCTGCAAAGATGCCAACCTGGAATCATGATGATCAAAAGATATGACAAGTCAGGTAAAGCATTCTAAAAGTGAAGAACTTTTGCTAGGATTTGGTATTTCGATACTTGAAACGAACTCATTTACATTTTGATATCAAGAAATTAATAGTATTTCAGTGAATGTTTTCTGCTGAACAAGGCAAATGCTACTGAGACCAAAAGATAATAAAAAAAAGGAGAAAAACAAAAAGAAAAACAAAAAGGAATTGGGACACCAAAAAAAATGTTTTCTATGTAAAATGAAATAAATATTTTCAGTATCTAAAGTCCACTAATTAGTAAAATTCCCATCGATGCATCCATACATTTAGAACCCCTCCAACTTGTATCCGGAAAATATAAAAACAAAGATAGAGCAGAAGAAAGAAACATACCACAATTCCATTTACCCTTTGCACGAAAGAAAGCATCATCACGATTAACACATGTAGGATGGTAAGCCTTTGGGCATCCCCTGATTATCACCAAAAAGCAATGAATTTGCAAACTAAACTTCAAAAAATGACATAGAGAAGCCCTGATAAATAAATATCTCACCTGCGATCACAAAGCACAAGCTCACCCCCATCAAAGCATATGAAACAAACATCCTCTTCGACCTTTTTTCTAACTGGAACTCTCCCCGCAGACTTTGAGTTCTTCCCACGCTTCCTCTTGCCACTGCTGACACTTCTACCTTGCTCCTCAGCCATCTCCATCTCTTCAGTCAACTCAGCACCCCCTGTATATTCAGCCACTTCAGCAACATCTACTTCCTCTTCCATCAAATCTGCTTCATCGGCTACCTCCACCTCTTCTGCCTCTAGGGCCTCCTCACTTCCACCAGCTCCATCTGCATCCTCTTCTGTGTCAGTTGTACCTTCCACTATGCCAACCACATTCAACACCTCTGCTGCCTCCTCCTTATCTTCAGCCTCCATGCCAACTCCATCTGCTTCAGTTGTCTCACCACGGGTGGCAGCCACATAGCCATCTTCCATCTCCATCCCCACTGCTACTTTATCAGCTTCTTCATTCTCATTGGGCATGCCCTCTTCATCTGCCTCTTCATCCACCTCCCTGATACCCAACGCTCCAGTTGTCTCACCTAGGGAACAAGCCACGTGTGTGTCTGCTGGCTCCATCCTAGCTACAACCTTTTCTGCTTCATCTTTCTCATACGACATGGCAGTCTCATCAACCTCCCCTTCAACGATGTCAATTACATTTGCATCCTCTTCCACCTTTGTAAAGTCCTCATCAATGTTATCTACATTAGTTTCCTCATCCACCTTTGTATTATCGTCAGCCATGTCAGCAACATCAGTTTCCTCTTCCACCTTCTTATTATCCTCAACAATGTTAGCTACAGCAGTTTCCTCCTCCACTTTGGTATTATCATAAGCCATGTCAGCAACATCAGTTTCCTCTTCCACCTTCATATTATCCTCAGCAATGTTAGCTACATCAGTTTCCTCTTCCACCTTTGCAACGTCCTCGACAGTGCTAGCTACATTGGCTTCATCTTCTGCCTCTGTAATGTCCTCAGCAATGATAGCAACATGGGTTTCCTCTTCCAGTTTCCATGCCTCCGCTGCTTCAGCTGTCTCGCCTAAGCTGCAAGCTACATACGAGTCAGCTGTCTCCATTCCCATAACTACTTTCTCCGCTTCCTCATTTTCATTTGACATGACAGCCTCGCCTGCCTCCTCCTCCAACTTCTTGGTCTCCACAGCAATGTCAACTACATTGATTTCCTCTGACACTTCCCTAGAAACGCCAAAACGGGGAATAAAATTACAAAAGTGCCTATGCCGCAGTAAAGAATTATACAAGCCTACAAACCAAGCACTATATACAAAAAGAGAGTCTGCAGCTCTATCTTTCCATAAAAAGAACAGTATCCCGCCGCCCCACTCCCAGCCAAAAGGAAAAGAATAACAAAAAGAACAATTTGTGAAGAGATTGACATGAAAAAAATAGAGGAAACATCAAAAAGAAAGTCTCACAGATGGTATTCCATTTTCAGGTTCTTAGGTTTACCCTTTCATATAAATATATAATTCAAGTAAAGCAGGCAATAACTATCCACCAAGAACCAACCTGGAAGCAGGTGGAACAGAAGGATAGGATGGTTTTTCTTCCGCTTCGTCACTGCGTAGGAGGGTCTTCGCTTCATCAGCGTCATCTCTCCGGGCGAGTGGCACGTCTTCGACGGTGGCAGGCGACGTCAGCGGCGGGATGCACCGCGAGGGTGAGGTAGGATCCCCGGCAGGGTTTGTCATTACTGTGGTGAAATCGAGCTTCCGATTGCAATTCGGTGGGCATCAGAACGTGATGTGATCTTGGGTTTTTTTCCCCCTCCCTTTCGGCTTTTTGTTGTATGGAAATGAATGAATGTACGAGCATCTAAAATTGGATCAGGCCCACTTATTTTGGGCCATCTAATTTCCCAAGGGCTAGATGAGTGATGCCTTAAAAAAAATAAAGAAACCAACAAAAGTATGATACAGTTAATAGATAGCTGGGTACCTTAAATATGTCTGGGATTCGAATTAGACCGTATGCATTGAAAGGCTTCATTGGGAAGCTTCAGAGTTTAGATGAACAAACATTTCTTATTGATCAAAAGAAATTTTTTTGCCTTCTGTTTTGAAATATCTACGCCCTTTTGCATCCTACAACTAATAGGTTATATATTTTCCTAGTGCGAACATTATAAATATGATCTGAATTTTAAATATAACATATAATTTTTATATTTTTCAATTTTTTTCTAATTTAATTCTATTAATATTCCATCAACAATAATCAAAGACGAGACAGAATGAGAGAATTAAAAAAAATAACTATGGTCTTTTAAAAAATATGTCATATTGACTAATTAAACTAATTTCCTTAATCTATTTAAATTAAATAAATATATCTTATATTAGGACTAGAAGTGGTATATTTCTTTTTTTTTCTTTTTTTGTTATCTTTCACCCATAGAGAAAACTCACTTATGGAAACACGGTGTTATTAGATAATAAACGCCCAAGAGCTTAGTATATTTCTATTAGGGTTAAAGTACACGTTTGCCTCGAAAATTTTCACTCACGTACATACCGTTAAAAACGTTAATTGTCAAAATCAATTTCTTAACCTAGGGTTGGGATTTGCACTTTAATCCTTATTAATTCTAACTTCAACACATGGTTAAGAAAAGCTTAAGATGGTTTTCCAGCATGCCTTTAGTTATTAATTCTTATATTATTAACATTTAACTTTAAATTATTAATTTTACAATACCGGTTATATATATAGACACACACATGTATAATATATACGTTTCTTCTAACTTGGACCAATCGAACCCATCTCTCTTGGAGGTTGAAAGAAGAAACTAGATTTGACTTTTGCGGAACGGGAGGGAAAAGAGAATTTCGAAATCATTACCTAGCTCGAGCCATCTTTCTCTATATAAAGTAATTGCTCTTCGTTTTTTGGCCCTTCATATATTCACCTTAAACTTTAGAAACAAAATTCTGCACAGATGCTAAAATTATAACAATCTTTAGCATAAAACAAAGGTTTTAGGCTTGGATTTGGCATTCCTGAAGCATCAGATAAATTGCTTCAGAAACTCTGTAGCTACCAGCCTCCCTCGTGTGTTCACTGACATTTTAAGCTCGCTTATCTCTTTATCAATATCCTGCAAGTTAAAAAGCATTTAGTCTCCTAAGCTGTCAATAAAAAATGATACAGGGTTGATAGGTCTATAACTTGTGATGTCACCTACCGTTCTTCAATGAATCTCTATGCAGAACAATTACAAAGGGGATTTATGATCTCAAGAATCAAAGGGGAATATTCTGTCACTCCCATCTCATAACTATATTACTTTTTACTGCATTCAGATAATGCTCATGAAAAATTTTAAAGCTTGTGAAGGCTTATCTTATTGTGCATTATTAGTCACAAAATGAAATGCAAATCCAACTTAAAGGGTTAAGTAAACTCTTGCCTCCATAAATTGCACTATAAAATCTATGAGTTTGTGCTTCTGCATCTCCTCACAATGGTAATTTGTTACGAGGAAGCTTATGTCATATCCCTGCATGTGAAGCAGCAAGAAAAAACAATTCAGATGCTACTAAATAAATTACATAAATTAAAGAAGTTGTCTTCTACCAATTGCATCAGAAAATATTGACACTCCACACTTGCTAACAGCATGCAGAGTATAACGTGCATCTGCATTGCTGCCACTTGTATTCAGTGATTAGATTTAAGGTTCCCTCTGGCATACTCATGGTATTTGAAGGTGTGTCTTTGTAATTTGCAAAAACATTGGGCAGCATTTTTGCATCTTCAATGGTTTTTTTTTCCTTTCACCTTCTCTTTCGAGTTTATCCTTCTGCCTTATGGGAGTATATCTCCTCCTTCTTTGTAAGTATCTCTCTTTTTAATAAAGTTCCTTCTTCCACTGAAGGAAGAGAAAAAAAAAAACATAACAAACATTTCACAATATTTATGCAGCAACCTCGAGATATTTAATAATTTTTACACATGGAAGCTAAATATTAACTAATTCTGTTTTCCAGCAAGGGGTGTTTACCCTGCCTTTCTACCTGCCCTCAATAACATGTCCATTATCAAGGAGTCAAAACATTATATAGTACATTGTACATACATAGTAATTTGCTCGGGAAAATAATTACTATGAACCACCAGGGTGAAAATCCAAGGTCTATAGATCAACAGATACAAACCTGTACTGGCTTTCTCCTCAATACTTGGAAGGCCTCAGCTCTCATAGACAAAAACCTAAGAAACTTCTTGGTCAGAATATTTTCAAGTTCATCAGCCTGCTTAACCTACACAAGATGAAGTCGTAGTTTAAAAAACATGAGGACAAATTGCAGTCAACGTTAGTATGTGTGGATTATGGTCAAAAAAGATAATTTCATTCAAAGGTCATAAGCTAGTCAACACACAAAATTAAATGGTGCAAAGAATTTACTGCCTTCAGGAGTGGTACAAGGCAACTGAAGTCAAACTAAAGATATCTTGACAATGAGAAACTAAATTGATCAAACTCCATTCACGATGCTCTAGTTTCAGGCCAGAAAGAACAAAGCTAGTCTCCAAGCAAAACGATCTCATCCTAAGATGTTTGAACTTCAAGCAATAAAATTCTAAGTTGGTTTCTCAACTTCCACTATTTGGCCAGTGTCCTTTTTCAACAGCATATATTGTACTTTTCAATTCTTTCTAGACATTTCAACCATTTCATTGTGTGCAGCCAACACTAACCATCCTTAGCAGCTACGTCACTAGAAGTCGTTTCAAATGAATTGATAATTTCAAATTTTACCTTGAGGCTTATCCGCAGCGAATTAATAGATGTTTCTATTAAGCATTTCTCAGCCTCATTTCGACAGATCAAAACCTGCAAAAGTTGCAGACATTTGGTATGCAGCAGTGATGAAGAACAATATTAGCTAACTGAACGTCATTAGAAAAGGTATGGTTAAAAAATAAGAATTCAGATTTGATAACTGATAATGACCAACAAGAGGTGGCCAAGTCAAGAAACCATAAAGCCATTGCCAAACATCTTTAATCTGAATAAAGTTGCTATGATGTCAGAAAATAATAGCTACATCCAAGGTCCCACTTGCTTTTGCTGCACAGAACTTGTATGATCTTTCTCGAATTACATGTAAGTATTTGTTTAGAAACTGGTCCACACACGCAAGGCAGGCAAACCAGCAAGTGGAAGACATAGTTTTTGAGCTTAAAACCTAACTCTAAACAATGCTTTAAATATCTAAAATTGAGAAATGACCAACGTATGTTACTTCAATCAATTCAACAAAGGAGGAAGATAATAAAACCCCAGATCAACAGTTCATTAAGGAGAAAGCAGTTAACACCCCAAGGTTGAACATCTAAAAGAGCTTGTAAGAGAAAGATCTTAACTTATCCCAAAATGAGACTCTAGAATCTAAAAGCGCTAATTGATTTGATAAAAAGGAGCAATTGAAGAAACAATAGCAAGCTATCATTTTCATTCTTAACATTAAAGGCCTTAACCCATACAACCTCGAAATAAGCCCAATACAAATGTAGACAGTTATACTCAGACACCCAGAGACCCTGCCTTCTCACTTCATCAAATATATGCTGAGAACAAATTGAGTATCTTATAGAATTTCAGAATTTAACTGCAAGATATATACATTGGAATTTTGACGAAGTGCCCATTCCATGAGGCAAATTTCAGAGCACGCAGAAGCTCAAAAGGAAGAAATGGAGCATATAAGCTAATTGGTTATTATACTGGAGCTGATTTTAGAATGTAATTTTGTCCCGAAAAATGTAATAAGATGAACCTTACAGGATTTAGCAGGAGTTCGGGGCTGGTCCTGCACAGAAATGAAGAAAGAGTTACAATCTTCATGAAGAAAGAATTCGAACATTGGTGAATCACATTAAGGAGACTAGTGTCCAGAGTGAGGAGTATCCGAAATCAAATATGTGTATATTCTGTTATCCCTTCAATCACTTCAGCACTCAGAAGTCAGAACAAGTTAGCTTAATTGTTTCGTTACTTTTGAATCAAAGTTATTTACAGAAGAAACAGCCAGCTCCAGGGAGCAAAAGCGGCACAAGAAAAGGAAGTAAACAATTTGTTCATACTTTAGTTCAACCTCTGGCTTGTTATGCCTTTCAACCTCCTGACATGGAAAGTTCTGCAACCAATATAAAGGCATAAAAAAACATGTTATAAGATCCGTCAGAATCAAATGTACGATTTAGAAGATGGTTTTGCAGGGGCTTAAGTAACAATTCGAGGACATAAGTTGAACCGCAAGAAGCTGCATTAAAGGACATAATAGAAGAATCGATTATGCCAATATTGGTATAAATCTCTCCAAAGCAATGCAAAATTATAGTCTTGACTATCATCGTACTACAAATTCACAACTTCCACAACAATGCGTACCTGCAAGCACATTGCAGCCTCGAGTGTGTTCCTTATGCAGGTCAAGTATAAACGTAATGTGCTAGCCTGAAAATTAGCCCATATCCAACAGAAAGGATTACGAACTAGCAAAGTGATCAAACTATAATTATCATGATTAGCGGCTAAAATAGACAGTAGCAAGCTGAAACACAATAACGAATCAAAATTCAGAAAAAGTAAAAGGATTAAACCATGAGCGGGAAGATAAGTCAATCAGCCAAGGCGCCTGCAATCTTCGATGCGTCCATGAATGAAGGGTTTTGTGAATATGAATCATGCTCTGTATTGCCAAAACGATACTTACAATATTCCAAACCCAGCACCATCAAACGGTCAGGATGGCCGAGTGGTCTAAGGCGCCAGACTCAAGTTCTGGTCCTTGAAAGAGGGCGTGGGTTCAAATCCCACTTCTGACAACCTTTTTCGAAAGCCCATAGTCACAAGCTTTTTATTAACCAACTTAATTGGTAGAGAAGTTGTCATAGAATTACATTAAGGGTCTATTTGATATGAGGAATTTGGAGGGAAAGGAATGGGAAGGAAAATTTTTATGAGTTAGATTTAAAAAAATTGGAGAAATAGGGTTATAAAATTTTAATATAGAAAATATGTAAGATAAAAGAATAAAAAAACAAATTAAAAAATTTTAACTTCATTTTTCTTATTTTTTTAAATCCAACTTAAAAAAATTTTCACTGCGCCCACTTTCCCTCCCCTCACCTCAGACCAAACAAGTCCTAAGGGTGTTTCACGTGCTAATCAACCTTAAAATAAGTCTGATTACATTAAATGTTGTAGTTTTCTTTATATACAAAACTAGGGTGAAAGGCAAGTTACATTAATGTAATGAGTAATCCTTGTTAGAAGATTTCAGTGTTATTCTCTTTTCTCCTTTCTTATCTAACATTGTCTAATGTTGACTGTTGTCGTCCTTCTCTTCAATTGTTGACGGCTGTCCGTCACCACTAAACACCGCTCTTTACTATCGTTCCCCACTAGCCACAATGTCCCATTGCTGGCCACCATCCAACTTTGTTACCAGCCATGTCTTCCTTTGTTGCCAGCTTTTCTCTACCATCGGCCATTGTCCGCCACCATCATTTACGGCCTCTGACGCTAGCCATCACCCACCTTTATTTATCAGGTCATCACTTTATTGTCCTTGAAGGAGCATTTCAATCTTTTTAAAACTTATTTTTATTTAATTTAGAAATGAAAAATAAATTGGTTTACATCATCGATCAATCAAAATTAAGCTATAGTTGTTGCACTATATCACATTGTGTTGCATTATATTCCTTTTGATCGATGCTCTTAAAAGTAATCAATCAAGTGTGCGCCATATGGGGTTTTAAAGTGTTCCCAGGGGAAAACGCTTCTAAGAAAAGGACAGTTTCAAGGGCTCCTGCAACGTACAAGAGGAAGAGCAGCAAATATTCTACATGTTCAGTTTGTCGCCAGAAGCCTGAAACAATTGAGCATTTTGTTGTGGGTGTGGGTAAAACTGGCAATGATGAATGTTGTCTCCAAGAGTGTCGGGAAGCAGGGGAGCCTGGGGAGGTTTGATTTGAGGTGTCAGTTGTGCTCTTCACTTGCTGCCCTTAAATTTGGGGTTTTTCTCAGATATTTTTTTTTTTTTTTTTTGTTCCTTTGATTATTAAATTCTATATAAAATGAGTGACATTTTGATATCTTATGGGTAAAAAACGGGATTGTTTTCAATTTTTTAAGATTTTTTAAAGATTTAAGACTCTAAATTAAAAAGAATTACACAATTTAATATCTTAGCTGGAAAAACACAGCTGACACCCTCTACCGGAAGGTTTAGGGGTTCTGGTGAAGTTAGTGATGGCATCTATCAGTATATTTAGAAGGAAATGGCGTGCTTTCGGCTTTCATAGGGAAAAGTTAAGTGCCAGTACTGCGTAGAGTATGATTCTCTCGCGGTTAAGCTTTGGAGGGAAACACCAAACATGCGCCCATCATCTTATTCTTTTTTATTTTGAGAAGTCAATATCCCATTCAATATGGGGGAGAGAATTGTACTTCTTAGGATGTCAGGCATATTCTAAGCAGTTAAATTTGTCAACAACTTAATTCTTAGTAACTTCTTTAAACAATAGTTTAAGATTTAAAAAAAAAAAAAAAAAAGAAAAAGAAACTAGAGCATGTCCCAGTTGATATTAAGATATTACTTCTTCACAAACGCCCGCAATCTCACTCGAATTTTGCAGGGTTTTGCGTTTACTTGGACAACAAGTCATAGTAAGAACCAACAAACGGTAAATTCAATCATTCCCAGAGAAAAGGCCAACACCCATCAATTCACAATCAGCAAACGAGGCACAGCTGACTCAGGACTGGCAGAATTCCTAATTTAGATGGGCTTGAGCACCATCATCTGGTCATCTATATTCTATAATAAAAAGACCAAATATGTCCACCACCCGGATACAATAGTTAATTCAACTACTTCAAAATTTAACATCGACATGTGTACTTCTACACCAAAAGCAAAAAAACAATACAAAATGCAGTCATAGCAAAGCCTCACAAGTTAACACAAAAACATGTGATAAAACATCTCTGATCAGTAGCAAATATATTATTCCAATAACAAGCACAATCAAATCCTAGAATACCAATAAATCCACATACGTATCTACCGAGCAAAAGATCAAAACCAACTCATGCGCTATTAGGTTCAATCTTAAGATTTTCTAAAACCTTGAATAATCCAAACTCAGCAAAAATCAGAGAAAAATAATCCTATAACCTCAAACCCACCAACTGTCATCCATCAGTACCTCCTTGGGTAACGATCCATAAACCGACCTGAAGGGCACTCGTATGCCAGGTGACCACGGCCCCCACAATTGTGACAAATCATTAAGGGCCCCATACAATCCCTACTCACGTGACCCAATTGCTGGCAGTTTCTACATACCACATCGCGGTACCCACCACCACGAACACCCCCACTGCGGTCTCCAAGAAGATTAGATTTTGGACATTGTCTAGCCACATGCCCAGAAACATTGCACAAGTTACAGATGGGGTCATTTGGACAATCACGTGCCAGGTGGCCAGTCTTCCTACAGTTGTTACATGCCTTCTCATTTGTACAGTCTGCAGCAATGTGGCCCTGCTTATAACAGTTATTACACAGCCTCAAGTCCCCTGGAGGTAGCGGCGGAGCAGTGCATTCTCTGGCACGATGTCCAGCTTTACCGCAGGTATGGCAAATGCCCTCATTGGGACAGTTGTTGGCCATGTGGCCAGGTTCTCTACAATTCCAGCACAGCGATTTTGTTGTGCATTCAGAAGCAATGTGCCTAACAAAGTATTTAAAAGCACAGCAATACATATATGAGCCACAGAAGTTAAAAGACATGATAATGGATACAATCATAGCATGTAAATGATAAATATGTCAAATTAAATTGCGGTAAATCATAGATCAGGAAATGCATGGAAGCATCAGATGGAAATGAAATAAATAACGTACTAGCCAAGTCACTTTAATTAGGTCATTCCCAGATTATGAATCAATTGATCAGTTATTAAGAAACAGATAATGAGTTACATACCCGGGTAGGCCACAGTTGTGGCAGATTGCAACATTAGGACATTCTCTAGCATAATGACCAGGCCTTTTGCAGTTCTTGCACAAATTGTCTCGGCTGAAAGAAAAATCACATAAGGGTTACAATTACACCATAAGAGTTCATATATTCTTAATCAAAAGGCTCGTCAGGGGACTCCCAGAATTTATGAAGTCAAAATTACTAAAACACATTCATAAAATCTCAAAGCAATAGACACAGGAAGAAAGAAGACAGATTACTCAAAGATAAATAAAAATAAAAAACTCTCATATCTTATAAAAGTACCCAATTTAATAAAATATCCAAAAATTCAATTCAGAGTATCAATTCCCCCATGAATAAATATAAAATCGAGAAATACTGCATGCAGATTCTGCGCGGCTCCTTATAGCTACAGCATTCTGTCTACATAAGCTATAACCACTGTATTCATGATAACCTTGCCAAGGTCAAACTTCATATATTTAGAGAAGATATCATATAGATCCAAGGCCCCTTTTTAGAAATCATAGTCTCGACCATCTTCAGCCTCCCTAACCAGTGCATATAGTAGACAACGGAAACAGCAAGTAAATGGTGAAAATCTAAAAAACCTGAAGCCCCGGCGTGAATCTCTCCGGTAAGGCGCATCACGATAGGAAAATCGATCAGATCTAATCTTCCGATCCATTGGGCTCCTGCTCCTGCTACGGCTCTGGCTCCTGCTGTCTGAACTCATTTTCAAAATTCACCTTTCCTAAACTCTACCACAATTGATCAGCAAAACTACCAACACAACCAACACCACCTGCCGCCGCCTCCTCCCTGTCCACATCACAACCACACATCCAAGATCATCCACAAGCCAAACCAAATCCCTTACTTCCCCTTCCAAACATTAAAACCCCAAATTCCAACAGTAAAGAGTATGCAATTTTCAACAAGCAATCCATCTCACATCAATCAAAGATCACTGTACACAGCACCAAAAAAAAAAAGGATTAGTCCTTGAGGATTAGTCCTTGGCTCACTCCTTATGTTTCCCAATCAAGATTTGTAGGTTAAAAAAATGGGAATATGATATAACTCCACCTTGTCAGTAATTGGGCTCAATGGTTATCTATAAATGAATATCAAAGACTAGAAGATTGACGCACACAAGATGCTAAGTAAAGGTAAGCTTGATGAGCAATAGTTTTCTTCTTGCAAGGGTATGCAGAAGTAGTCAAGTAGATCATAGGAAAAGACAACTAAGAAAAGGAAAAATTCAAAAGGTGAACTAAAAAGCCAGCTGAATCTTGCCAGTGGAAGTGGCAATTCACAATTTTATTGGAAAAATGCACATGTATTATTGGAAAGTCAATCGTCCAGAATTGGAGGCTTTTACATCTTAGTATAATAATCCAAGCATCCGAAATATAATCATTTCCTAGATTTGCTCTCCTAAAAAACCACTTTCCATGTCAGTTTATTCATCTACAACTATTATAAGAGTTGTACATCTTCTTTTACTGAAATATACAGCTGCTTATCTACCATTCCAGCAACATAAAATGTTGCCTCAAGAGAAAATACAAGTTCATTATCCTAAACAGCTAAACCACAAGTTGTCAAAAGGGGCGGGATCTCAAAGCAACATTCATGTCCCATAATGTTCCCTGCTCTGGACTCCTTCCATCTATTGAACTGCTTCAACAAATGACAAACTTCTCCACCACATCTCACCCCTTCAACACAGCACATGGCAAAATAACGTTGCTGAGTACTGACACCATCCAATACGAGTTCCCCTTTCTCAGTTTTAAGTTTTAAGCACTGGAAAGTTTCAAACTGACAATGCCATGGACACATTCTAATGGCATCAAAACCAGGTCATGAAGAATATACAGAATAAGAATTCTTCTTTCTTATCTGCCTCTTCCAATTTTGATATGTTATTGTTAAAGAAAGGAGATAATATTTTGGGATATTTTAAATTCATGCTGAAAACATAAGATATTCAACTCAGCTAGCTCTCAAAGCCAGGCAGTTCACGATGAAAGCAAGATCAGATGGATGACCTTGTCAATTGATGTGGCTTTTTGTCTGAATCAATATTTCACACTCAACTTCTCAGACGTTTCAGAATTAAATAGCGCCCTCGAATTTTACTAACCCGAAATCTAATATTAGCATCTTACTTGCATGACTATAAACAAAGCCTTCACTTACGATTTCACCTTTTTCACCTTCTTCTACTCCTCATTCTTAGACAATATTAACGTCCAGCATACAGCAAGTGAATGTAGAACACAAATTCCACAATTCGTTCAATTACAAGAATATTAAAACACTAAGTCTTTGTATCATAAGACATTGATTAAAAATCATGCAATGGGCATAACAACTAAGATTTCCAATAGATAATAAACGCTGCTCACTTGTAAAACTTTTAAGCAGAAAAATAAAACAAACGCAGTCATGCTTCCATACAATACCAACAACCAAGGCCAGAAAACGAACAGAACATATAAATTCGTCATATCTCATCCACAGAACTATTTAGATCACAAATACCTCTCGAAGTCAAGACCCAAAGGAAGCATAAGCAAATAAACAATTCAATTCGACGACATATGTAAAAAACCACATTCAATCGAGAGGATGAGAAAAAACGAAACATCAATATCCGGACATGGGAGAAGTGATAAAGCAACCGCGTCCAAAAAGTAAAATTACAACTCGGAAGAGGCAAACCCAGACAATTAACCCTAACCCTAGAAAATAGCCAGAAGAGAAAGCACAAAATCTCAAGTTAGAGAGGAGAGGGATAACGAACCTGAGCTCTGCAACGGACAGTAGCGTTAAGTATGAACGATATCAGAGGAATGATAAAAGAAGCCGAAGGACGCAAGGATCAGACAATGTTAGGATTCAAGGAGGGCGAGCCCCGCACCGCAAAATATTATCAGATTTGAGTTTTTTTTTTTTTCCCCCTATAATAGAAGGGGTTCTAAAATGGGTCTGAAGGCCAGGAACAACTACGAGGCCTGGAGGAGTGTAAACCCCATGGAATCTGAGCTTACTTCTGCAGAAGTCCAATTTCGTGGGCCAAGGAGACTAAATAGCCCAGTAAAAGATTTCCGCTCGACCTTGACGAGGGGCTGTGATTTGAAGAGAACTAGCACAGAACCTGCTCATTGCGCAGGCGCTATATAAATTGTTTAAGTTTTCACCGTTTCTATTTGTAATAAATAAATATAAGATAATATTTTTTTATTAGATACAAAAAAGATTGATATATTTAAATATTTTTTTTCATATTAATATATATGAAAAGTAAAAACTTTATAAATATATTTGCTAGCCCATTTCCACGGTTCACATGCATATATCTTCAATGCCATGTTTTCTCTGTAAAGAAATAAATATAGTAATAATTTGAAAAGAATAAAGAAAAGTTTAAAGATCAAATATATGTGTAATAGAAAATCAGTTCTATATTAGGAAATTATTAAGAGGGAAACGTCCAAAAATAGTTTTAACATTTAATACTATTAATTGAAACTTATAACCATTTTAGTTTCCTTTTTGCTTTCTCCGTATATACATAAATCATAAGTAGTGTAAGTAATATAACTATGAGCTACCACCTTTCTTTAAATTCTGAAATTCAACCTTCAATGTAGAAAGAAATGAAACATTTTAAGTAAATATTACCTCTCTTATAATAGAGTAAAAGGCCAAAAGAACAAAACATATATTACCTGTAAATGGATTTTGTGAGTATGAGGTGCGCCCATGATTTACAGAACGTGATGGGATATCATGAGAAGAATCATAATAGTTCTATAAAATCAATTCTTCTCCACCTAAAATGAACAAAATAAATAAATCGTTTGCTAAATAAAATCAAACCAAACCAAATTCAATATATCTAGATGCAAGGGATTATGATACAATCAATGCAGTGAAACAAAACCTTAGTGAATACCTACCCATTATTCTTTGGTTCGCATTTGTCATTCCCATTTTAATATTAATTTGTACTTCTATTTTAAGGATTTCAATAAGCATAATCTGATTTCACCACTTCAACGACTTCCTTACCCTAAAAAAAGAAAAGAACCAACTCTACATTGGAAAGGAAATTCGGTAAAGTCAAAAAATTGAAGAGGGAAGATAAAGAAAAATAAGAGAGGAGGAGATAGCAAGGGGGGAGAGAGAGGGGGGGAGGGAGAAGTTGACTGATCCATATATTTAAACATATTGAAGAAATGGCACCTATACCCCACTTTCATAACTATCCATGGAAGCACACCCCCATGTTTCACTAGTCAACGTTACAAAAACTACATCGAGGTAATACTTAATGCAATATATTAAATACATCATTTTAGGAGATATTTTAGAATATCATCAAATTTGTCAAAAATTATGGGATTATGGTATTATATGAATATAGTAAATATAATTTTAAATGTTTTAAATAATTAAGTGCAAAATTTTAATTCAAAATATGTAAAATATTTTTCAATTATGATGTTATCACTTAAGTCAAGATATAAAAATATAAAAAATATAAAACCCATTAGTTGGCTGTTCAAAAAAAACCCATTAATCAGAGAAATGAGGATATTATCCATATATTGGAAGTTATTTCTTTAAGTTAATTATTTTGGGAAATGTTTTGGGATATTATCAAATTTGTCAGAAATTCCAAGATTATGGTAGTATACGATTATGTTATATTAATATAGTAAATATTAATGTAAGCATTTTAAATAATTAAGTATAATATTTTAATTCAAAATATATAAAATATATGTCAATTATAATATTATCATTTAAGTCAAGATATATAAATATATAAAACATAAAAATAAAAAATCCATGACTAAATTCTCCATGATTTTTTCTTATAATTTAAAGAAATATAAATAAACATTTAAAATAATATACAAAAACAATGTTTGATTAAAATATTTAGAATGCTATTAGTAGGAGAAGTGGGGTTGTTAGTTGTTACCCATATATTGGAAGTTGTTTCTTTAAGTTAATTATTTTATGAGATATTTTAGGATATTATCAAATTTGTCAAATAACTTCGGCATTATGGTATTATTATACCAATCATAGAACAAAAAATCGAACCGGACAGTCCAGTTCGACCAGTTGAATCTGGAACCGGTCAGTAGTCCGGTCTGGTTTAATGGTTAAACCATGAAACCGGTTGAACCGGTCAAAATCGTGGTTGAACCAGTTTCATTTTTTATTTTTCAAATCTTAAAAAGAAAAGTAGGTAAAGAAATAATAAATCTAAAAAAATGAAGAATATAATAAAAAAATTATTTAAGAAAATATAATAATTGTAAGAAAGGAGATATTATTGCATAAGTATAGGTATTATAACTAATACTAATAGATTTTAAGCATTTTTTTTTATTTTCATTTTTATCTATAGAAGTTTAAAAATATATTAATATATATTGTCACTAATAAATTATAATATTTTAATATGACCGGTTCAACTACCGGTTGACCCGATAACCCTTGAACTTGTATTGTGACCGATTCATTACTCGGTCCAATTTTTCGTTCGTTGATACCAATAGAGTTAATATTAATTTAAATGTTTTAAATAATTACGTACAGAATTTTAATTCAAAATATATAAAATATATTTCATTTATGATGTTATCATTTAAGCCAGAGTATATAAATATATAAAATATAAAAATCAAAAGGCCATAACTAAATTCTTTACTGTTTTTTTCTTATAATTTAGAGTAACATAAATAAATGTTTAAAATATTTAAAATAATATAAAAAGACAGATGTTTTATTAAACTATTTAGAATACTGCGGATGAGAGTATTTGGATTGTTACGATATATTATAAATTATTTCTTAAGTTAAAATATATAAAATACAATATGTAAATAAATAAGATATGTGAAATGCTTATATAGCAGCCTGAGGAAGGCTCAAACTGTTATTATCTTAGTCCTAAATATAGGACAAAGTTATAATTTGTGTCTATTTCTTCCCAAAATATCCTATTAATACTTCCTCAATAATAATTAAACACAATAATAATTTAATAATACACATACATATTCTATAAAGTGAGTAATGCTTGCAACTCATTAACGAGACATACACTTCAATTCTACTGTTTTTGTATATAATTTAATAATAGTGAAAAATTGAAATCAATTTTAAAACAATCAAACAGGGCACTTCCTGTTCTTGCATACCTAAAATAATTAACTTGATGACATTACATGTAAATGACATGATAAATTGTGAGTCTAAGCATACCCATAATCTTCAATGCCTTTCGGGGATGTCCTTGTTAAGAATAATAGATGAAATATCACGAGAGAAATCACAATAATTCTATAAAGTCAATTCTTCCTCATCTAAAATAAAAAAAAAAACATATAAATTGTTTGCTAAATAAAACCAAACCAAACCAAATTCAAAATATTCAGATGTAAGAGATTATGATACTCTCTATGATCTTTAATATAAGATATGTTTACCTAATTTGATTATATTAAGTAGATTAATTAATTTAGTTAATATGGCATGCATTGTCTAAAAAATCCTAGTCTACTTGCTTAATTCCCCTATTCCTTTTTCTCTTTGATTGTTATTGAAAAAACATCAATGGACATAAATTAGGAGGGGAAAAGACAAATAGGTTCTGGATTAACTTGAAGAACCAATTCTACATTGTTGTTCACGTCTATTGGAAGTTATTTTTTAAGTTACCATATATAAATTAAAATATATCAATAAAAATAAGTTTAGGATATTATCATATTTATCAAAAGATTCCTGGATTATGGTATTGCATTAATATATTAAATATTAATCTTAACGATTTAAATAACTAAGGCAGTCACATAATTTAAATTCAAAATATATAAAACATATTCCAGTTATGATATTATCAGTCAAGATATATAAATATATAAAATACAGAAATCAAAAACACCATGACTAAATTTTCCATCAGCTTTTTTATAATTATTTAAAGTACTAAAAATAATGTTTAGAATAATCAAGATGATATAATTAAAACATTTTGAATGTAGTTAGTGGAAATAGTGGGGTTGTTACACATATATTGAAAGTTATTTCTTAAGTTAAAATATATAAATTAAAATGTGTAAATAAAAAATAAGCTAAGTGAAATATTTACATAGCAGCATGAAGTCTGCTAAAACCGCTAGTTTTATATAATAAGAAAAGAATTTAAAAATGTTATTTATTTTTAAGTTTGGGAGGTATGCTCCAAAATTAACCTGTAATTATCTCCCCATAATCACAACATGCATTCGATTTATTTAGGTTAAGATAATCTCAATGAATATCTTATATTATTTCTAGCAACAAAATAATATTTTAATGTACTTTTTTTAAAGTTTAGAAATCAAGATCCCAAATTAACTTGTAGCTGCCCTGTCATCCCTCTTTTCCCAACATACTTATTTTGAACTAATTTTTCGATTAACATCAAAATAAAACTATATTTTAATATTTCTACCGCAAATGATATATTTATGATAAAAATATAAATATAAATACTTTCTATTGATATTTTCTTAAGTTTTAAAGTTCAGATTAATGGATCCATGACAAAATTGAAATAATGAGTAAGAAGTTTACTCAAATAATATATTGTTTGATTTAACCTTGTTACATTTATTCTAAAACTATATTTTAAAGAGTTAGTTTCAGAAAGTATCCCTAAAACTTCTCTAAAAATATATTTTTATTACATAGAATAAAAGTTATACGGCTATAATGGTGAGGATTTAAAAAGATAATTAAACCTTTGCAGCTAACATATTGGAAAAAAATAATTTAAAACTCAAATCTGCAATAACTTTAACACATTTGTAGCAAGTTTTAAATATTTAATATTTTCAATTTAAGAGAACGTTCATTCAACGAAAAAAGGTTGCGGATATGACAAAATTGGGAAAATAAGTAAAAAGTTGAAAAAAAAAATTATAACGTTTAAATTAAGATATTGCCGGTGATATATTTATTCTAAACATGTACATAAACTAATATCATTATTTTTTCAAGTTCCATAGTTAGTTTCTGAAAATATCCCTAAAACTACTTCAACATACATATATATATATATATCTTAAACTACTATGAAATATCCACATGAAGAGACAAACTGACCTATAGGGTAACGAGCATCAAAATCATAGGCATGAAAACTGGCGAAGGACCTGAAAGCGAACCCAAAACGGGGTATATATGCTTATCATTCAAACTCGGCTTGACCAACTTGAAAACTGAAAATTTATCTTATATGGATGCTCTGTGGGACATGTGCCAGTATTGGGAACAAAAAGAAATTGAGATATCTCACAGATATGGCCCTCCTTCATATTCTTCTAATGACAATGGACAAAATCCATTATGAACACTTCCATGTATCCGATCACCCTACAAATCAGGAGAATGATGCAAGTAACAACAAGACATATGGGGATATTAAGAGCTCCAGATTTTGAATAACCACCGCACAGAGACTTGAGAAATTGGAAACTTACATAGACATCTTGAAACACCAACCCAATCGATGAAGCATCCTGGTTTTTATACCTTGCAGGCATTTTCCACAACTTGACAATGTGGACATGTATGCACCAATTATGATGCTTGGGATTCAATACATGAATAGTAGCAAAACAATTAGACATGATGCACAACTGAAATAATTGAAGGTGCAATGGGCCACGCAAAAAGAACCCAAAAAAACTGTAGCAAGAATAGGGAGATAACACAGAGGGACATATTTATAGTGTCAGTACTAGATCAATAACTACCAACGCGATAAAGGGGGACCACATTCTGCAACTCCCATCACCAGACACCCCAATTCCATCACAAAGAAAAACTGCCAACACCACGATCTACAGTTCCATAGCATAACGAACATGACAGGTTGACTTGCAACTGCTGCTGGGAGAAAAGCAGTTTAAGTTTTATTTTTCAAATGTATTATGATGAAATTATTTTGGGCATTATTAAATACAGAGTTACAACCTACAATATCATCTATATTTTGTAGACAATATTAAAAAATAACCCTTATAAAATAAATTTGGATAAGGCATCTCATTCAATATATTTCTCAAGGTTATAATTACATTTAATTAAAAATTCAATCTAAAAATAATAAGACCTAGCACAGTCATGGGAAGGGACTGGGGAAAAATTCTATCATTGTAAGTATGAACGAGAGATTATAAAAAAAGATAAATATAGAATACATGGATTAAAATATGTAGAAATAATATGATCAAAACGTTATAACAGTTGGAATTTATTTAATATAAGCTTATTAAAAAATTAAATATTGTTATCAATAAGTTTCATAATTAAAAATGAAACAATGTATCTTGTCCACTATTTTTGTTTACATAAGTTGTTTTTAAGTGCTAACATCAAATTATAAAATCAATATTTTAGTTCCTTAAGAATTTGTTACTTAATGTAGGTTATTGAGATTATTTTAAAAGGTTTTTAAATATGTAATCATCCACAAGCACAAAATTTCAAAATAAAGGTGAGTAACTTCGAGGCACGATTACACATTAAGTGCGTATTTGGGGAAGACACAAATTGAAGTTTTAAAAGCTATCTTCTGTATGTCAAGAAAAAACTTCTTTCACTTACTTACCTTGTAAATCGTAAAAATTATTCTCCAAACATCAATCCAAACATGTAGTTAGTTTTTGTTTGAGAGGTCGCAAACTAAAATAGAATTCCTCTCATATACTCTCTTCGATAATTTTAAAATCATTTTTAAAAAGTTAAAACAAACAAGCACTAAATGTTGGTGTCTCTTACATCATAAATCCAAACCACATTTTAGCTATACTCAATCTGTTTTAGCGAAAGCCTTGAATGAAATCGTTAAATGGAATCAATGATGGAGATGAAGAGGCAAGGTGCATCCTGTAAAGAAACCAATAATAGTTCTACTGTCTTCTAAGCAGTTATTCTAATTTTCTTATATAATTTCAAGAAAAGTTGATAAATTGATGTGCACGTAAATGATATGCTCTCTTTTGTATCAGCTCGGCACGCATGAAAAATAAACGAAAATTAGGAGAGATAAGTGACTTGCATACTGGGGCAGATTAACGTTTGAATGTTTCATAACTCAAACAAGATAATGTTCACATAATTATTAGACTATTAGAATTCAACAAGAAAATGCCCATGCAATTATTAGATTACTAAAGCCTAAATGGAATTGGCACAATAAATCACCAGAACAAAAAAAAAAATGATAGGAGAGAAGAAATTGCCAGATAACTCGGGATGAAATTCAACTGAGGGAGACACATTCTATCTATAGAGGTTTAAGGAAACCATTAATTAGGAAGTTATGCATATTCCTACTTGCCCTCTAAGAAACATTCAAGAAATTAATTATTGATTAATTTTATAATATATAGTAACTTGTTTTTCAATTAACAAATCCATAATTAATGCTGACCTTTTTTTTTTTTGTACTAGATTTATTTCTTATTTGATAAGATTTCCTGATCAAATAGTTTGACTCACCAAAGACAGACTTAGACCCAATATATAAAAAAAAAAGAAAGAAATTGTGCCGTTTCATTTCTTACAACATTTTTAAACTGATCATTTCTTTAATATGAAAAAACTTTAAAAATCATTAGAAAAGGATTTTCCCAGATAAAAATATATTTCTCCTGTCTTGCATTGATTCGGGAAAAAAAAACTCCATTGTGTTCTTCATTCTCAACTGCCTGTCTTAATTTGAGGGGGCATGCTTTGGTCCTTTGTCCTAAAAAAAAGGAAATATTATTATTATGATAATATAAATAAAATATTATTATTATTATTATTATAATATTTTGATGACATATTAAATCTGAATCGTTGAAATCTTGATTCAATGGCCCATAGAAGGGAAAATGACCTCCTTTTCTTTTGAGGAAAAAAGAGAAACCGGGTTCTAATTTGAGCGTTCAGTCAGCTCTGTTTTCAATTTCTATCCCATTGCTGCATCCATGATCCATGCCTTGTGATTAGGAAGGTCAGTACCATAATTTACAAGCTTCGTGCTTCGATGAGATTTCAGTTGTTTATATGTCGGGAAAAAACCCAATATTCGTTTAAAGGTATAAAAATTAAATTAAACCTAACTGTACCAAATCAAACTCAAAGCTAGGTACCAAAACAAAAGGTTAAATTATATAAAATCCTTATTATTTTTGGGTTAATTGTATATAACCTTTTGATATTTCAATGTTTAAATTTAACTCATGATATTTTAGTTTTATATTTTTAATCTACTATCGTTAACTGACCGTTATTTTTTTAACAAAAATTACCACGTTAAATTAACATATGACCCGTGGCATCATATATAAATTACCAATTTGATAAATATCTCTTAAACTTTGACTAGTTTCAAATAACCTCGTAATTCATGAACTTTGATCAGTTATAAATAACTCTCTTGGCATTTCATAATTTAAATTTAGCTCTCTTAAAATTCTTATTTATAATATTAAACCCAATGCCCTTACTTTTATCATTTTAATAAATTTATTAAAATTTTTACTATAATATGTCAATTAAAATGGGTTTTTTGTATGTCAAAAACTAGAAGAATAATATTTTAAAAAATATAAAAATAAAAATATCATCTTTGTATAACATTATTTATTTTCGTGAGATGATTGAGCATTGACAATGTAAATATTACATTTGTGTTAGAGATAACTTTTGCCACAATTAATTCTTTAGTAATAATACATATTTTTTCTCGAATTAGAGGTTCAACGTTGATTTTTTAAATATTATTCTTATAGTACATACAAATAGGTTGTTTTAATTGAAATGAGTTAGATTTAAATTTTGAAATGTTGGGGGTTATTTGTAACTAATCAAAGTTTAAATTTTTTTATGAAATTAATAATTTATATTAGATGTCACGTGTCATTTGTTAATCTAACGTGACAATTGCCATTAAAAAGACAATAATCAATTAACGGTAAGGAGTTAATAATAAAAAAATAAAAATTTAGGAGGTTAAATTTAAACTTGAAATGTAAGAGGTTATATGCAACCAACCTTAAATTCAAAAGGGGTTTTATATAATTTATCCAAAACAAGATTAGTTTGCACAATAATTTGTAACCTGAACGCCATCCTAAACGTGGCTTTTGGTTTGAAGAGGCACGGTAAGGTGGATTTTTTGAAAATCAGGGTGTTTGGATTGGCGTTTGACAACTGTTTTTTTTTTTTTCAAAAGTAGTTTTTGAGAAGGAGATCAAAAGTCTAGCTTCTTGAAAAAAATTCATTTTTACCACTGCTAATCCAAACACAAATCACATTTATAATCTAACTTTTATTTTATCTTAAATTTATAAAAGTCAGATTGAAAAAAAAAACCCTTTGATCTCTTAAGTTCTTTCACCAAAAGTGTTAATAGAAAAAGAACTGTTTGAACAAATTTAAGATTTTGAGAGATTAATTGTTAGCTTTTAAATATAGGTTAAGAAGTAGATCTACCAATAAAGTTTTAAGAAATGAGCGTCTGGCATAATTATGTTTTAAAGGGAGCAAAGATACATTTAAGGAATTAAAAGTGAAGTATCCAGCACAAAACTGTTAAATTTGGCTTAACGTCGTTAGGGGTTTTATTCTCTTATGATTTAACGCCATTAGGTCAAATTTAATGATTTTGTGCTGAATGTTTCACTTTTAATTCCTTATATATATTTTTGCCCTCTTTAAAATATAATTGTGTCAGACGCTCCTTCTTTAAAATTTTATTAATAAATTTACTCCGCCGTTTAAATATTTACATTTACATGCAACTTCTAGGTCTCGTTTATTTTGGGTTGAAACATATTCAGTGCAATTAAACCAAAATCTTATTGAAGATTTTTTACATTTTATCTGAAACTAATCTCCATTGTATCATTAATATTGGGTTTTAATTTTAACTTTGGAAGTAATCGCGTGACTAGCATTCATTCTAATAATTAATCCACGGAATCTTGGTAGAGTAGAGGTGAAAGGTTATCCTCAAACATTGATGTGCCCATATCCAAACATGGGATGGAATCCCTAGAATCATCCAATGTCTGACCAACACCCACCTCACCCACATGCATTCACGTTACAATGTCCACGTCATTCACGGGTCCCTGTTAATTTCACCCCTTACCAGACGCTTCCTATTCATCAAATAATAACAAGAACAAGTGAACAACACATGAGGGGGAGCCCATGTTTGCAAGCTGCCATCAATTACAGACACGACTATTTTGTTGACTTCTATACTCGTCACAAGTCAAATTTGGTCCAGCCTCATGACTAACTAATCAATTAGGGCTTGTTTGATACGAATGAGGGAAGCGAAAGTGATCTTAGAAAAAATTTATTCGAGTTGAATTTTAAAAAATGTGAGAAGTGGGGTTAAAATGTTTTAATTGATTTTACTTATTCTCTTATATTATATTTTCTCTTTATTAAAATTCTGTAACTCCACTTCTCAATTTTTTTTTTAATTAACTCATAAAATTTTTCTTTCCGCTCCCTTTCTCTCTAAATCCCTAATGCCAAACAGACCCTCAAGCAAAAGAATGAATGAGTTTGCTAGCCTGAGTTCAGATTTAGAAAATCAAGAGCTATAATAAAAATGTTTACTACTACTCCTGTACTCAATAAATGTAAAACCGGTTTCACATGTTTATCAATTTTTAATCCATAATAATTAACTAGGAGAGAAAATGATGAAATTAGGGAAGATGATTATGGTAGAAAAAAACATCATATTAACTAATTCAACTAACATTCTTAATTTACTCAAATTAATTAATTAGATTCTATATTAAAAATCATATGAAACTTTTAACCTATGTGATAGCAATTGAAAAAAAAAGTTTTATTGAAAGAATTATCATATATTCTCACGTAAATTAGATTGCTTGTGTGAAATTATACGGTAATTCTTCCATTTCGGGCAACCTGCGTACAAAAACGTAATCCAAT
The DNA here is from genome assembly GCA_963855925.1 of Inga laurina. Taxonomy (NCBI): domain Eukaryota; kingdom Viridiplantae; phylum Streptophyta; class Magnoliopsida; order Fabales; family Fabaceae; genus Inga; species Inga laurina. The sequence continues at coordinate 85,433,670 of OY979701.1, read as the reverse complement.
ACTTTTTTTTATTTATTTCTCCAAATTATTTAAACTTGCTTTGAAAAACTAATTTTTACGAAAATGCGCTAATGCCTCGCTTTGGTGCATCCTCTGGCATGTTACTGCAGAATTCTCAAGGAATACAATCCTGCGAAATTGGCTCGATTACATCCAATTCCGTGCAATGGGGCATTGAATTGCTAGGATTACATGGAATTCAGTGCTTTTCTTAATTGCTTGCCATCCCAAGTTTCAAAATCAACCACTTAACTCAACAACCTGGAGGAATTCAGTGAACAATGATGACTTCCAAATCCACCCAACACTCACTGCTAAGTGATGTCTATGTCTGGGCCCGTTTTGATCAAAGAAAATGTTAAAAAAAAATGGAAAATATTTTGCTTTCGAAATGTTTAGTTCGCATTGGGAAAAAAAATAGGTCGATAGGATAATTTTGTCTAAGTTGAAGAAAATGAGATAGGAAAATGGGACAAAAGATCATTTTGGCCTTATTATTATTATTCTTTTTCATTAATGTCTCTCACCCCAAATCTCGCACAAACGTTGCAGATTGCTCATTCCCATCCCAAAATCACAGCCAAAGACACTCATCACCAACTTCACCATATCCCTCCCCACCATCACCTCCCGCCCTCCATTCCTCCAATCTCACCGTTGATTTGGCCAACTTGAAATAGAGAAAAAAGTTGAGAACGAGGGAGACGAGAGAAGAGACGATTGTCTCACTCTCATTGTTGAGAATAACAAACCAAAGAAGGAGGAATAGGAGAGAAGATCATTGCCATCGAAACCCATATTGGGGCATATCTAACCTCACTTTGCTCCCACACCCTCATCTTCAACTTTCAACCTAGTCAACGACTCTGCAAATCTGAGTCCATCGTCGAGTTTTCTTCCACGTCCACCGCTCTGGTTCTTGTTCATAACTTTCTAACATATTTCTGGCACTATAGAGGGGTAAATGATTGGCACTAGAGAGGGATAAGTTGATCTTTTTCCATTTTCTTAGCACGCGGGAAAATGATTCCCACCAAAATATGTGGGAACCAATTTTCCCATGTATAAGAGAAAAAGCCTCGCCACTAGAAATCATTTTCTTAAGAAAATGGTGAATCTTACCGTCACTGTCAAACGGAAAATCCCAATTTCCATTTTCCTCCTTTGATTTGCACTGAGCTAAACGGCCCTTAAAAGTATTCCCCTCTTCTCATAATTCATTCATAATTATTATGTGAGTTAGCCCAACTTGGAAATTCATTATCCGCGACCCCTCAAGTTCAATGCAGGTGAACTGATATGTTCTTTTTTTTCCCCCCGAAAATGTTCTGAAGATAAGCATTATATATTTCATTTTGAATGTCACATTAAAGTCATAATTTCATAATCTAAACAGAAAACATGTAAGCAACCGAGAGTACCCGTATTGACAGCCATTTGACCAAAAAAAAATATTCTTACTTATAATTAAAGATTTTTTTAGCATGAGGTCACCAGCTTGAGAGATACTCCATCCGATTCTAATTATAAGATAAAGTTGACTTTTTTGAAGAAATTAAGGAAGTCATTTAAATTACTTTAGAATGTTTATATTTTTAGTATCCTTAGACTATATATTAGTTTATTAGTCAAATTAATTAATTTGGAGAAAAAAATATAAATATAAATACTCTAAAATAATTTAATTGGCTTCCTTAATTTCTTCAAAAAAATCAATTTTGTTTTATAATTAGGACCGGAGGAAATACTATTCACTGTTTTTTTTTCGCCAACGAGAGATACTATCCAATCCGAAGATCTAAAATGAAAGGACGCTATTTTTAGAAATACGAACACTTCAGAGGATGCGTACATATATTGTATTGACCCAGGCATGCAACCCCAGGTCACTGCAGGACACAGAGTTGAATAATTCAAAGGCTATTAAGTTGAAAGGGAGAGAGATAAAGAAATAACGTTATGATAAATATCAACAATACCTAAAAAATACGCGAAAAGAAATTTCGATGCCCTCAACTACAATAAATAAGAATAATACAAACAATCAATTCATTCCTAATTTCGGTTACCTGCCTTGCTGACTAATGACTAGCACTACAAGTCTAAATTCGAAAACCACCATCTATTTTACAAAACCCAACCCGGTTAGACCGGATCATGAATCCGAATCTAGAAGCTCAGCAACTCGGAACAGTTTGAAGTTTGAACTTGAGTCCACCCACATTCCGGTTCGCTCATCTCCCTCCTCTTCCTCATCTCTAACACTTTACGATGGCTGTTCGAGTGAACATCGCTTGAGAAAGTTGGGCTACAGGCCGGTCTATACTCCGGAAAAAGCCGACCGGACTTGAAGCGGACTCCACAAGCGTTACAAAGAGTTTTCGGGCCCAGCGGACCTGTTCTCCATTGTGGAGTCTTCTGCACCTGGCAATGGGTGCACCGACGCTGAATCTGGGACCCACCACCACTACCGGATTGAGCCTCCGCCCTTTTCTTCTGCTTTTTCAAGGGGGGTTCCGTAACGGCATGCGCAAAGGCGGTGTTCGGAGCCGCGCCGACGGTGATAAGAGTCAACGACGACGAAAATACCGATGAACACGAAGACGGCGGCGAAGATGGCCGGGAAAGCAAAGGACTGAACGTTCTGGCTCTTCTACGCTTGGTGCTTCTCGCCTTGACAGGAAATTCAAAGGGAAAACAAGGAGTTTTCGCAAAGCCCGGGCTAGGTTCCGGTTCAGACCGGGTCTTCGTTTCCTCGGAACGGACGGGGTACAGAAGAGAGAGCTCCGGGACAGAGTCGTCAACGAAATGAGAAACCCATTCTAAGCCAGCCAAGTCATCGTCCTGTAATAATTTGAAATGAATTACTTTACAAACAAATCTAAAATTTATATAAGTAAAATAAAATTTATGTCTCTGAGCGTAAAAGTCGAGAATAAGGACTCACCGGAACGGCGAGTTCGTTAGAAAAAACGAAGCCAGAATCGCCGAGACCGGAAGAGGAATTGGAGTTAGTGTCTTCTTCGCTCCGGTCATGTGAGGAGGAACCGGAGAGACTGTCTTTTTCCTCGTCGTCTTCCTCATATTCAGGTTGAAATTCACTCTGAGAGAAATCGAATAGGTCGTCCACCGAGAAATCCTCACCGGCAACACAGTTATTCGAATTGAAGCACCAAAATTCCTCGCTAAAGGCTTGCTGTGTAGATTTCAGAACCGCCAATTCTTTGTGCAAACTCGATTTTAACGCTTTCGCTACCACAACCTCCATTTCTATAGACATATTCAATCATTATTACAACAAGTCGCAACCAAAAATTTCAAATAGAATTCCCACAAACCACAACACACTTCCTCCTTTTATTTCTCTTGTATGAAATTTACCTGATAAAAATGACGAAGAAGATAAAACTACACGAGAGTTTTCGTCGTAGGTTGAAGCACCGGGACGAACGAGGGTGTTTCGTGGGCGAAAGGGGTGCGGGTTTATTGGGTTATCTTTATCTTGCTTTCTCCTATCTTTTTACTATGTCTGTACTGTTTTCCAATTTAAATATGCCCCACCAAAAATTTCCACGAGAGAGCGATATTCTAAGCGTGGGACATTTGGCCATGTGAGGGGAAGTGCTTGAATAATTTATAAATATAAATGAATTAATAAATGTATTTTTATTTTGGAAATGGATCTTTGTCTCGTTGATTGACGATTGATTAGCAAATTGGAAATTTCTGGGATGATTTTTATTTCTTGACCGTACCAAAACATGGTGGCTGGGTCCAGTCCAACCAGTTTCGAACAAAAACGTTGAAATCACCCGCCGGTTTTGACTGTTACCATCCCGCACATCCAATTGGGCCGACGATTAAAGCATACGGGTCGCGTAAATGAACGGCTGCGATTGGCCCTGCGTGCATAAAGCATAAATTGGCGCTACCAGTTTTCAAAAACGACGTCATTATGAACGCCCCAGGAAACCGCCCAAATTACGTTGGGGTTCTAACTTCTATGTTAAGGGGCATTGAAAACTGACCGTCATGTTGTAGTTATTTACGAGAGAGGGATTGCGTCGCCGCGTTGATCGCGCCTCGTGCTAGGTTAATTTTATAAACTGGGTGCGCAATGCAAAAGACGGCGATGACCACGTCGGACAATTCTGCCTGATTGGCGCGTGAAGCATCTAACGGCTGGTTCTTTGAATTTCATTTCAAACGAACGGTGACGATCTCTTTGTGACCTGTTACATGCGCTTAAAAGTCTGAGCTTGTTAGATTCGTGGCCTTTTGGAAGCATCGACTCGTGTCGTTAAGCATTCCCCGGCGCGTTGCTTGTTGAATTATCTATGCACTCTTGGCAACAGCTGGCATGCAAAACGCAAATGGATATATGAAATATGAATGGCTCAGGCCTCGGGGGGAAAAGATGGGGTTAAAGAATTTGGTAAACAAATTGTTACTTTTACTTTAATCAAGATTAAAATTTTGAGCAAAAAAAAAAAATCAAGGTTAAAATGAAAAATTCAAAGGGAAATTATTTAAGTTTTTTTTTTGTCAGAATTGAGGAGATAGTATGTTAATTTGGTTTTAGTTTAAAAATAACACTTCGAAAATAAAATTAATATGCTGATATGATATATATAGCATACAAAATTGGCGGAATTAGACAGGCTTAGTCTAAAATTTGACTTCTTTACAGATGACTAAGCAACAACGAATTAAACAACCATATTCAACTAGGCGTGATTAGAATGGGCTACGTTATTGTGTTTTGTTAGACCTTTAAAACTTAACCAGGACAATCTTTGACTTTTAAATTTGTGTCCCGAAGGCCGGAGCCATTGTCTCGTCTTTATGACTCAAATAAGGAAAAATGGAAGATGATGAATGCTAGCTGGTATTATTCCATTTGGAGGCAAGAAATAATTTAGTGGAAATCACTCTCAAGTTCTAAGGAAGTAAGATAATAATAGAAAAGTCTATGAAAAAAGTTAAATATCAAAGAAGTTCTTTGGGGCTTTTCTGTAATTATTTCTCAAAGTCAGATGATAAAGTTGCCCTTAGTTCATCAGTTATTTATAACTTCATCAGTTATTTTCACAACATGTTTTTATGCAATGAGTTAATTTCAAGTTTATCAAGTTCCTATGCTCACAACTATCATTGCGTGTTATAACAACTACTTGAGTGATTTTTTACACATTTTTTTTTGTTATCTAAATGAAATGACCTTTTCCAAAACTCCAAATATGATAACTGCATATGTTTTATTTAACAACTGGTTATGCTTGTATTTATAACATGTTTAGTATTTTTTACAATATATTTTTCAGGTCACAGTGAAATTACTTTTTTAACAACTCTTCATCATTGCAAATTGCTTAGTTTACAACTCATTAAGCGTGTTTTCACAATATGTTGAGTCATTTTAACAACTTCTTTCTCATGTCTGAATAAAACTACATTTTTACACCTCCAAGTTCAGCACTGAAAATTCCTCATTTTACAATTAATTAAGTGTGTTTTTAAAACATATTGAGTCATTTTTACAACTGATTTCTTGTGTATGACTGAAATTATCTTGGGAAAATCGCTCCTAGGTCCCAAGCAAGCAACATATTATCATAAAGGTCCCTATTTACAACTCTTCTGCGGGTATTTACAACCTGTTGAGTGTACCTCCAGGGACATTTCTGATAATATGTTGCTTGTTTTGAACCTAAAAGTGATTTTCCCAATTACCTTTGTTCATATCTCCAAGTTTAACACAACAAGTTACTTAGTTTTCAACTTCTAACGCTTGTTTACAATATCTTGAGTCATTTTTACAACTTATTTAGTGTGTGTGGATGAAATTACCTTTGTTCACATCTCTAAGTTTAACATTGCAAGTTGCTCAGTTTACAACTTTTAACGTGTGTACTTACAACATATTGAGTCATTTTTACAACTTATTTCTCGAGTGTGAATGAAATTACCTTTGTTTATATCTTCAAATTTAACATTGCGAGTTGCTCAGTTTACAACTTCTAACGCATGTTTTTATAACATATTGAGTCATTTTTACAATTTATTTCTCATATATGAAACAAATTATATATGTTCACACCTCCAAGTTTAACACAACAAGTTGCTCGATTTACAACTTCTAACGTATGTTTTTACAACATCTTAAGCCATTTTTACAACTTATTTAGTGTGTGTGGATGAAATTACCCTTGTTCACATTTCTAAGTTTAACATTACAAGTTGCTTGGTTTACAACTTATAACGTGTGTGCTTACAACATATTGAGTCATTTTTACAATTTATTTCCCTTGTATGAATGAAATTATCATTGTTCACATCTCCAAACTTAACACAGCAAGTTGCTTAGTTTACAACTTCTAACTTGTTTTTTTATAACATATTAAGTCATGTTTACAACTTTCTTTTCATGCTTGACTGAAATGACAAGTTTCAAAACGCCAACTTTCACAGCTATATATTGCTTTTTTAACAATTGGTGATATTTGATTTTACCACATAATAAGTCATTTTTACAACTGTTTCATGCTTGATTGAAGTGACAAGTTGCTGTTTATTTTGGGGCAGAGAACTTAATGTGTTGTTTATTTTTTATAAAAACGAAAGAGTGAGGATGGAAAAGGGGGATGTGTTGGACTATTCATCATCATCATTACCTTCATCCCTTCCTTCTTTAAAAATGGCGGAAGCTTGAGCATAAAAAAAAATCCCATGACATTCTTTCTACCTTCCTCCTCCTTCTGTCTTATATCTCATCCCACAAACCTTTCACCACCTCAAAGTTTTGGTCTTCATCATCGCCGCCATTTCTATAGGCAACCTCTGACACCGAGTTCGGCCTTCCTCTCTTACGTCTCATCCTTCACCACCCCCCTTCTTCACACCTCTAGCGCCGGCAACCTTTTCCCATTTGCTACCAAACCATTGCCTGCAGAGAAAGAGAGCACATGGAGCTGAAAACACAGAAAGAGAGAGAGAGAGAGATAATAGAACGTTTTAAATTCTTGGGGGTAACTTTATCATTTGACTTTGAGAATTAATCACAAAAAAAAAAATCCCTAAAATTTTTTCTGATTTTTGACTTTTCTTAAGAATTTTTCTAATAATATCTGTGGTCTTTGGAACCTATAAATGATTTTCCCAATAATTTATAGAAAGTGCTGGCTTCGTGCAGCCACTGTGCCACGTCACCATTCTTGTGACACACAACCACGTTCACATGAAAGTATAGCTTTTTTTTATTGGGCCTACATATGAAAGCATAACTTATGTTGGGTGTGAGGGGAGGGTATATTGTCTTATTTAATTTGTTACAATGAATTGAAGGGGAAGGGATCATTTGTTTTGTTTAGAGGGAGGGAAGGGAATTAAAGTCAAAATTTTGGCTTCTCTTCCACCTCCTCCCCTCAAATCAAATACACCCTGATGGTTAAAAAGAGCATTTTATATGTAATAATTGTATTTGTAACCTTCTTATAGAGTTTAAAATAGAATCATAATTCTGATGCGACTGCATGGTCAGTTAGTATGCGTTTATTGCCATAAAAAAATAAAATCATAATTACTGGCAAAAACAAATAAAACCATAAAAGTTCAATGAATTGATTTAAAATAATAAATTAATAAATAAAAAATATGATATAACAATATATGGATTTACACTTGTGAAAATTATTGTTTTAGTCTTTATAGTTTTAACTCAATTATTATAAAGTCCCTATACTTTAAATTGGTTCACTCAAACTCTATAATTTTGACATAAAGTTGTGATTAAGTCCTTAAACGCTGACTCGTTGTAATTCAATCCATATAATTTTAATCAATTTATAATTTAATATCTATAATTTAGGAGATAAAATCATATTATAATAAAGCACATGGACTAAATTATAAAATGATTAAAAATACAAGGATTAAGTTGCAGCGAGTTAAAATTCAAAAACTAAGTTACAAACTAATCAAAATTACGCAAAACAAGTTGTATCGAGTTGAATTATAGGAATTGAGCTATAATCAAGCTAAATCTATATGGACCGAAAAATTTCCCTTTATATTTTTTAATTACAGGAAAGTGTACCAATAATGGTACAAAGATTGTAAACACAGTCAAATCCGAGAGCGACACTAGTTCACTGGCTAATAGCGCGTTTGGTTCAATCCTTGCGTCGGGATTACTTAGCCTGTAACGTATTGATATGTCGAATAATGTATTTGGTTGGTACGATAAAGAAAGCTAATGTAATCCTGATTACAATGGTCTACGAAAAAAATAAGATAATACCCATTGTTTTAGTTGTGTAATCTAGGCTCAAGGCAAGCTCACATGAATAAGTGCGTGGACATTTATATCATTCATGGATCAATATTTACATTCACTCTTTATCCGAACACAGATAAAAAGATTGCTTCACATTTATTTTTATCTTCTTAGATGAAATATAAATTTCATTTTCATGATTTCTTGATAGGACATCAAACAATAGCTTTGCGACCATCATTCCATTAATCACATTATATTTTTTATCCTTACATTTCATTACATTCTCAGTCCACTTTATAAATCAAACAGGTTAGCTGCAACTGAGTTTTTGATATTTAAGAATCCATAAATGAAGTTTTTTTTTTCTTTTTTCCAAACTAAGCAACGGCAAGCATGGTCTTGGTGTCAAAAAGCAGAGTTATAATTACAAGAGAAAGTAAGCGATTGACCAACAAGGATTAGATGCTCGTTTGGATTAGCGATTTGAATGTTTAAAAGCATCTTTTTAATCATGATTTACAGTATATGAGATAAGTATGTGAGAAGAGTTGTGTATCGATTTACGTGAAAAACAACTTATAAGCAATCTGATCGTTAAAACAAACATGCCTATAGGTCTAAGAGAATGAGTTAGCCCCTTATAATGTAATAAACTAAGGTTTAAATTTTCATTAAGAGAGTGTTAACATTTAGTGACAGACAATATTTCGAATATGATTACGATCCATATGATTAGAGAGAGGGAGGAAAAAAAAAAAAAAGCAAGTGAGGGAAAACTAGAAGGATAAGCGGATAGAATCCCCGTGAGAGTTGGCCAAAAAAAAAAAAAAAAAAATCCCCGTGAGCGTAGTGGGTGTCCACAAATATCTCCATTATGTCACGACTCATGAGCACTCACGTGGTAGGTGCCACGAGATAATGCTTAACTACGCGCTTCCCATTATTTGACTTTCAAATTTGAACTTTGTTTAACCATTCCTCTCTGGCCAAATCAAAATTTTTTTTAATAACCTATTTATTACTTTCTCTATAACCCCTCCAAAAACCACACCCAACCAATTCAAAATATTTTATGCATAAATGTGTCGCGGATTTGAAACCAAGAATGAGGGAAAGATAAAACAAAAAAGTGGGTGAGCAAAGTTTTGGTAACAAATAAAAAAGGATAGCACTACCATTTTTAATCTTCAGAATTTTTTATGTTAGGTATTTCAGTCCTTAAAAGGGTTTGTTTGATTCAATGGAGGGGAGGGGATATGAGGGATTTTAATATTATATCGTTTGAATTAATCGGAAGGAAGGAGAGGAGAAAAATTTTATTGTTATCTTGTTTGGTTGAGAATGAGAGAGGAGGGGAGGGAAAATATTTTTATTTAGACAACTTTACCTTTATTTAATATTGCATTTTTGTACATAGTAAAATGTTTAATAAAATATAATTATCAAGATTAAATAAATATAATCATACTTAAAATTTTAAAATATAGATAATAATAATTTTAATAAAAATAAAGTAATTATAAATATGATAATAATGAGGGAAAGATAATTTGAGAATAATAAAAATAAATAGGGGTATAATGATTTTTACATGACAAAATATCAACATTTTTCTCCAAATCCCCCAAATTGGGGGGGGGGGGTTTTAGACCCCTCTTTAAATTTTGTCATTATCAAATAGGAGGAGGAAAACAAAATCCTCCCCCCTCATTCCCCTCCCCTCTCATGCCCCTCCCCTCAAGCCGAAGAGACCCTAACACTCATAAGCTGAACATCCCGATGAATTAAAGCCCATAACCCTCAAAACGTAATTAGAACGGTTTTCAACTTTTTTCTGGCCTCATAAATTCCAAACTTCCGTAGCTTTCCAAATATTTCAGATTTTATGTAAGTAAACAATGTGATTCTGGACAAAATTTATTTTAGCAAAGTCAATATATGATTAAAATCCTTGGTTAATATTTTAAAGTCCCTCTGTGGTCAAATTCTAATACTAAGCATTGTTATAGAGCTTATTTAAAATGACGATTGAATCTTTCAAAAATAACCTTTTAATCATAATTTATAATGTATAATGTAAGTATGTGAATTAAGTTTTATGTTGGCTTATATGAATGTGTTTATGACATAGAACAAAAAACCGGACCGGACCGGCCGGTTCGACCGGTTGAACCGGGAACCGGTCCTTGGTCCGGTCCGGTTTGATCAAAAACCAGTCAGACCGGTTGAACCGGTCAAAACCGGTTGGACCGGTCAGAACCGGTTAAAACCGGTAAAACCGGTGGTCCAACCGGTTGACCCGGTTTTTTCCTTTTTTTTTTTTTTTAAATTTTTTAAATTTTTATTTTGTGTTTTTTGAGGGAAAAATGGAAAGTTGAAGACTAAAATGAAGAGAAAAATAGATAAAGAAAGAACAAATCTAAAAAAATGAAGAAAATAATGAAAAAAATTATTTAAAAAGATATAATAATTATAGAAAATGAGATATCTTTGCATAAGTATGGGTATTATAACTAATACTAATAGATTTTAAACATTTTTTTTTCTAAAAATATTTATTTTTATCTATAGAAGTTTAAAAATATATTAATATATATTATCACTAATAAATTATAATATTTTAATATGACCGGTTATGACCGGTTCAACTACCGGTTAGACCCCGGTTGACCCATTAACCCTTGAACCTGTGCTGTAACCGGTTCATTGCCTGGTCCAATTTTTCGTTCCTTGGTTTATGATAAATAGCTTTATATACCTGTTTAAAGTTTCATATAAGTAATCTAATTATTAAAAAATTTTACAGGAAGCAAACAACATGTAAACGATTTTATTTTTTTAGTGTTTTCAGGGATTAGATTATTTATACAGCACTGCTGCAAAAGTAGTTATCCTACTATCTCTCCACCTCGGTCACATTTCCCCAATAAAAGGCGTCATGATTTGGAACTGGTAGTTTGTTGGCAAACAACTTTTGCCCCCTCCCTTCTCCTATCTTTCCTACCCTCCTCTCAAACTAAACACACCCTAATCCTTATAAGCTGAGCATCCCGATGAATTAAATGTGAGATATTTTAATTATTAATATATTTATTAGTTATTAATTAGGTTAATTAAAATATCCTGAGTGTGACCCGTTGGTCAGCTCTAGGCCCAACTACAGGATTAGGGTAAGAGCGGATTGGCTATTTAATTTATTGCTGATGGTGAAATAAACGAATTAAGGATTACAGGCGTCTAAACTGAGCGTACGAGTGAAAACCCTAGCTGCTCTTTGAGTTTCCCTGACTGGCGACGGCTCTCACACCAGTTGCCATCACTGTGCCTTACGGTCAGTCAGAAGAGTTACCTGTCAATCTTTTCTTCTGACTCTTTCTGTTTTGCAGTATATTTTCCCAGTGTTCGTGAACTCCTTCTAATCAGAGAAAAGCTATGACGAGAGGTATTTATTAAGTCTTCCGCTGTAACTTGTAGAATATGTTGTGCTATGTTTATCGTGATGTAATTGGCAATTAGCATGATATATTCCAACATATGGTATCAGAGCCTCGCTCTCTGACCCTCTGCCTGTTTTTCTTTGATCGGGGGTGATTTATCTATGGAATTTGATGAGTTACCGTAATAATTTTATACGGGTTCCATATTTTAAATCAGATATCACAATTATTGCGTTCAAAGGATATTGTGATTTTAAATCTCTTTGAATGTAATTCGTGCTTTCAATCGATCGGATGCTATTCTAGCTTTTTGATTAATTTTCGGTGTATATGGAATTTTGTTCATCGACTGTCTCTGGTTCATGTTCATTTGGGTTTGAAAATATCTGATTGTTATATCTGTCTTATTTAAGAGCTGGCTTACAGAATCATATTTTCTGTTTGTCTTGGAATTTCTTTTTGATTGCAAAAGATAATATGCAAATCGTTATCTGGGTTGATTTCTTGTTTAAGTTTCAAGATTCATCGCTGTTATGTCTCACCGTGAGCACCGTCGGACCTGCGTTCCTTTTGGGTTTCGAATCTAAGAAAAATTTTGAACCAAACCTTGTTTTAATTCATGATTTGTTGCTCATATTGTGTTTTCGATGCATTTTGATGAATTTTCTGGCAAGATCTGCCATTAAGGACGCCGTTCCGAGCCTCCGATCGCCGGATGGGATCGCCTGGGTATCGCGGGTCGCGGCAACCCTAACCAAGTTACACTCGGGTGGCGGGACGGGTAGGGTTGCAGGGACCGGGTGGGGAAGGAGATCGAGACGACATCGTTTTGGCATTAGCCAAAACATCGTCGTTTTACACCATTTGAACGAGCCTCCCCTCTCCGCGCAAAACGGCGCCGTTTGGCCCAAGTGAAATGCTGCGTTTCACTTATCCAGTGGGTGGGCCGGACGAGCATACTGGGCTTGAACGACTGGGCCTCTTTAATTTTTTTGTTGTTGCGATTAATGGATTCACATACTGGGCCGAACAAAAAAAACAATTTTTTCTGTTTAATTGAACAGTGACGGTTTTTGTTCTTCTGGGCCTTATAATTTTTTTTTCTGGACTATGCAATAATGTTGAACCTTCCAGAAACAAACATTGGGCCTGTTTGTTTTTTGTTCTTCTGGGCTATGGTTTTTAAAATTCCAGAAAACATTTTAGGCCTTTTCTCAGCCATTTCTTTACTGTTTAATTAAATACTTTTCTGTCTTATGTATTTTTCTAATTAATGACTTTAAATTGTTTAAATTAGTGACAGTGGTTAATTTTGGCATTTTCACATATAGAAAAATTTGTAAAATTGTTTTCATAAGTTAATTAATTGTCTAATATTCTGAAAATAGCTTTAGACAATTATTTAACAATTCAAAAATTTTTACAAAAATGAAATTTGAGTTGAAACATGTCAAAATTAATTATCTAAACAATTTTGAATACATAAAACAGTGGGAGAGATTTAATTAATTAATTACTGGATTTATTAAATTGATTAATCTCTTCATTATGATGTGCATATTTTGATTTAAATACGCTTATATGATATTTGTGACTAGCATGCTATTTTCTCAAAGAATAGCCACAGCATCCTTTAGTTTTGCATGCAATTTGATCACATATGGAACTTATAAAATGTCTAATTGTAATTAAATATAGAATTGTAATTGTTCTTTGCCCACAGGTAGACGGTTATGATTATATATTTAATTAGGGTGGGATAGTTTGGTCTTATATTTTCTAAGTTGCCCACAGGTATTAGGAAATGTAAATTATACACTCTAGGCCCACCAATTTGAGATAAATGCATGCAATGTTAGGTTCTTTACGCACAGGTAGAATTTAGTGATATGCATTTATATATATTGCATGTTTCCATTAGTGCATAACATGCATACAAAAGGCACAGAATTCGTGATTGTCTCAAATATTTATCTCGTGAGCTAATTTAAGTTTTTAAATTGCAGCACCTACTACTTTCCCTAATCTTTTTGCTGACACTACTGGCAAAATTGTGCTAGATGGTACTAATTACCCTGAATGGAGAGAGGACATAACTTTGCAGATTGATATGCTGCATATGCATTTTGTAATGGAGAAACCTAGACCTGCCAAACCAACTGACAAGTTAACTAAAGATGCAATTGACTATCAGGAGCGCTGGGAGCACTACAATCGCATGTGCATGTCATATATTAAGACCAGGATCCAAAGAAGCATTAGGGGAGCAATTCCCACATGTGAAACTGCTAAGGAGTTTCTGGAAGCTGTGGACAAATAGTTTAAGTCAACTGACAAACAGATGGGTAGTTCCATCATGTCAGAGCTGTGTGCCATGAAGCTAACAGGTACTAATGGAGTCAGACAACATATCATGAAGATGAGAGACTTGTCCTCTCAGCTGAGGGCCTTTGACATGGAACCAACAGAGCAGTTCCTAGTGCATCTGGTACTGAACTCCCTTCCTTCTCATTATGATGCCTTTAAGGTCTCCTATAACACACATAGGGAAAAATGGACAATTGATGAACTATTGTCCATGTGTGTTCAGGAGGAAACTAGGCTTCAAATGAGTGGTAGGGAGGCACCTAGGGCAGCTCATTTGGCTGAAAGTTCCAACAGGAATGGTGCCAGGGGCAACAAGGGCAAGCAGAAAAAGAAGAAAAAGATTACTGTTGTGCCATCCATTAAGAAAGCTGAAGCTATTTGCTTCTTCTGCAAGAAGAAAGGGCACATGAAGGATGAGTGCCTGAAGAGGAAGGCGTGGTTGGAGCGTAAAGGTATGTATATTATATTTCAAGTTTAGCGTTAGAAGCTCATCATATTAGCATTAGTAATGATACTTGGTGGATCAATACGGATTCAATGATCCATATTTCTACTACCATGCAGGGGTTTCTAAACACCAGGCCTCCACTTCCCAATGAAGCACGAGTCCTTTCAGGAAGTGGGAAAGGAGATCCGGTCGAAGCAATTAGAACTTTTAGAATTGTTTTCCCAAATAAAACCGTACTGGATCTTTTGAATTGTTTTTACATTCCTAGTTATATGAGAAACTTGATTTCTATGTCAAAACTCATTCCTTTGAATTATGGTATTTATTTGTAAAAGGAATTGATGTATTTCAGTAAGGACTATTTTCCAATTGCAAGGGTTATTATGATTGATGATTTGTTTAAAATAATTCCTGAACCACCTGAAGTTTTTTCTGTTACGCATAGTATTAGACAAAGTATCATTGATAAGAATTCTATTAGCTTGTGGCATAGGAGATTAGGACATATCTCCGTTGACAGAATCAAAAGGTTAACTAAAGATGGAATCATTCCATCTTTAGACCATTCAGAATTTGATACCTGTGTGGACTGCATAAGGGGAAAGCAGACCAATAAGTCACAAAAGGGACCTAAAAGAAGTTCTGATTTACTTGAAATTGTACATACCGATATTTGTTGTCCTGACTTATCCGCAAACAGTCAAAAATACTTTATCACCTTTATTGACGATTACTCGCGATACACTTATATCTACTTGCTTGATAATAAAAGCGAGACACTAGATGCCTTTAAGGAATATAAAGCTGAAGTAGAAAAACAAGTTGGGAAACCAATAAAGATCGTGAGATCTGATAGAGGTGGTGAGTACTACGGTAGATATACTGGTGAAGGACAAGCGCCAGGTCCCTTTACTGATTTTCTTCGGGAGCATGGTATAGTTGCTCAATATACCATACCTGGCTCACCAGATATGAATGGTGTGGCAGAAAAAAGAAATAGGACCTTGCTAAACATGATTAGGAGCTTGATGAATGGCTCCAAACTACCAACATCCTTGTGGAAGGAGGCACTTAAGACAGCTGTGTACTTATTAAACAGGGTTCCAACAAAGGCAGTGCCAAAAACACCCTTTGAAATTTGAAAAGGATGGAAACCCAGCTTAAGACACCTTAGGGTATGGGGCTGCCCAGCGGAAGTAAGAGTGTACAATCCACAAGAAAAGAAACTAGATCCTAAAATCATTAGAGCTTACTTTGTAGGCTATCCATGTATGACTAAGGGTTATAGGTTCTATTGTCCTTTACCTTCTGCACGTTTTATAGCATCTAGGAATGTTGTTTTTCTTAAGAATGATGTTATTAGTGGGAGTGATCAAACAAACAATAATCATATGGAAGTAACCCCTGATTTACGTCGTGAAGGTTTTGTTCAGATTTATCCACCTCCCATACATGGAGAACCAAGACAAGTTGTGGTGGAGGATGTTCCGAATAAACAATCTGAACCAACCCAAGAGGTTGAATTAAGAAGATCAACTAGAGAAAGAAGGCCAGCATTGCCTAGTGACTACGTGGTGTACTCTGTTCAGACTAATTGTGATATTAGCATTGAAGATGATCCATTAACATTTACTCAGGCTGTTAAGAGTGAGAACTCTAAGTTGTGGCATGATGCTATGACTGAAGAAATGAATTCCATGGAAAACAATGATGTATGGGATCTTGTGGAGTTACCAAGTGGGTCTAAAGCCATTGGTTGTAAATGGGTTTACAAAACCAAAAGATACTCACAAGGTAACATTGATCGATACAAGGCTAGGTTGGTTGTCAAAGGCTTCACACAAGTGGAAGGTGTCGACTACATGGAAACATTTTCTCCTGTATCAACGAAAGACTCTTTCCGCATAATCATGGCATTAGTTGCACATTTTGATCTAGAGTTGCATCAAATAGATGTTAAGACTGCATTCCTCAATGGGGTCCTTGAGGAAGAAGTCTACATGAAACAACCTGAGGGATTTGTTGCAAAGGATAAGGAGCATCTGGTATGCAAGTTGAAGAAATCGATTTATGGCTTGAAGCAAGCCTCACGATAGTGGTACCTGAAGTTCCATGAGGTAATCACATCATTTGGATTCGATGAGAACATCATGGATGAATGCATACACCACAAGGTTAGTGGGAGCAAGATCATATTTCTGGTTTTATATGTCGATGACATACTACTTGCAACCAGCGATCTAGGACTATTACGTGAGGTGAAACAATTTTTGTGCAAGAACTTTGATATGAAGGATATGGGTGAGGTATCTTATGTCATTGGCATCAAGATCCACAGGGATAGAGCTCAAGGCATTTTAGGCTTGTCTCAACAAACCTATATCAACAAAGTTCTTGAACGATTCAGGATGCAAAACTGTTCAACTAACGTAGCTCCTCTTGAGAAAGGGGACAAGTTTAGTCTAGGTCAATATCCTCAAAATGAGCTCCAAAGAAAGCAAATGGAAAGGGTCCCATATGCATCAGCAGTGGGAAGCTTGATGTATGCACAGGTTTGCACAAGACCTGATATAGCTTTCGATGTTGGCATGTTGGGAAGGTACCAAAACGATATAGGGGAAGCACATTGGACAGCTGCAAAGAAAGTGTTTAGGTACCTACAAGGTACTAAGCACTATATTCTCACATACAGAAGAACAGATGACCTGGAAGTGGTTGGTTACTCAGACTCTGATCTAGGAGGATGTTTAGACACAAACAAGTCTACTACTGGTTAGATCTTCTTACTAGCAGATGGAGCTATATCATGGAAAAGTACAAAATAAACACTTACAGCTCCCTCTACTTGTGATGCTGAGTACATAGCGTGTTTTGAGGCAAGTTCACAAGCGATCTGGATAAGGAATTTCATTGCTGGTCTTAAGATTGTGGACTCAATCTCTAGGCCAATCAGGATGTACTGTGATAACACAGCCGCAATAGCTATTGCAAATAACAAAAGGAGTGGAAGTCGAAGCCGGTGGGTCGAACTGAAATTCCTAAGTTTAAAAAAGAGAATTGCAGATGGTGAAATTTCGGTTGATCATATCAATACAAAGGATATGCTAGCTGATCCTTTGACTAAGGGAATGAAACCGAATGCTTTTGTGTTACACGTCCCTCAGATGGGGGTTAAGCCTTCATTTATATAGAAGAGGTATGCAATGAAATTGACTTTATGGTTTATTATCTCTATCATTATTTGTATACATTCTGTTGATGAGACTAATAAACACTAAGTTTGGAACCAAATAAACATTGGCGTTTATTCATAAGGTTATACCCATTAAGTAAAGGTGTTGCATGTAATACATGGAAGATAATACTCGGCCAAAGAGGACTTATCGTCATGATTCTTGCAGCATAGCGTTAGTTTAATCTGGAAAGGGCGACTAACATTTAGATACGGGCCAAGTGGGAGAATGTGAGATATTTTAATTATTAATATATTTACTAGTTATTAATTAGGTTAATTAAAATATCCTGAGTGTGGCCCGTTGGTCAGATCTAGGCCCAACTACAGGATTAGGGTAAGAGCGGACTGGCTATTTAATTTATTTCTGATGGTGAAATAAACGAATTAAGGATTACAGCCGTCTAAACTGAGCGTACGAGTGAAAACCCTAGCTGCTCTTTGAGGTTCCTTGACTGGCGACGGCTCTCACACCAGTTGCCATCACTGTGCCTTATGGTTAGTCAGAAGAGTTACCTGTCAATCTTTTCTTCCAACTCTTTCTGTTTTGCAGTTTATTTTCCCAGTGTTCGTGAACTCCTTCTAATAAGAGAAAAGCTATGGCGAGATGTATTTATTAAGTCTTTCGTTGTAACTTGTAGAATATGTTGTGCTATGTTTATCGTGATGTAATTGGTAATTAGCATGATATATTCTAACATTAAAACCCATAACCCTCAAAACGTAATTAGAACGGTTTTTCAACTGTTTTCTGGCCTCATAAATTCCAAACTTCCGCAGCTTTCCAAATATTTCAGATTTTATGTAAGCAAACAATGTGAGTCTGGACAAAATTTATTTTAGAAACGTCAATATATGGTTAAAATCCATGGTTAATATTTTAAAGTCCCACAGTGGTCAAATTCTAGTACTATGTATTGTTATAGAGCTTATTTGAAATGATGAATGAGCGTGTGTTTGTTTCGGCGGTGGGAGACAATTTAAGTTATTTATAGTATCTTTAATTCAGCTATTGACTTTAAAAAATAAAGTTTGTGTGTTTGGTTGGGCTTTGTACCAATAGCTTTTAAGTTATTTTAAATAAGTCTCAAAGTGTGCCTTTTTAAAATAAGCCTCAGGTTATGATTTCTGTTTCGAGGATATTTGGTGATCAATGAGGTACTCAAAATTACTTCTAATCACAAAATTTATTTTATAAAAAATGTTCTAAATAATTTTCTCTTTCTTTGGATAGTAATCTTCTGCTAATTGGAGAATATTTTGGGATAAGAGTTTAGGCAAGTTTTGAGTTTTATCAATATATATGACTGTAGAAATGTAGAGAATAATTAATAATTAATTTTAATTAGTTTAGATTTATTATTTAGTTGTTTTATGATTTTATAATCAATTTTTTTATAAACATGTCATAAATTAGTTTCTATATGGTGTTTTTACTAATTAAATTTAGTTTAAATAATTTATTTGAATTATTGGAGGTATTATTGACGTTTTAATCGGTTTATTTTGTTAGATTTTGAGCTATGTGAAAATATGAGTTAGGATTTAATATTTAAATTAGAGTTTGATATAATTTATAAAATTTAAGCTTGAGGTGCACAATAGAAAGGACTTTTAGAGTATACCAATTTAAATTAGAGTTTGATATAATTTTATTTAAAATTGTACCATTGCCAAATTTTCAAAGTTAATTTTTGAGAAAATTGTGAAAAAATCCCTCCTTGTGTGGATATTTCCTATATCCCATTTGGCAATTAAGTTGCCAATGAGGTTTTTTTTCACAATTATCCCTTCATTTTTCATAATTTTTTTTTTAATTTTTTCTCTTAAATAATACAAAATCCACTTATGCAAAAGTCAAACCAAACATCATTCACTTTTACATAAGTTATTTATCCAATCGTCAGTCCAAACACTTATTATTTTATCCAATCTAACTTTTTTTCAATTTTAAGATTCCATAAGTTTAAGTAAAAATAAGTCACTTATCCAATTACCAAACCAAACACACCCTGAATCTTTTAAAAACAACTTTTTAATTATAATTTATAATGTATAAAGTAAGTACGTGAATTGAGTTTTATATTAACTTATATGAATGTATTTATGATAAATAGCTTTATATACCTACTTAAAGTTTCATATAAGTAATCTAATTACTACAACATTTTACAGCAAGCAAACAACATGTAAACGATTTTATTTTTTTAGGGTTTTAAGGGATTAGATTTATTTATATAGCCCTGCTACAAAAGTAATTATCCTACTATCTCTCCAGCTCGGTCACGTTTCCCCAATAAAAGGCGTCATGATTTGGTATTGGTAGTTTGTTGGCAAACAACTTTTGAACCGTCTGACTTTACATGTTAGCGACTATTAGAACCGGGGGACAAAAAACTTTGCACTTATTGCAATGTCTATGCTCACTCAATTATTTTGAGCAAAAAAAAAAAAGTTCACTCAATTAGACTTGAAAAAACGTTTTTTCTGTTTTAGAACCTCCCAACAATAATCTGTAAAAGGAATAATAACAATGTCAAATTATTGTAGTATTATTTTATTATTTGAATACAAAATATTATTTAATCATCATTGAATATGTTTTTTACCTTATCCTCGCATGATCTCTTTAATCAGTTTATCCGTCCATGGCTTTTCAACCTCACAAGTTACAGCCCTTAAAAATATGTTTTATTACATGTGATTTGAGAATTTAATAACATAACAGGGAAACGATAAAAATGAATAGAATAAAATAATTTATAAATTCTTTTCAATATGATATAAAGACAGTTGAAAATGATGTGAAAAAAAGAGAGCTGAAAATGATTATTAAATATAATGTCTTATTGTAATTGTATCATGGCATCTCTTTGGGAATACGTTTTACTGCTCCGCAGGGAACTGTGTCCGCCCCTAAACATGCTCAATGTCTAACAGTCCGGCATATGCTAATTAGTAGTATTAAATTTCCTCGTAAATCCTTAACTTGAGAATTATAAATTTTGACGATATTAATGTCACCTCAAGGATTTATTTACGACTTTATTTCACTCCATCACAAGAAATCATCTAAATCAAATTTTATACCAAAATAACCATTCTACTCTTCTATTATCATCAATGATATATATGGCTATTAGGGCATTTGGCCTGTGTAAATTTTGAAAAATAGATAAAAATGTAGACTACGATATAGAAAATTATGAATTGCAATCTTCCATTTTATAACTTATGAATGAATCACGAATTTTTATTTTTTTTAATGAAAATCACAGATATGTAAATAAAATAACGAACGAATAAAATAGATTATATAATACAAACCAAAGCCCAAGACCAAAACGGATAACCAAATCCAGTGCAACAAGCATAAGTACAAAGTGAGGATGGCCCGTTTAGTAAACTACATCGGTCTAGTTCATAATTCACACAAGTCGAAGCCCAAACTTAGTGACTGTTAGCCTACCCTTCGATTCTGATGGTATACATGCACGCGATTACGCAAACCTTGAAATTTCACTGGACCAAGTGGGCGTTTGGTAAGCTTCAAAATCTAGGTTCGCGTAATCCGAGATAAAACTTCTCTCACACATTTACCGCATAGATCGTAAAAGTTATTCTCAAAAGCTAATCCAAACACACAGAAGTTGATCTGCCAATTAGCTTTCTAGCCTAATACAAAAATATGATAAATCCAGGGTTCGAGATTGGAGAGGGGCCAACATTTATAACCCTTCTGGTTTAATTTTATGGGATATGATTACATGTAATCTTGATGTAACAAATTTATTACAACGTTTGGTTGAGTTTATGCAATATAAAGAGGATTACATTTTGTAATTCTGATTATATCATTTGATGTAATCAATATCACACTGCTATGATTGATGAATAAGAACGCAAATATCCTGTAATCAAGTGAAAAAAGGTAATATAGTCATTATAATTTTTTAAATTGATCAAAATACCCACCCATAAATGCCATTAGATGTTTAAAAAATTAATTGACAATGTATGAATTTTTTTAAAAAATATTCCCCAATAAAAAATTAAAAAAATTATATTCTACCATTAAAAATTATTGGAACATCCCATTAAATATTAAAAACTTCATGTTGTTATATTATATATGCAGGTAGTTTATTTATTGCAATTAATCCGTTAATTATTATATATGTAGACAAGATTGTTATATATTTTTTGTGAAAATAGATACTTTAATCCATTATACATATATATGTAGATTGGGGGAAATTTTATCTTTTGCTATATGTTTGATATAATCTAACTAAATATTTTTATGTTTGTGCACCATCTTTTTTTAATAACAAATCAAATAAATTCATGTAACTATCATTATATTACATTCCATTACACTACATTATATTCCCTCCGACTCCGTAAACCAAACTTGTTATTAGTGCCGTAAAGCACTCAAACAGGATTGTATCAAATAAGAAAGATACCTATACTTTAAAAAACAAAAAAGATAAATGGCGTAAATAAACCATCTAATTAAAGCCTACAAGCTTAGTAGTTACTCACCCGGTCACCCCTACCATGAATATATACAAGCTAGAAAGGATTTGCTTTGTTGATTAATATAAGAGTTTAATTCACTTTTTCTGATAAATTTATAATTCTTACACAAAAAAAGAAAAAAGATCTATTGGTTGTGTATATTAAAGTGCGTTTTATTATTCTTTTCCGTCTTTAATATAAGACCTATTTATTTAATTTAATTAAATTAAGGAAGTTAATTAAGTTAGTTAATATGACACGTATTTTCTAAAAGACTTTAGTCATTGTCCTTAATTCAGTCTTTCCCTCTCCTCCTTAATTATTGTTGAGGGAGCATTAACAGAAGGAGAATTAAGAAAATATTGACAGATATGAAAAATATATAATATATTTAGGAGAAATACCAACTCCTCAAATAGGTCCTATATTTAGGACATTGGGGATTATAAAGTAATTCCAAGCCGCATGATTAAAACTTAGTACTCCCTCCGGTCTTTAAGATAAGATATATTTAAAGAGTTAATCTTAATAATAAATATATGACATATTTTTCATATTTATCAATCTTTTTTTTAATTTTACCCTATTAATGTTCACTCAACAATAATCAAAGATGAGGGGGAACAAACGGATTAAGAAATATGATTAATAGTTTTAGAAAATATATGTGATATTAACTAATTAACCAATTTTTTTAATTTAATCAAATGGTGAATGTGTCTTTAATTAACCAATTTTTTAATTTAATGAAATGGTAAATATGTCTTTAACTAACCAATATTTTTAGTTTAATCAAATGATAAATTATATTAAGTGGAGTTTACCTCCTGTGTACTGTCTGATTGTCTCATAACAAGTGATACTGAACTTTGTGAATCTCGCGGAGGAGCCGGAAAAGACAATCATGCTGCCGACCTTTTGTTTTGTCGTGCCCTTCTTGGTTCTGTGACGAACAAAGCAGAGAACACGCATTATAAGATATACATTAAAGCCTAGCGAAGGGTGGCAACTGGCAAAGCAACGCTGGAAGGAAGGCGTAATATGCAAGGCTTTTGGTTGCTATGGTTTTTTCAAGTGTCCCCTTCTCTGGAAAGCTTTAATAAATAGTAGTAGTATTTATCAGACAAAAGTGAATTATTTACATTTATATATTCATACTTTTTTTTGGTCAGATAAATTCATACATTTGAACCCACAGGAACGATAATATTATTTTTTCCGATCTTAAATATAAGATAAATTTGATTTTTTTAGAGATTAATGAAGTTAATTAAGTCGTTTAAATATATAATATATTATGTATCCTTAGATTATATATTAGTTTATTAGTCAAATTAACTAGTTTTGAAAAAAAATAAAAATAAAAATATTTTAAAATAATATAATTAGCTTCCTTAATCTCTCCAAAAAAATCAATTTTATTTTATATTTAGAACTGGAGTTCTAAGATTTATAATCGATGACACGGAAGATTTACATTTCATCTCTACATATCTATCTCACTTGTTTGTATAACACAGTGGTACCATTTTGTTCCTGATGGAGTTTAGATTTTTTTTTTTTTTTTTTTTGACCGATACAGAGTTTAGATCATTTCGTGTTACTTTGCTCAATTTTCACTCTTTTTTTTTTTTTTTTTTTTTTTTTTTTGCCAACTGCTCAATTTTCACTCAAATGCTCGGAAACCATTTTTTTCGAAGAAGCTAAAAATAAAATGCTCGTATCCACTTATATCCAGAGTTGTTTTATTTTTTTCCAAAAGAAGTTTCAAGGACTTCATAGAGCAACATCATCACTAGACCGTGAAGTGTGTTTAGATGGTACTCTCTTCTGTCATAATTATAAGATAAAATAATTTTTTTAAAGAAATTAAAGAAACTAATTAAATTACTTTAGAGTATTTATATTTTTATTTTTTCCTCCAAATTACATAGTTTGACTAATAAACTAATATATAATCTAAGGATATATAATATATGATATGAATAAGTAATCTATTTATCTTCCTTAATCTCTTAAAAAAAATCAACTTTGTCTTATATTTAGGACTGGAGGTAGTAATATTTTATATATTACTCTTTCCTGTCCTTAATATAAAACATATTTAATCTATTTTGAGTAGATTAAGAAAATTAATTAAGTTAGTTAATATGATATATATTTTCTAAAGGAAAATACTTAGATCAAGTTTCTTATATCAATTACTTCAAGTTTTCCAATCACATATGATTATGTGTCATATTTTTGAATTATTATCATTTAACTATAAGCTCATATGAAAAAAATGGGACACAAGGTTATTGGAGAACTTGATGCAATGGATATAAGAAACTTAATGTAAGTATAGCCCTTTTCTAAAACACTATAGCTATCTCCCTTAATTCTCTTTTTCCTTGATTATTGTTAAATGAGTACTATTAGGGATAAATTAGAAAAAAAAAACCTGACAAATATGAAAAATACTTCATATATTTGGAGTTAAGATCAACTTCCTAAATATGTGTTATATTTAAGATAAGAGGGAGCATATCGATTGAACATTGAATGGATTTATATCTTTTTTCCCCCTCAGCAACAACATTAATTTCGACATGGCTTAAAAAACCAAACCAATTTCGATGTACTGATGATGGTGTCAGTGATGATAATTTGTATATGGTAACGTTGATTATTATTTTTAGGGGTAAAATTAAAATAATTATTTTACCAAAAAAAATTAAATTAGGACAATAATTCTATGTCAAAAAGTTAGGATAATAATTTAATTTAATTATTTATTAAATTAAATTATATGGCAATAAAGCAAACAGAAATGGCTCCGCCAAGGGACCGAAGCCCGAATGAATCTACTGGTGTTATTTCCAATACAAGTTTGAAAACTCTCTCTCCTAATACGAACTCATAGCTGGTGGCGTTGGTCCAAAACCGATCGGCGAGCAGATTCAATCCATTCGCCGGTGAATGGATGCTATCAGAAAGCAAGCCTCCAAGCTCCGAGAACAGGTCGCTCGCCAACAACAGGTTCTTTCTCTCACTCAAAGCAAAAACCTATTTCGTTCGCGCGATTCTAGATTTCTAGCCAGATCTTTCCTTGATCGGTGAAAATAAATCTTCTGAAGACTTTTTATCTTATTATTAATTCATATGAATACATTTTATCTTCGAATAGATTTCGTTCTGTTCCTCTCTACTGCCACCGTCTGTTGCTAATTTTCTTCTTCTCGCATCTTCCACGCTATTCTAAATGTAGCGAAGTAGCATTTAACTTAGACTATAATTACTCTTCACACGAACACGGTGCCGGCATGCATTGGATCCATCGAAATTGGTACTTGCATTGCGGTAATTAATCCATAACAGCTTTTTAATTTTAAGATAGCAGCTTCGCTTAGCTTGCCAAACAATTTGTTGCTCGTTTTCTGCCAACGAACGAGTAAAATAGGTCAGACATCTTCTGTAAACGTGTTGAAGAGTTAAAGGGAGATAACTGGCACACTGAATCACTCGTCTGAGCTGTTTCGGTTTTTGAATGGGGATGAATGGATTCAAGCATTCAATCCGTTGAAAAGAACGACTATATGGAGTACGGCCATATTGTTAGCTCTGAGAGTAGCAAAAGTACTAACAACAATGATCTAAAAATTTAGTAAATCATCCATGGTACTTGCTATATTCCATGATCCTATGTTGTGCTGCTCTTCAAGGGCACGCACGAGTATCACAATTTATATTGTATGATACAGAGATACAAGTTTTTCGTTTTTTAAAATTCAACATAACGGCATGACCGAGGATTTAAAACAATTAAGATATTATTAAACAATACCATATATAGTTCAAATTTAGTGATCGGGCTATAACTTGTTTCTTGCACTTTTTTTTTTTTGATATTATCATCCGGAATCCGGTTCGAGGTTTGTGGATGTCCCTCTCAACACAAATGTCTCCTTTGGTTGATGCGGGGTCTTATACTACTAGACTAACTCTATGTTGGTTTTCTCTCCTTTTTCCTGTTCTTAAATGTTGAACAGTTTGCTTCGGCCCTGTCATAAGGTGTTAAATCACATTTGTTGTTATATAGGCTGTCCTGAAACAGTTTGGGGCAGGGGGATATGGAGGTTCAGATAATGTGATTACTGATGAGATAGAGCTCCAGCAACATCAGAAACTTGAGAAACTCTACATATCAACACGTGCGGGAAAGGTTACTTGGTCTTCCCATGCTAGTTTTTTAATTCTCTTTTACCTTTACCTCAATTGACTGCTGATAACATGTGTTTTTGCTGCTCAGCATTACCAAAGGGATATTGTCCGTGGGGTGGAAGGTTATATTGTTACGGGATCCAAGCAAGTTGAAATAGGTAAGTAATATTGGTGAAATTTTTTAATAAATTTTTCTGTCATTTAATTCACAACACTTCAGCATGTCATTGAATCATGTGCATTATGTTCAACAGGAACAAAGTTGTCAGAAGATAGCAGAAAATATGGTGCGGAAAATACGTGTACCAGTGGTAATACGTTATCTAGAGCTGCACTAGGTTATGCACGTGCTCGTGCTCAAATGGAAAAGGAGCGTGGGAACATGCTAAAAGCCCTTGGCACACAGGTTTGATTGAGAATTACACATGCACAGGTTTCATTTTGATACTAATGGTTGTGTGTGAAAAATAGGGCTTGAAGCCGTCTAGAGTAGCTTCTGTTATGTTGTATGATGAGTTACTGCCTCTTTCCTTCTTTAATTTTTTTGATGCACTCCTTATGTCTTTGCTCCATGATGCCAGTCTAAACATATTAAGATTCCTGTCTTTTGTTCTCTTGATTGGAGTGAATTTTAGCAATTCCAGTGTGCTCTATTTTAGCTTGTTTTTCTTCCATCCAATTGAAATTTACCCTATGTTTGGGTGGAGAGAAAATTAGGGGGGGAAGAATACTAGGAGGGAAAACTCCCAAAAATAGTAAATTTCTTTACCATTTTTTGGAAATTTTCCTCCCTAGTATTCCCTCCCCCTATAATTTCCCTCTACTTTTCTCTCCATCCAAACATGGGGTTAAAGTGTCAATGTTATGTGTTCAATTACCACAATTTTGCTTTGAAGTCTTTTTTGTTTTTGTGGTTCCTGCTATATATTGTACATGGATATTCTGCTTATTTACTCCTATCATTATTTATATTCACACCCTTTAAAAGGGGTGAGACTTGTGAGATTAACCAAATCTTTTTTCCTTGGTGCTATGTATGAGTTCATCATATCTGTGTTTGTAGAATTGCAGGATTCCAATCCTGACTTTTCTTTAGTCATGCCATGGGCTTTTTACCTCTAACTGAACAGGTTTTACTCGTATGAATTTCTGATTTTAATTTGTGTTGTTCCTTAACTGAACTGATCCAACACTGATTGATTTTAACTTCGTAGCCTTGCATGCTCAGCTTTCTCGCTGTAATTCTATGCTAGCTTGGATTGTTGATTTTTTCAATGTGTTCTTGGCTTCATTTTTAGGGTTGAATATTTCTGTAATTAAAGTCTTGCTCACTGGTTAGGTTGCAGAGCCCTTAAGAGCAATGGTGATGGGAGCTCCATTGGAGGATGCTCGGCATCTAGCTCAACGTTATGACAGAATGCGACAGGAGGCTGAAGCCCAGGTATTCTGGAATTTGATCATTCCTTTCTTTTTCATTTTTTAATTTTATCATATAGATTTTCCTTTGTAGTTGTGAGGCATTTATTTTTAAGATGTCTTGTTTTCCACCAAATGTCGGAAATCATTGTTTTTATATTTTGATAACAGCTAAAGTAGCTTTTGTTTTCTCACTGAACTTGTAATGACACTGTTTTTTCAACCTAGACAGGCTATTGAGGTTTCAAAGCGCCAGGCAAAAATAAGGGAAACACCAAGCAATCCTGAGAATGTAATGAAATTGGAAGCAGCTGAAACAAAGCTGCAAGATCTGAAGTCAAACATGGCCATTTTGGGGAAGGAAGCAGCTGCGGCAATGGCTGCTGTTGAAGCACAGCAGCAGAGGTTGACCCTTCAGCGTCTTATAGCTATGGTATTGTTGTTGTTGGTTTACCCTGTGGTGCTGTAGCTATTCAATTAGATGGGTCTGAGCAAAAAAGAAATTATAACTGCCAGATAATCCAACATTCTTTATTTGTTCATGAAGGTTGAAGCGGAGCGTGCCTATCATCAGAGAGTTCTCCAAATACTTGATCAGCTTGAGGGAGAGGTTAGATATCGTACTTCTTGGTTTTTTAAACTATTCTTTTGCATTTTTAGTTAAATGTGACATCAGAAAGTTGGGTCATTTATTTTGTTGCTGACATACGATTGTGTGCTATTTTATATTTGATGATATGAAAGATGATATCTGAACGGCAACGTATTGAAGCTCCTCCTACTCCTAGCATGGATAGCAGCATGCCTCCACCCCCGTCATATGAAGAAGCTAATGGTGTCTATGCTTCTCAGACTCATAATGGATCAACAGATAGCATGGGTTACTTCTTAGGAGAGGTATGTCCATATTGCAAATGAGGTTATTAAATTGCTTGTAGAAAAGTAAGTGGCTAAATACCAGATTTTGAGTTGTATTTTTACTCTAATTGCAGGTATTGTTTCCGTACCATGCTGTGTCTGATGTGGAGCTAAATCTTGCAGTTGGTGATTATGTTGTTGTTCGGAAGGTTTGCAGCTTGCTGAATACTAAACATTAGATTGCAAATTATATCTTTGGTAGGAGAAATGATCTTGATTTGCGTTACTTTGGTAAATTCTAAACAATTTTATGGCATAGAACTAGCATCTCAATACAAAGAATGAATCCATTCAGCTCAACCTTCAGCTCAAATTTCCAACCAATGTTAGCTGACATGTCACATGCTATGTAATGCACTTGGTGATGATTATTTAAGTGTGCCAAGTACAGCGTGTGCATAATTCTTTTCATGCTGAAGAACCAACTTTTTTTGTTTTTGTTTTTGTTTTTTAGGCGGAGGAGGTAAACCTCAATCCTGTTATCTTTTTGTCGTCAAATGGATTACAAGACTCTAATGTGGTTTTTGACAGGTGACCAACAATGGATGGGCTGAGGGTGAATGCAAAGGAAAAGCTGGTTGGTTTCCATTTGGTTATATTGAAAGAAGGGAACGGGTCCTCGCAAGCAAAGTGGCAGAAGTGTTCTAGGTTTTCCTCTTGGGTTTGGTTTCTTACCCTGTGGATTTTGTACGTGTGTATGCTCTATTTTGTGCTTAAAGGTGGATAATGTGTTCTTGCCATAGAATGAATTGCTTTGTGATATAGATACCTACGCTTTCCTTGTGCTTATAACTGATATGTATCTTTGTCTAGTTAGTTTTCATTACAAGAGAACTGTTCATTCCCTTGTTTTGTACCCCGAGTGAAATTCTTTTATTGAGGCCGGTCTCTTTCTTTCGTACTCAGTTAAGCAAGTCCAGAACTAGAAAGGATATGCTGACACAATTGAAGTTTGTTATATAACGGGTAGATTCAGGTTTGGGATTTCATATTTTCTTTTGATCAGCAACTATGTAGTGCTAGTTCAGCATATGCTGGTAACTTTGATTCTGCATTCTATTACATGAGAACTGTTCATTACCCAAAAATTGTAACCTTTTTTTTAACTATTTTTGAAAGTTTTCTTTCATAGCATTCTTCCTGATTTTCCTCAATTTTCCCTTCATCCAAACATAGTTTTAGGGAGTATTATGCCGTTGACAATATATAATCATTTTAGCAGAACGTAAAGGTGATTTAGTGTGTTTGGCAAGCCTCCAAACCATGGTTTGCGCAACCTAAGATAAAATTTCTCTCACACATTTACTTCGTAAGTCGTAAAAGCTATTAAAAAAAGTTAATCCAAACACACACTTAAGTTAGGTATCTTGTCCAAGTTGAACGAGGATGACCGATGAGTTTTACATGCTGTTTTTATTAGTATGGTAGGATTCTGTTAGGATTTATAATTGTCCCTGCAGTTGTTAAAGCTTGTTTCTGTATTGACTTAATATGTTTAAGATTTAATATATTTTGCAAAAAGATTGTGGTGTCATAATATTGCATGAGATCTAACAAAATTATATTTAAAATAAAGTGAAATTTAAGATGCAATTAATGGATCAAATTCTAATAAAACTATATTAAATGCTATGTGGAATGAAGTAAGAAATATAAGGGTATGTTTATTTAAAAACATGAAATCAAATGGAGACACACATTATATAAAAGCTTTGGGTTGTGCCCTCGTGCCGCGTCAATAATAACTTGTGTTAATGTAAACGTTACAGAACTCCCTATTTTGTTGAAAATATTTTGGTGCTAAACAAGGAGATATGAAATATTTAAGTAGCTGATATATAATACATTGTCATGTATGAAAAGAAAATATTGTTCCCGCGCTATTCTTTCAGAATCAAAATTTTGACAAGATAGGCTTCTTCGTTGTTACCTTGACTATATCTTTGGGCATAAAATGATGGTTAATTAAAGGTTATAAACCACCTAATTTTGTTGATAACATTCAGGTGAAAAGCAAGAGATGAGCGATCTAAATGGTTTATGTATGATACACGAATTCTAGAATCAATACTAGATAAGATAGGCATTCTCGCGGTCACCTTTACTAAAATTAACCCGCTTGCGGATAAATGATCAGCTTCACAAAATATTTTGATTGGCACCTCTTAAAGCCAATAGTGCAGCTCCATAAGCCGCTTCTGTGTGAGTTGCAAGACTCACAGGCAACCCAAGCACCCTCTCTCGTATCTTAATCCATTTTTTGTTCTTAGATCCACCCCCGGCTGTGAACACTCTCCTCACTTGGGTTGCTCCCATCTCCTCTAGTAACTCGTACGCCTTCGCCTACATTCCATCATGCAACACTCCATGACCTTAGACTCTCTAGTTAGTTCATGTGGGATTTGGATCCTCCCAGTTTCATAAGAAATTGATATTGACAGTATATAAGTAATCAAATAATGCAATATGGATGGAATATACATTGAGATTTACACATTCCAATGAATCCCACACACGACTCTAAGAAATTGAGGGGATCTAAATCCTTACATTACCACATATTTCTTAATGGTACAAAACAAATGACAAGTGAAAAGAAATTCTATAGAAAGCAATGTCTTAAGAAATTGAGTTTTCTTACATTTAAATATGTTTGAGATTCTCACTCTGGACTATGAATGAGTTGTTGCATTAGAATGCTTGTCCTCTATTAAATTTTAGCTTCTTGCTTTGGATTCTTATAACTTGTTTGGGATAGCTTAATTTTAGCTTATATGTGCTTTTTATTTATGATTTATAATATACGAAATAAATATGTGAGAAGAGTTTTATTTCAATTTATGTAAAAAACGCTTATAAGTCAAAAATAAACTATTTCAAACATAGGCTTAATGTTGTTGCATTACAAAGGTCGACCTCTTTAAAAGCAAGACTTTTCATACTAATGCAACTTATATTACCAACTTGATTATTTTACAATGATGATGGAAAAAAGGTTTACCCTTGTAAAAAGTAGAACACGCTGAAGAATTAGTTGAAGCAAAACATGAAACGAAGAGACTAGAGAAAACCAGCAAGATTATTACCTCTATACGTGCAATGGATTCCAAAATCCCATGCAAATACTCGGCATCATTCTCTGGTCTTGGGAGGAGCCTGCGCAACAGTAGAATTTAATCAGTTGGGGCCACGCCATGTACACCGTTTGCTACTAGTTTTGAGTATTTTACACGCTAGTGAGAGCAGAGATCAGAGAAATCTTTAAAAGAATCAGCTATCAGAGAAACTTTAAAGCTACTTTGTTACATCACAGTCTTCGCACCTTTTACCCTATTTCACTTGACTCACCTGAATTTCGCTCATTTATCCAGATCCAGAATCAACGAAAAAGAAACACACCCAAAAAATTGAATAAAGTAAATCAGTGCAAGAATTCAATGGACGGCCCCGCACAAGAGAACTTGAAAGTTACTGTTGAGGATTGCATCTTTTAACAACGACAATATATACTAATAAATTACTGTTTAACCCCGTGATCTGGTCCAAAACAAGTTTGGCCCCTCGTGGTTTGAAGCATCTCATTTAAATTCCATGTGGTTTGTCGTTTCGTTGCCATTTAACCACCCTTCGATATTGTTTTCCCTCAATTATAACTGACAAAATCGTGTAAAAGTGAAAAAAATAATAAAATATTGAACGAGGTTATTATTGTACTTTCATAATCTTGAAGGCAATTAATGAAAGTGAGCTAATATATCAAGGTTGAAATGCCGATCTAATCTCAACAATAACTTTGGATCACTACAAATATTCAAAATACGAGTATATATTATTTTAATGCCACTATATTTATTCAAAATTATATGTAAAATACCACAGGATAATTGGGCCAACTTATTTTGGATCAGACGACACAAGGTCAGCTGTATTCACGCATAATTATGCATAAAAGCTCTTAATCAGAGTCATGATGACTCTTTTTCGTTCATGAAAGTAAATTGCATCAAGTACCTCGGAGACAAATTTGGATCTGATACAGGGAATCTCTCCCCGGCTTTTGGCAAAGGATAGTAGTCCAAGGGGGAGGCTTCCAAGGGATTGATCTGTTCACTTAGTTTCTCTAATTGATCATCAGTGAACAACTGCCTAAGAACAGCTCCACCAGAGTTTGAAGCACCGCCAACAAGCCATTTATCATCCAGCCGATGACTGTAGACCCCAAACCGAGAATCCTCAATCCTAGTATTACTCAATAGTTTAATAGCAAGTGTTGAACCCAGTGAAGTAACCTAATCAAGAATGAAACAAGCATGTCAGAAAAACACTAGTTGTGGACACAGTTCTTGGAACACTTTAGACCAAACAATGGCACCACAAAATTTCCGAGTTTGAAGTGATTACCGCCATACATCTTTCTTGCATGCTAAAAGGGCATGCAAAGGTTAATTGTGAACATTTTTATGTATTTTTCAAAAATATAATACGTTAGAAATAGGCGACGATTTTTTCTGGTTCGACAATTAAAGAGAGACAAGTGCAGTAAAATCCTTACAGCGTCACCAGGTTGAGAGACACGGGCTGCAAGAAATGCAGCTATACTGTCGGTGGTTCCCGTGCACACAACACAATCGTTTTGAAAACCTGATAATTTAAACTTTTGAGCTCCAAAATTTTGATTAGCAGGAAACATAAAGAAATTCAGGTGCCTAGATTTTAGTTGCAAGCTAAGTTACGTGTTTCTTTTCTTTTAATTTCTGTGTTAACTTATCTAATCAATTTGAATTCAATATTTTCACATACTCTTGATTCTCAAATGGAATACAAATTCTTTGAACCTAGTTCCATTTACAAGTGTAATTAATAAAGGGAAAGCATACCGAATTTAGTTCTAATGTCTTCTTTTAGACAAGAAACTGGAGTTCCTGGAGCCACAACTGAAGGCAAAAGATGAGAATATGGTTGACGGACTAGCCATGCTGGATACGAGCCCACTTCGGGATCATAGCCAACCTGCAAAACGTTGAAAAATGATTGGATCTTCCAAATTAAAAATTTTATCACAGACATAATTACTAATCATTAGTAATATTAATATACGTTCTAGGTGTGAAGAAACACTGAATAATACCTTCAGAGCATTGTTATAATCTGAAACCCCAAGCTTTCCGTGAAGAAGCCATAAAAGCCAGTCTGCTTGGTGTAGCAACTGAGCAGATTTTTTGTTTGAGTCAACATGGTTCCACCATGAGACGAGCTTGCACAGAGTGGAGGAGCCAGAGCAAACTGTATGATTTGGAGGAGCAATGGATTTCACCATTGGTAAAGCATCAGGACAACTCTCGTTGTAAAGGAAAGGTCTCCCTAATGGCTCTCCCGTTTCACTGCAATCCATCATTCATATTCCTTCTTCAGATATAGTTTACAAATAGAGCAAGATATAAATTGAAAAGCAACAAAATGCAAGTCGTCCACCTATCAACAATGAGCGTGGTTGCAGAAGTCCCATCAATAGAGATAGACACAATATGTTTCCGGACATCTAATGGAATGTCTTCAAGTAACAGGAATAGTGTCTCTTTCCATGACCGTACCCAGTCCTGTGTTTCTCCGTTCTTTCTAGACAACAGAAAGAGGAATTCCATTACCACGGCAGTAATATTAGTAGCATAAATTCTCCAATAAAACAAGACGCATTGTGCAAGAAAAACGTATTTCTTTAGTTTCATGGAGTCTATGGTGTCGGGTCTTGCATCTGTGCTTCTATATATTTTTTTTAAAAGAACTGAACAAAAACAATACCCAACAACATGCCTAACGGTTACCAACATCTGACAGAAGCCAAAAAATGAATAACCGAAATCTATAATATGACGACAATTTAACCACCACTTCTTAATCACATCAAGGAGCCAACAAAAGAAGAGCTGAACTCAGACTTGAGTTGTCCATTCTCCTTGATATCCTCAGACTCGTTTCAGAGCACATCCTGTACAGCTTCCTGGTTCTGAACCAGAACGACATTTTCTTGTTGACTCTTATCTGTGCTTCTTAACATGTAGTGCACACAGTAATTACATTCTTCCAGTAAATTCAATGAGATTTACGCCACATGAGACATCGATTTGGAATTTAAATTTTTTGCGCATAATCTACAAAGCACCAGACTTATAAAATAAGATGTATTGAGTCTGATAATGATCACTTCAAAATGCAATGCGGACACTCCATATTTTTGTGGTGCCATGGGTATCTCTATGGTGTTGCTGCTCATATCTGTGCTTCATGCACATAGTAATTGCATTCTTCTCATAAATTAAGTGCGATTTATGGCACACGAAACATCGAAGTGAAAATTACATTGTTTAAGTATGCAATTTTAAAAACTGAGTAACATTCATCAGATGCCATACAAATTATCTTCCTAAGAAAAAAATATAGTGATACAGCTTATCCAATTTTACCAAAATCTGAAACTATATTACTTTTGATTGAAATTATTTATTCAAAGACATGATATAGCAACCTGTAATAATACTCTCACAATAACATTCTACAAAAAGCTCGGTTAAGAATTTGAAAAAAAGAACAGTGTGAGATGGATGAGAGAGAGAGAGAGACCTGTGCCTTGTACCAAGGATACTCTCTTTTGGCCTCGGCTTGAATTATACCGTCCTTGTCAATGGCGGAAAACCTCGCACCAGATGTGCCAAAGTCCAGACCTAGATAAAGCCTTTGATCACCTGATTGAACAACCACTTCGGGCCTCTCTTTGTTGCTTACAAGAGACATCGCTATTTCCCTTCGCTTTCTAGAAGTACTGCATAACCTATTTCCTGAAAATCAATTTAAACGATCATCATACTCCGAGTCGTCAAGAGAATGCATTCTCCGATGCTGAAGAACATAAAAAACGCTGTTATGCTCCAGGCCATCGGAATCGGAAACTCCGGTGGTTAAAGAGTTAGCAAACAAGAATCACGCTGAAGCCACAAACAGAGAAATATAGCACCAGATTTGGATATTGACGAACCAGAAACCAAAATGGCACTAGCTGGATAAGTCATTGATATACTCGCCGCCATAATCTTCTGCTGACCTCCTCTTTTCACTCAATTGCCGCGGATAAGGGACCTCAGAAACAATGGTGGGAAAGCCACATCTCAAAGCAGATTTCCTTTTATCTGCATATTTCAAATGTTCGCGTCAATTTGAAATACCCGGGCCGTTTCTTTTTTTCAGAAATTAAAAAAAAAACCTCGTAAAAGGCTCTTTCTCTGTGACTGTTGGGCCTATTAGTGGGCTTGCTTCAAGATTGGCCCATATAGAGCGTGTCTAGATTTCCCTCATGATGTGATGACACACACACTGACTTGAGAGCTCGATCCTACCCTCGACCTCGTCCAGGATTCAGCTTATCTGGACTGTAACCAATAAAATTCCCAAATCCTACCACACTTGCTTTTGTGATTTTCACCCCTCATTCATCAACAACTTGTATTAGCTAGTAACGCTAAGGTTAAGCTTACCAAAATTGTTCGGCGTCACTTGCAATCAAACGATCTGTCCATATAGCACCTATCTGATTGAGTTGTCAATTTTGCATAATTGAATTTTTGCAGTGTCAGTAATGTTAGGAATGGTCATCGTTATTAAATAAAGCAACATTCACAGGTCCAGAAAGATGAGTTTGTTTCAACTAACCAACTACCATGCATGTGTTACTATTAACCTCGTAGCGGCAGGCAAAAAATATACTCGAATGTAAAAATGCCCAGACCTCAATTGGATTTTTTTTTTTTTAATCTTATCATTTTTTTTCACATTGCATGTGAAAGAAGAAGGAACGATTCTTTTGGTAGATTGAGTCCACGTCATGGGAATATGGGATGGGAGAGGCACATGCACGGGACAAACTTTTTTTAATTTTGCAGAGTGGTCCTCTCTTTTTGGTGATGTTTGTGACTGAGAGGAGAAGCAAACGGCAATTAGCTGTCACCTCCACTTTTGAAACTCGCTCACGTGCCGCTGTAGACACTTCAGATCCTGCCCAATAATGTAGGTTCCAAATTCCAATAATATGGGGAAAATCTCTGAAAAAAAAAAACTCTAAAATAGTGAAAAATCAGAGAGGTAATCTGAATTTACATAATATCATAAAGATGTTAATACTTAAACTGTCTTTACAAAAACTAAGGTGAAAAGATTAAAGTGTCCTTACATTTTTTTTAATTAAAAAAATAATTAACCCCACCGGCCGACCATCGGAGCTCCTGCATTTGGCAGCCGGCCAGAGCTCCGGAGGGAACATTTCTCAAAATATTCCCTCTCTCTTGGGAACATTCTCTCAAAATATTTCAGGTAATATTTCCTTGGAAATATTTATTCCTAAGTGGGGCAGAGTTCGAACCCCCACCACTTTAGTGGCACAAAAAGTGCCTTACCATTGAGCCACCATAGCTCTTTAATATGAATAAGGCAATATATATATATATATATATTAACCTTTGATCTTTAACCAAACCTATTGACAGATTGAAATAAAAAAATTCACTTTCTCTTTTAAACAATTCACAGGTAAGGAATTCCTAAGTTCAGATAAGGAATTGATAAGTTGAGATAAGAAATTCACAAGTTCAGATTAGAAATTCGCAACTTTCGTTTTTTAAGTAAAAAATTCACTTACTTTCTCAGATCATTCACAAGTTTAGATAAGAAATTCTCAAGCTCAGATGAGGAATTGACAAGTTGAAATAAGGAATTCACATGTTCAAATCTAGAATTCGCAACTTTTGTTTTTTAAGCAAAAGTTTCACTTACTCTCTCAATCCATTCACAAGTTTGGATAATGAATTTTCAAGCTCAGGTAAGGGATTGGCAAGTTGAAATAAGGAACTTGTGAAGATCAGAAATTTGCAACTTTCATTTAAGAAAAAATTTCACTTAGGCTCTTAGACCATTCACAAGTTTAGATAAATAATTTTTAAGTTCAGATAAATAATTCCTAAGTTCATATAAGGAATTGACAGGTTGAGAATAAGAATTCACAAGTTGAATTGAGATAAGTGAAATTTTTACTTAAAAAATAAAAGTTACAAATTCCTTATTTGAACTTGTCAATTTCTTATCTGAGCTTGAAAATTCTTTATATAAACTTGTGAATGGTTTGAGAAAGTAAATAAATTTTTTACTTAAAAAAAGAAAATTGCGAATTCCTATGCCGTTTCGTTCACTTCAATCGTCGTCTCCATTTCTTGAGATAGCAGGCAGGCTTGATATAACCCATTATCTCGAATTCTCGATTATTTCGATCCATTAATTTTAATGCTTACCATCATTTTTCAATTTTGTTAAAATCGAGTTTTGAAATAAAAAGAATATTCGTTGTGAGTTATATACATCCCGAAGAAACAAGTCTCGTGACACGACTTGGACAAATCATCCAATATGATGAATTTTGCTTGAGAATTTTGAATGATCTCGAACTATAATTGGTGACCGATGATTTGCTTATTTCCAATCGAATGGATACTGATTCGCGAATTACCTTTTTATTTTATTTCTTAAACTTTTACAAGTTTCACAATCAGCATCGCTGGCCGGGCCAGTGGGAGCGGGTGGTGGGGTGGTTCTTTAAGTCAGGCACAAGAAACCAATCATTTTTTCTTTTTTAGTACTAGCAATGGACTAACTTTCTTCCGTTTGTTTTGCTATAGAAATTGATAAGTTATTTTCTTTATTAGTACTACCAATACCAATAAATATAAAACATCAAATTTATGCAGGTAAATAGCGTGTGGAAACCGCACATAGTTTGATAAAAAATTAAAAACAATACAAAATCATGTATTAAGCAAATTAATTATCATTTATTATTTTAATTTGTAAAATATATTTTTGCATATAGATTTTAATAAAAAAAAAAGCTTGAACATTTGTTCTCATTTGCTATGTTGTAAAAACATAATTAAGAGAATTTATCAATAATAAGTGATATCGATTGAATTAATGCATTATATAAAATAAAAAAATCAGGGGAATAATTTATAGCCGAGCAGTGAAAAAAAAAGTGAAAGAGAGCTGCAGGACTAGCACAGCCCTCAATTTTTAATCTTTTCTTAATACCACTATGTTGCTTATTATAATTTATAAGTCACTCCCTATAAAGAATAAATGGTCCTCTTTATTACCTCCGATTCTTAATATAAGATATTGTCTATAGTGTAATTTGTGCTATGCATAAGGTCATATTAAAGGCTGGAGGTAGTATAAGCCACAGAGTGAAGTAATAGTTACATTTTTTCAAGACTGACAATATTTAAAGTTTGATACAATTTTTAATTCATGGTTCTAATAAGGGTAAAATTATTATTTTTTCAGTGGGAAAATGACAAGAAAATACCACTTGAATTTTAAAATCTCAAATTAAACCTTTGACAAAGATTTGCATTGTCAATCCCATTACAATTCTTGTCAAACCCATTACTCTTCTTGTCAACGGGATTTTAAAGTTCAAATTATATTTTTCTGTCATTCTCCCTTTTCATTTTAAAATAAATTTAATTACTTAACCACCTCTACTTGGTTTGAATAATGTGGCTATAAGTACTTCATTTGGTCCTAATTATAAGATAAAGTTAACTTTTTTGAAGAAATTAAGGAAGTTAATTAAATTACTTTAGAGTATTTTTATTTTTATTTTTTTCTTCAAACTAATTAGTTTAAACAATAAATCAATATATAATCTAAAGATACATAGTATATGATATGATTAAATAACTTATTTAGCTTCCTTAATCTTTTAAAAAAAAGTCAACTTTATCTTATATTTATGACTGGAGGTAATAATTTATAATTGGGACCAAAGTGATATTATATATGTTATATACTTCTCACCCAAAATTCATGTAAATTTTGTACTCTATATATTTTTTAATTTTGTCTGGTTAGTTAAATTCTTGTTGTTCCTCCTTGCATAAATGATTCAGACGTGCTAACTAAATATTGGGGTCATGTTTTTCATTCTTATCTTATATCCCTAGATGCAAGCCCGTTTTCAATAGAATAAAAACGGAAAAAAGGTATACATCATTAACAGTAGAAGATCCAATGTGCCACTCTTGGAAACTAAAGTAAAAAACTATAATTCACAATTATAGCGGAAATGTTAAATTGTTAAAAAAAAAAAAAAAGGTAAAAAGGTTGTCGTGCCACAACGTTAATCATGTCTCTTACCCTTTTTTTTTTTTTTTGGATAAAAAGGTCCTAATTTATTTATAAGCAAAAGTGAGAGGACAAAGGATTGTAATATGTAAAAAAAGTATTGTTTCGACTTGTGAAAAAAATTTTATTTCAGTTTACGAAAATGAACTTTTGAAACTGCGGTTTTAGTATTACCCAGACACTCAGAAAGTCTACATACATCCTGCGGAAGATACCAAAGAGGTCACGGAACTTGTCTAGTGTTTATAATTTTAGCACGTGATTTCTTTTCAAGTACACAAAACATTGGAAAGGATTGTGGGTGAGAAATAGGGTGTTGGCTAAGGACAAAGGCCAATGCACTTTGCAAGGCTAACAGCTGAAAATCTAAAGGACCTAATCGGATTGAAGGAATTAAATTCCACTCCTCATGAAGCATATGATTGAAGTATATTTGGTTTTGCAAATCTCGAGCACGAGCAGCAATTGTTATGAGCTTGAAACATATTCACCGATATACAGTACTTGGAGCAAGTAATATGATTGGAGGAATCCTGACATTTGCTCTTCTCTGTTCTCCCAGAGGGGACAGTTGTTGCTGCAAGTGGAAAACTGTTACACTTGTTCTAGATTGAACCTTGCAAATAACTTGTCGTGGCGTAAATTTTTTAGGGAAAATTGTGAAAAAATTCCTCATTAACAATTTATTTGTTAAATGGGACCTTCGCATGCAGAATATCTTCCCTGGTGTGCAAATGATCTTCCCTATGTGCAAAACTCTTCCCTATACGTGTGCAAAATTCTTCCCTACGCGTGCAGAAATCTTTCCTCCATGTGCAAATATCTTCCCTCCATATGCAAGATATCTTCTCAGGTCCCATTTAGCAAATAAATTGTCCATTAGGTTTTTTTAAGCAATTCTCCCAATTTTTTACCAGAATGAGAAACACTTTTCCTTGCAAAACCATAAAGAGTCCAACAAATGAAAATGCAAAACAGTAACTAAATCAGGGGATTGTAAAGGAGCCTGTAACCATAAAGTTACTCGTTGGTGCAAGATTTTTGCAGGTGGAAAATCAATTCGATGCCTAAACTACAGCCAAACTAACATGCTTTTGCAAAAGGACAATATAGGAATAAATGATTTAAGGATTCATTATTCAGAGCCAAAAAAAAAAAAAAGATGTCTCCTACCTTAGAGAGCCTTCTTGCTAAAAGGAGTAAATAGAGAATTTAACTTCGCCAAAAAGTTCCATCCGACCTCTCTCCCCAACACATTTTCGAATTATCAGTTCGGGTCTCGAAGGCATTC
Source organism: Inga laurina (assembly GCA_963855925.1). Lineage (NCBI taxonomy): Eukaryota > Viridiplantae > Streptophyta > Magnoliopsida > Fabales > Fabaceae > Inga > Inga laurina. Next base: position 85,392,336 of record OY979701.1, on the reverse strand, counting down.
CAAAACCATCTTCAACAGATCACTATATAAATTCCCAAGTAATGCGCGTCAAACTTTTATGTCACTGCGGTTTTCTAATGCGGAAGAAGAAACGAATGATCGAATATGGTGAAGACGAGAAAATAGGCGTTCTGGTTTTAAAAGAGTAATTCTCCCCGTTCTTAATTATAAGATAAAGTTGATTTTTTTTTGGAGAAATTAAGGAAGTCAATTAAATTATTTTTGAATATTTATATTTATATTTTTTTCTCCAAACTAATTAATTTGACTAAAAAACTAATATATAATCTAGGGATACTAAAAATATAAACACTCTAAAGTAATTTAATTGGCTTCTTTAATTTTTTCAAAAAAATCAATTTTATCTTATAATTAAGATATGAGGAGGGAGTACCTCTTTAGTCGTAAGATCTCAAACTAAAGATGAAGTGTAGATTCTTTTCAACGACTCTTTTAAATATGACCCAGTAAAATATTGATTAAAAGACTAAAGTCTCTTTCTCTTTTTTTTTTTTCCTTTCTAATAAAACGAAAATCCTTATCAAAAGAAACTTTGTGCGCTTTTATAAATTTATAACTTACAAAAAAAGAAAGATATAAATGTATGTGATCACTTATTTTTTTGGGACTTAATGTGTAAATTTGTTTCAGAAGTTTTTGTCAAAGAACATTGTTGTCCTTGGAGTTTTTTTGAGTTCAATATTATCCTGAAAGTTTCAAAATGCAACAATGTTGCTCCGCACCATTAAAAAACTAACATTGACTACTAAAAAATTGACGTAGATTGTTAAAATTTTAATAGTAAAGGGCAATATTGCTCATTTTTCAAACTTTCAAAGTAATAAAAAACTTTTGGGATAACATTGTTCATTAATAAAAAATTCCAAGACTAATTTGCGCATTAACCTTTTTTTTTTACCAACGCATCTGATCATTTCAAAATATAAAAAAAGAACCCGTAAGGAGGATAATATAAACTCGTAAGGAGAACAATACAAGTTCGAATTCTAGGAAGCGCACTTATTAGAGAAGCAAAACCCCTTTGGGCTCTAAGCCTCACATTTCTTTAAGGATTATGATGACCTTGGTGATTAAGAAAATCAACACAATAATTAGCCTTCTTTGACATAAGATCAAAGTTAACTATCCGGTCTTGTATCACAAGTAACACCCCGGGCTACTCTCTTTCGTGCAATGCCATGCATGTTCTCTTTACTCTTCTACTTGGGATACATTTTTACTCTCCTACTTTAGGTATAGTTGTTTTGTTAGGAGTCTTTTTTCTTCATTATCTTGAAATTACGAGACTGTTTTTATCTATCTCAAAGATATTTGCGAGAAATTTAGGGCTTAACACGGATTTTCTCGGTAAGGCAGTAACACTGAAATGGACTACAAATATCATTTTTTGTTTGTATCCTTTGGCTGTATATTTAGATTGTATTAATTAAGCACTTAAGTATTAAGTAAGTGATGTTATTAATAATTATCAAATATACATGGAAGTTCCACACAGCCAACAAATAAATCCAACACAAGCGGACAATAGGACAGTGAGTCGTGTGCATTTTGGGCCAAAGGCATAACAACTCTTCCTCCTCCTCCTCCAAAGACTCATTTGATATGATGGAATTGAGAATGGTGGAAATGGAAGTGGAGCTAAGACAGTAATAATGTAATGGACTAAAAATATCATTTTATGTTTGTATCTTTTGGCTGTACACATTTAGATTGTATTAATTAAGCAGTTGAGTATTAAGTAAGTGATGTTATTAATAATTATCAAATATATATGGAAGTTCGACATAGCCAACAAATAAATCCAACTCAAGTGGACAATGGGACAATGAGTCGTGTGCATTTTGGGCCAAAGGCATAACAACTCCTCCTCCTCATCCAAGGGCTCACTTGATACGATGGAATTGGGAATGGTGGAAATGGGATTGGAGTCCAATTCCATCAAGAGAGTTGTTTGGTACAATGGAATTGAGACTAAATTCCAATTCCATGTGGAACCCGAATCATTCAATTCCATTAAAATGACTTTCATAAAAAGAGTCAGGTTTTGTAATTCCACCCCCACATTTCCATCATTACCCTCATCTTTACTTCAGCTTCCTCACTCACCTGTGACAATGGCGACTTCTTCACTCTTATCGGTGACGGCAGCTCTTCCCCCCTCCACCGGCGACGACAGCCATGGTGGCATCCTTTAGCACAAGCGATGGCAGTGACAACTCTCCCTCACTAGATTAAACAGAGACTTCAACAACAACCTCCCCCACTTATCCTTCCGATTTGGTGAGATCTAGCATCTCTTCTTTTGATCATCATCTTCGTGTACCCTCCTCTTCTTTGATCACCAGGTGCACAACGATGGCGGCCACCTCCATCAACCTCCTTGCGCGACAACGATGACAAGGATCTGGGTAGCAGTCAGCAACAATAGTGGGGGAGGTAGCGAGATCTGCTCGAAGCTGGTCCTAGTCTAGAGAAGGGAAGACACAAAAAGGTGATAGGTGGTTTTGTTTTTGCTGATAGTAGATGGGTTTTTTTATTGAAGGTATTTTAGTATTTTTATATAAAAGTTAGGTCTCATTTTCAAGTCACATCAAACACACTTTCAAACCTCATTTTTATATTTATATCCATTAAAATTAATTCCAGCATATCAAACGGGCCTTAATATAATCTTCAATAGGGGAATATACTTATATATGCTTGGCAAAAAAAATTCTGCCAATAGATTTTGATGTAATTTGTTTTAAAATAAGTTTTTATCACTTAAATTAGTTTGTTTATTAGTTTAAGATAGTAGTAAACATTTAATCACATACTTTAACGTTGATAAAAGAAATTATACCATGTTATTGATTTGTTACTTATCCCACATGACAAAATTAGTGTTTGTTTAGATTAGCGGTGAAGAAGGAGTTCTTTTTGCATATGGCCTTTTGGAAAGGTCATATAGAAAAAAAAGTAAGATTGTAGATGTGATTTGTGTTCGGATTGGCGGTAGCAGAAGTAACTTTTTTTCTAACTTTAAATCTGTTTGGATTAGTCTTTGAAAAACCCGTTTAGATGGGAAATGACTGAAAAAAACATGAATCTTATTGAATACCACACACACACACATTATTTGTATATATTGTGATAATTAAAATGAAAAATTAAAATTAAAACTTGAGAAAATAAAAAAAATCAATTATTATTAAACAATCCCCAGCAAATAAAAAAAAAACTCCCATTCCCCATATACCCCACGTAAAGCTCAATTAATTGTTTGTTTGGCAGCAAAGTTTGCCACCCAAAGTGTTAGCTATATGTAATGGAGAACATGCCCCACGTTTGGTTCCTTTCTTAGCTAGAAAACAGAGTATACAATAACAAAGAAAAAAAGACACAAAAACTCCTGGTTTTGGGCATTGTTGATCGTCTCTTTGAAGGGAGGAGGCGACTGTGAGAGGGGGAGGATTGGGCTATTCATCATCTTCTCAATTCTCATCACCTTCATTGTGCAGACTCGAGAGGAGAGAGAGAGTCGAGCTCAACAGTCATAATTTCTTCTTCCTCGATGATACTGCCATGCAGTGGGCGGTGGTGTGGCAAGGAGGAAGAGAATCAAGGTTTGGTTTTGAGCTCTCTCATCTCTCACCGTGAAGTAGTCGCCGCTGGCTAGAAGCCACGTTTTGCGGAGAAGTGCAATGGAGCTCACCGTCAACCCAAACGCCTTCGTTCAACTCCATTATGCTTTTAGCCCCGACCGCGCGTTTTGGGTGTGAAAATGTGAACCCAAACATGCTCTTAATTTTTATGCTACCAAAAATCTTCTCCCCCCCCCCTCACACACACAACATAATTTAAACAAGGGGCAATTACAATGAAGTCTCATACAAGAGAAAAAAATGAAGAAATGGTCCTTGAAGTTGTCAGTGTAAGCTCCTCAACTTATTAATTGACACTCATCGACTTGTCATTAACAACTTCAGGGACCATTTTTTCATTTTTTTTTTTTTGTGTGTGGGACTTCATTGTAATTGCCCTTTAAACAATGAAAAATGATCAGGCAAAGGATGGAATCATGGAAGGTGAAAAATTTTAGTATCGTTTTAATTTTAAGATAGCTGTATGATTGTTAGACTTCACATGGAAATGGAATATGGCAAATGCAAAAAGTCGTTGTCTGATGTGAAATAAATATTAAAAAAAAAACCAAATATTTAACTGCAACAAAACAAAACATCGATCAAATCAATTGCTGTGGATTTTCTATGATGGCAACTTAAATTTTATTAAACTCTTATTTCTCATTAAACATAGCCAGTGGTGGTTGTTAATGGCAATAAAAGAGGATAATAAATAGATAAATACCACCGCGGTATCTCAATTTGAAAAACTTGACAAATATAATTACATTCTCAAGTCAGACCTCTCTTGACATTGTCTATGCACCCATCTCTCAATACTGATTCTGGGCCGTTGATATGATTAATGCATAATCTAATGTTTTGAGTTTTGACATCAAATATGAGATGTGGGCAAACTTGTTTGGTAGCAACAATTTGAGGGGAGATAAGCAGAAGTAGAAGTGCATATTTGGATTAATGGTAGAAACTGTTTTTTTAATATAATATACGATATACGAGGTAAGTATGTGAGAGGAGATTTGTCTCGATTTATGTGAATGTGCTTTTCAAACACTAAGAGTGTGTTTGGATTAGCTTTTGGAGAATAGATTATGAGGAGAATAGATTTTAGAGAATAGATTCTGGAGAAAAAGTGGAGAATAGCTTCTGAAGAATAGATTTTGAGCAGAATAGCTTTTGGAGAATAGATTATGAGTAGAATAATGATTTATAGGAAAATTGTGAAAAAATCTCTCATTGCCAACTTATTTACCAAATGGGACCTTCGTGTGCAGATTAACTAATTTTTCTAATATAATCAAATTAGATAAATAGGTTTTATAAGATAAAATGGAGTATTAAAATTTTAAAATTCTTAAAAAAAAAAGGATTAAAGAAAAATTGGTGAAATTCAAAAAAAAAAAAAAAAGAAGAAAGAGAGTGTGGTGTGGGGCCCACATTAATAAAAATGACCAATTAGAGTGAGATGGTGGGGTCCATATATGGAAAAAAGCAAAAAAAATTAGATTTTCTCAAAACCATGGTTTTGAGATCCAAACCATGGTTTGAGCTCAAAACCTTGGTTTGGGAAAATTTTTGAGTGTTTGGATGATTTTTTCTCAAACCATGGTTTGGGCTCAAAATAGCTTTTTTTAAGTGCATCCAAACACACTCTAACTCTAAGTAGAATCATCATTTTTGCTTATTTCGTACATTAGAAGCAGTTCTCAACGAAACTCAGTTCTATGAAACTCAGCTCAATAAAAAAACGGTAAACCGTTTTGCCCACGACTTTTGCTCTTTCTCCTTTCCTCTTCAGCCTTCTTGTTTGCATATTTCCACTAATCTATCTAAACCTTTTCTGTCGGTGACGGTGAGCATCTCACTGTCTCCAACATCTCCTTGGTCGAGCCTTACTTAGAAAAGCCAAACTTATTCAAAAAATATTGAGTAACATGTAAAAGAATGTCTTTCTGAGTACACACGCATGTATCAAGAACGTGCTTTGTTGAAAACAAATCCAAGATGCACAATAAAACTAACTTCGGGCTTGTTTGGGAATGCGTTTAGAAGAAGAAAAATCTCATTTGAGAGGAAAAGCCCATTTGAGAGAATTGTCCTGTTTGGCAAGGTGTTTAGAATTGATGCACTTAAGCAAAAAAAGAAGCGTTTGGGAGAAGCTACTTGCAGGTACTTTCACACTGGAGAAGTAGCTTCAACATGGATTTTTTCATGTGAATTTATGGGTTTATTTGATTTTTGGCCCCTGTTTTTCATATGATTTATTCCTAAAACTTAATGGAAATAAATTTGTTCCTTGTTTGCATGATTCTGTTGCAAATTGTTTCTTACCTTAATCAATCTCTTAATTAAATACTTTAGTGTATTTTCTTTTTATTTTCAATAATAATTGAACTTTTTTTTTTACTTTATCAAATTTCAATTATAATTTTTCACTTCAATTATCACAATATATACAAATAATATATACATGTAGTATTCAATAAGATTCATGCACTTTTCAGTCATTTTTCATCTAAACGGGCTTTTCAAACACTAATCCAAACAAGCTTATGGTTAGAAAAAAATCACTTCTGCCTCCGCCAATCCAAACACAAATCACATCTACAATCTAACTTTTTTTCTATTTGATTTTTCTAAAAGCCCATCTGAAAAAAAACTCCTTCTCCACCTCTAATACAAACAGTCACTTATAATGTTTGGCTTGATACTGATTCATGCATCAATATATCAATCAATTTATCACATATGAATTGTGTGGCACATATGATTTATAAAAGGGTTAAGGTGCAAATTTACCAATGAAGTTTTATCCGAGGAGCGTTTGACACAAATATCTTTTAGAAGGGGCAAAAATACCAATGAACAATTAAAAAGGGGCGTCCATCACAAAAATCGTTAAATTCGTACTAACGGCGTTAAATTATAAGCGAAGAAAACCCCTAACGGCGTTAGTACGGATTTAACGATTTTTATGATGGACGCCCCTTTTTAATTGTTCATTGGTATTTTTGCCCCTTCTAAAAGATATTTGTGCTAGACGCTCCTTGGACAAAACTTCGTTGGTAAATTTGCACCTTAACCCTTTATAAAATATCAATTATCTTTTTTGACTAGCAACAAGTGACTGTGATGTGAAGAAAAATATATATAATTGTCAATATGCTCGAGCAGATTTTATTATTAGCCTATTTGTAACATCTTTTAATTCCCCACGCGCTAATGAAAAGTGATTCTCTAAACTCTACAATTGTCAAGACCTAAAATCCGAGTCATATTCGACGTGCTGGCTAAATCAAATAATTCCACTTAGCCTAACATGCCTTAAATAAAGTACACTGATTGAACAAACCGTGATGGTTATAGTGTAGTAAGAAATATTAATGACAAAAAATTATAATCGCTGCAATTCAGATAATATATTACTCAATCTTCTTAGAGATCTGATACAAATACAGCAACAAACCATAGAGAAAAGGTACTGCAGCAAGGAATAACAGAAAAGTAGAGAACCTAGTTGACAGGTGAAGAAATCCACTATGAAGAGAGAGAAAAGTTTCGATATATTCCACACCCCTTTTCAACCGTCTTTGTCTTATTATATAGCTGCTCCTCCATCAATTTCTCGTAGCTTCCATGAGGGCCTTCGCAGACGATGGCTACGTCTTAGATAAGCTTGTTGGGCTTGTATCTCCTTGTTTTCCTTATTTCCATTTCCACGTGTTGGGCCCAATCCATTAGCAACCATGACATTACTCCCTTCCTCAGGTAGAACCTTGTCCTCAAGGTTCAAATAAGGATAAAGGTCATGTAAATATGAGACCTATTCCTACATGTTGGTAAGAGCCCCATCCAAGCGGACCAAACATTGAGTACGCCATTGAGAGCCACGTTGCACCAAACGTGATCGGAGAATCTCCACAAGTCGGCATACTGGTCCTTCGGGAAAAGTCATTAAAGGTAAGGGCATATACGTCTGTGAATGATCAACACCTTGAAACTTTTTAAGAATGGATACGTGGAAGACAGGGTGGATTCTAGCACTCTCTGGAAGAGCTAAACGATAAGCGACTCTGCCAACACGCGCCTCAACACTGAAATGGACCAAAATAAACCATAGCAAGTTTCTGATATTTATGAAGCTGAACAAAATGCTGTCGGTAAGGCTGCAATTTGACCAAAACCCAATCATTAATATGAAATTCCAAATTAGTGCACTTTTTATAGGCCTGAGTTTTCATCATTTGTTGAGCTCGCAATAAGTTTGTCTTGATATCATGTAGTAATTCATCACGTTGCTCCAATTAGTGATGGATATCAAATGGGGTATCTTCCAAAGAGGTAGCTCGAAGCAAAGGAAGAGGTTCCCGTCCATAAACAACTTTGAAAGGAACCATGCCGATAGCTGAGTGGAAGGCTGTATTATACCAAAATTCAGCCCATGGAAGGTATAATAACCACTGACGGGGATAATTATGTACATAGCATCGAAGATAAGTCTCAAGGCATTTGTTTAAAATTTCAGACTGGCTATCAGTCTGGGGATGGTACGCAGAACTGAGGCATAACTTAGTACCCAATAGTTTCATTAAAGACCGCCAAAATAAAATAGTAAAAAACACAATCTCGATCAGAAACAATGGAGCGGGGAATGCCATGTAAACGTACAACATTAATTAAAAAAGATTCAGCCACTATTTGACTAGAAAAATTCACAAACAATGGGATAAATTGGGCATATTTGGACAGTCTATCAACCACTACGAAGATAACAGAATTTCCTTTAACCTAGTAAACTAGTAATAAAATCTATTGCAATATCCTCCCAAATGCGAGTTGGAATGGGCAAAGGTTGTAATAAACCAGCGGAATGCAACTGAGAAACTTTTTCCTTCTGACAAATAGCGCAAGTCCGAATAAATTGGCAGATATCCCGACACATGTTGGGCCAAAAAAATAGAGTAGCAATTCGATGGAATGTTCGAAGAAACCCAGCATGCCCTCCCATCATAGAAGAGTGAAACTCAAGCAAATTCGATGAATTAAATCAAAGTAATTAGGTAGAATTACTAACCGATTTTTCCAAAGCAACATCATACCGAAGATGAAAATGAGAGTGCCCAGTTGGTTGCATCTGTAACTCAGATTTCTGAGTCCGAATCCAGTTAGAAGCTCAAAGTTGTTCGTAAACATAATCCATAAAAGAATCATGGATAGTCATCAAAGCCATATAGTCAACTCGAGAAAGTGCATTAGCGACCTGATTATGTTTGCCCGCTTTGTATTCAATATTAAATTGATATCCCAACAACTTGGGAAGACATGCTTCCTGCTTCGGAGTCTGGATCGATTGATCTAATAAATGCTTAAGACTGGAATAATCATTACAACTTGTGAACCAGTGGCCAAGAAGATAATGCCGAAACTTTGAAACAACCATGGTGATGGCATAGAGTTCATGGACATATGTGGATTTTGACTGTAATCGAGGAGAAAGCTTTTTCGAAAAAAAAAGCGATTGGGTGTTGTTCTTGACTTAAAATGGCACCCACTCCAACACCAGAAGCATTTGTCTCCAAGATAAATGGCTTGGTGCAATCTGGTAATGCAAGCACCGGTGTATGACTGAGAACATTCTTGAGCATTACAAAAGCATTTTGGGCTGCCTGGGTCTAGTGAAAATAATCTTTACCCAATAAGTCTGTCAATGGGCCAGCAATATTCGCATAATTCTAAATGAACCAGTGATAATACCCGCTTAATCCCAAAAACCCCTTTAATTTTCGGATATTAATTGGAGTGGGCCAAGACATAATGGCCTGCACCTTTGAATTATCCATCTCCACACCTCTCTGCGAAACAACGTGTCCTAAATACTCAATTTGGCGATGGCCAAAGGTGCACTTTGACATCTTGGCAAACAAGCGGTGCTGCGATAAAGACTCTAAAACTACATTAACATGTTCGAGATGAGATTCCCATAAGTGACTATAAATCAATATATCATAAAAAAAAATAAGAACAAACTTTCACAAGAACGGCTGGAAAATAGAATTCATTAACGCCTGAAATGTTGCCGATGCGTTCATAAGGCCAAATGGCATAACCAACCACTCATATAGACCTTGGTGAGTCCGAAACGTGGTTTTCTCCCGGACAAATTCACGCATCAGAATTTGATGATAGCCTGAGCGAAGATCAAGCTTAGAATAAAAACAAGAACCATGGAGCTCATCGAGAAGTTCGACTACAGTTGGCATCACAAATGCATCCTTCAATGTTATAGCATTTAGAGCGCGATAATCAATACAAAAAATGCCATGTTCCATCCTTTTTCATAACCAACAAAACTGGTGCCGAAAATGGACTCGTGCTCGGTTGAATCAGCCCCTCTGCAAGTAGTTCTGCTATGAGTCGTTCAATTTCCTCCTTCTGACTAAAAGGGTAGCGGTACGGGCATACTCGAATTGGTCCTGAATTAGGTTGCAGTTCAATGCGATGTTCATGCCCCTTACTGGGAGGTAAACCGATTGGTGTATCAAAAACTATTGAGTAGTTGTGAAGGACCTGAAGCATGTCAGAGGGCAAATCAACTGGTAGGCCATCCAAAAGAGGGGTAGTATTTGCAACATCTAACAAATAGAACTCAGCCACTATATTAGTGTGATGCAATCGTAAAAAATGGTGACAGTAAGCTTGTTTGGCTGTGGTGCCGTGATATCCTTTTAATGTCACAAATTGTCCATTCTCTAAAAACTTCACAGTGGAAGTACTGTAATCAGCTACATGTGGTCCTAGTGTCACAAGCCATGCTGCCCCTATGACCAAATCAACGGCTGCTATCGGTAAAAAAAATAAGTTTAAGTGAATGACGTGGCCACAAATTTGTAACGGTACCTTGGTCACTATTTAATTGCTACTCAAAATTTGACCTGTACCACTAAGGACGCGAATCGCATCAGTATATTCAATTAGAAGATTGGGATGTTCGACAATATGAGGGTGAATGAAGTTGTCTGAACTTTCTCCGTCCAATAAAACCTGCACTTGAGTCCCTAAAATATCCCTTGTGAATCGGATAGTAGCAGCCCCGGGAGTTCCTAAAAAAGTATGGAGGGATAAGTTATGCAATGTGGCATCAATAGTAGTTTCCTCAGCTCGAATATCAGAATCAAGAGTGGTCCCGACATCCTCATCAACACACAGTGGCATGAGTTGTTTATTAGGACATTTATGAGAATGAGAGAATTTAGCATCACATGTATAGCAAAGACCCTTCTCCCCCTTCTCTCGTCGGATATGCATTTATGCAGCTGTCATCTTGCGAATAAGAGGGGATTTTGGTATTGGTAATAATGGTGGTAAATTGGATTTCCCACCTCCAGTCATTGTCGTAAGGGAACCATGAGTAGATCCAACAGTGGGAGTGATAAATTTAGCCACAAAAGATGAAGAAGTATAGGATTTGCCAACTGGGCTTAAGGACTCAACTGTGTCTGTAAGAAGTCAAGCAAGTGTCATTGCACTAAGAATAGAAGAAGGTTGTTGGACTAAGACATTTCTCTTTAACTTGAGTTTAAGACCCCCCAAATAACAATCAAGCAATGCTGAGTCAAGTAACTCCTCAGTCCGATCTGTGAGGGCCAAGAAATTGGTGTTATAATCTTCCATAACGCCACCTACACTGGACCGTGTTAATTTAATGAGAGCATAACGAGCACACTCAGATTGTGAGGGACCATATTGAAGCTCTACCGCCTTTGCCAATGCAAACCAATTCGGAAGCCGACATGTTTTATCTAACATTTGAAACCATGGTAAAACATTGCTGTCTATATGTACAGAGGCAATCACCAAACGCAGTGGGTCGAAAATCTCGTAATACTTGAAATATTGCTCTGGTTTGAACAACCAATTTAGAGCATCCGTACTGTCAAAACGCGGAAAATCCATCTTAACTGACCAAGGTACGAAGGCAGACATTGGAAAAGAAGACGTTGTCGTTGATGACGAGGAAGAACCTCCATGGTCTGAAACGGACAACAAATCAAGACGTTTAGTGATATCGGACATTGACCCTGCTAAAGTTTTAAGAACAGAGTCCAGTTGATCAAAAAGAAGGTCTATTCGATTGAAACGGCTGTTGGCATCGTCCATAAATTCATTAGCTCGTTTCATGTCGGCCTGCAGCTCCTTCAAAGGAGTATTATTAGCCACGAAGATAAATCAATGAAAGCACCAAAATGTGATGGTTATAGTGTAGTAAGAAATATTAATGACAGAAAATTATAATCGCTGCAACTCAGGTCATATATTACTCAATCTTCTTAGAGATCTGATACAAATACAGCAACAAATCATAGAGAAAAGGTACTGCAGCAAGGAATAACAGAAAAGTAGAGAAGCTAGTTGACAGGTGAAGAAATCCACTACGAAGAGAGAGCAAAGTTTCGATATATTACACACCCCTTTTCAACCATCTTTGTTTTATTATATAGCTACTCCTCCATCAATTTCTCGTAGCTTCCAGGAGGGCCTTCGCAGACGATGGCTACGTCTTGGATAAGCTTGTTGGGCTTGTATCTCCTTGTTTTCCTTATTTCCATTTCCACGTGTTGGGCCCAATCCATTAGCAACCATGACACAAACATTTATATAGAAATAACAATACTTATTGGAATTTTATATAAAAATTGCAGTGAGAGAACAAATCCACAACAATTAAATTTGGGGATACACATGTTATCCCTTTTATTACATGGCACAATGACTCTGGCATCATCATAGTAATCATGACATCATGGAATTCCCCAATGCTCACCAATACATTACAATATCCTTCATAAATTTATGAAACATATCAATCACAAACAACATCACTAGCAGCTTTATCTAAAAAAAATATAGGGAGAGGAATGAGTCTTCCACTGACTCGGTGAGAACATAAATAATAACGTGTGCGAAGAGGAGCAAAGACACTTAAAGTTTTTCGCAAAAAAGTTTTCCTCCAAATAAACAAATATAACAAAATTTAAATGTTGAGTTGAAAACCAAGACTAAGGGTAAAGGTTCACTAATTCCTTATCTCAATAAGTATAAAAAATAATTAAAATCAAACATTCAACCACAATATTTTAATCTAACACAATCACTCAATATTAATCATGGTGGGGAATAACCGTCCCACCTATATACTATTCCATATATTACATGTCATGATCATATAACTTATGATGAGGAATATAACCATCTCACCTATATTCTATTTCTTATACTATATACTCATTGTGAGGAATAACCATCTCACTAATACATATATATCACATAGTCATACTATATATATATAACCTTTGGGGAAGAATAACCGTCCCACCTATATTTATATATCCATCCATCTCATATATCAATTATCAACACAAACCATGGTTATAAAGAGAAAGAAGTTGTTTTTGGCCCTGAAACTTGTTTAGTGTGAAAGAATAAATTGGAGTTGTTAATGTTAAATTCAGAGTTGTTAATTAAGAGATAGGTGTTGTTATTAGCCCTGAAACTTGTTAATTGTGAAAGAAGATATTAGAGTTGTTAATATCGAATTCAGAGTTGTTAATTAAGATATAGGTGTTGTTATTGGCTCTGAAACTTGTTAACTGTAAAAGAAGAATTCAAGTTGTTAATATTGAATCCGGAGTTGTTAATTACGAGGATTATGTTGTTATTATGAAGTGGGGATGAAGTGTCGAAGGGCATTTTCGTCATTTAGCCGAGATTTCAAAATAACAGATTCCTCACATCGTCTGACACCCGCCTAATCCGTTTTTTTCCATTTTCAATGTACTGATTTATCCTTTTTATATTTCTAAAGTAGTTTTTTGAAATTTTCCCTATTTTTTAGGTGCTGGCTAATGTAATTTCGTGAGTGTGGGATTCATTAATACGATAAATTAAACGAATAATACCTAATAAATTTCAGTGAAAAAAAATCATTTAAAAAGTAATCTGTATAAAGGACGAAGCTGGGAACAAAAAGCGTCAGCTTCCAAGCGAACACAAACAGCTAAACGAACTAGTTGAATGTTGTTCAGCATGATGAAATAGATATTTTTAAAAATGATACAACCAAACAACACATGTAAACAATATACATAAAATCCTGCTATTATCTATTTTGCACAGTAAAATGATTTATTTTCTTATAAATATTTGCAAAACGGAGACGATTTCAATTTTCCAAATAACCAAAGTGACGTGAGATGCAAGATATTGACAAATTTCCTTGTTTTTTTACTCGTGGTCTTACGTGTCCCATTTGACATGTGGAGAGACACCCCAATATACTTCATTCTGTGGTTGATATAAGATTTAATTGATTTTTTCTTAAAGATTAAAGAAATGAAATAAGAAATTTAACTATAGTATATGTTATACATTATTAGATTATATATTAATTTATAAATCTGATAAATTAATTTGATACAAAAATAATAAATATAAATACTTTAAAATAATTTATTCAGTTTCTTTAATCCCTCTAAAAAGATCATCTGGATTTTATATTAATGAAAGGAAGTAATATATACTTATCTCAGGAGGCCCCCACCAAATCACTCATGGCTCAATCATGTATATATCAAACAAGCAATAGCTAGGCATTTTAATCCGAAAAATGACACCCCATCTAATATGGAACAGGGGTTAATAGCATAATTTAGCAAGCAACACTTTTAAATAATCATAAATAATGCGTTTTATTCTAATTTCCAGCCTAGTCACAACATAGGCATTAGCCTTCCACTTGTTTATACTCAAAGTACTTGATAAGTTCATATTAAGATAGTGGACGAGAATTCACACAGCATTATTTTAATGCTTCAAATTTCTAAATGAACATGCATAGCGTTATTAGTGCATGTTATACAGATACTCACAGACAACTTGACGTAACCTGACGGCCGTCGGGAGAGGAACACCTCCTCTTCTATTCACATCCTCTTCATTTTGATATCATAAGATAAATATCTGAATGATTCAAGATTTAATTTTATATAAAATATTATTTTTATTCTTTTATTGTAGCATCAAACAATTCTTATTAAAACTTAGCAATTTGTTTTTAAGTCATTATATTTTTTCATAATTTAACATTCTAATAATAATTTTATTAAAAATTAAATCTGTTCAAATATTAATTGAATGGCTATAAAAAAAGAAAACGAGAAAAGAGGGTAGGAATAGAAGGGGAGGGTTACCCTCCCATGGCCACCTATCCACCCTCCAATCTAACCGCCGCCGCTCTCTAATTAAAGTCACAATTGATTGACCGAAATGCCCCCCATCACCAGCTGTCGCTCTCTGATCGCGAGTAGGTTTCGATTTCCTCACACGGCGAGTAGGCGCAGTGGCAGCCCGGAACAATTTTTTTTTCCCCCAAAAGAACCGGTTTTTGTTCTGTACTGCAATTTTTTTTTTATTTTTAATTTGTCCTGATCGGCGGCCTCTGTTATTCCCGCTCAAACATGTTTTTTCAAAGACTTTTCTCCTCCATATCGCTGAGAGCGGGGGCTTTTACCGGTTCAAATTAAACTCCCCAACCCTCCCCCGCCATGTCATCATACGGAAAGTCGCGGTAAATAGTTAATCTTTCATATTTTTAATACTAAGAAAATTAACTTAATTATTGCATCATTAGTTCCCAGTTATAATCCCTGTGGCTTACTTAAAATTTCGGTAAACTAAACTTTAAATAAAGCGGGATTTATTGATTGAAATACCATTAAAATAATCCAGGATTTATATACGGCTGACATTTCATTATTTCAATGTTCTCCTTCTCCCATTAAATTTTAAAATGGTAAACGATAGAATACTTTCAAAATTGAAGACAAATTTAAATTCAGACCACCTTCCCCCTTCGATCGCCCTCTCTCTCACCAGTTATTGATCTTCTTCTTCACTCAGCAACTGTCTTTGTCTTAAAGAAGACGAAACAATCTCACTCTCCTCTCCCGTGTTTCTCTCTGTTTGCCTCACAGAATTATATCTTAGAGAGAGTCAAAGGAAGCAAGGAAGGAAGGAAGCAAGAAAAACGAGAGTGTGCCAAATGTTCTTCGCTTTTGTTTGTATAGCCATGTGAGCATTCTGACACATTCTCTTCCTCTCCTTCCCCTTTTTTCCCCTCTCATCTTCCTCTCATTTTTTGCTGGTTTCAGCTGAGTCATCACCTCGGTGAGCAAACTTGATGGCCTCATCATCACGAGCTAGGAGCAGCTCCCCATTTTCGCATCGGAAATCATCGACTCCTTACTCGTCCACTTCCTCATCTTCGTCCTTCATGAGTGGAAGGTTAATGCCTCGCTCCTGCTCTTCTGCATCGTCGTTTCTCAACTCTGGCCGATCCATGACTCCAAGTCGTGGTCGTAGTGAGTCAATGTATTGTGGTCCGAGCGGTTATGGAAGTCGTTCTCCTGTTGGGTTCGGAACGGAAGAAATGATAACCGAACCCGTGGATACGCCGAGGTCGGGGGATAGCATTTCGGTGACGATTCGGTTTAGACCATTGAGGTAACGCTTAGATCTGAGGTTGTGGTATCAGATCCATTGGCGGTGGGATAAGGGGAGATTGAATCTTTTGATTTTAGAATTCTATTATTTGATATCAATGTGATTGAGCAATTCGATTTTGGGGCATTTGGTTGCAGTGAGAGGGAGTATCAAAGAGGAGATGAGATCGCGTGGTATGCTGATGGTGATAAGATAGTGAGGAATGAGTACAATCCAGCTACTTTTTATGCATTCGGTATTGTTTTTCATGCTACTTATCTTGTCATCTGACTGTTTCTCTATGGTGTGATTTTGCGGGAGATTCATTGAGAGCAGTTTGTTATCTACTGTCAAATTTACGATCAACTTGCATAACTCGTAGAAATATAGAACATTGATTTTGGGATTTTGAAATGATTAACTGTGGCAGATAGAGTCTTTGGACCGCATACGACCTCAGATGACGTGTATGAAGTTGCAGCCAAACCCGTAGTAAAGGCTGCCATGGAAGGCGTCAACGGTATGTAATGTTTGTCTCTGGATTGCACCCGAAACTACTGCTAATGTGTGGACAAAGTCAAATTTAGTACTTCTTGTTGATCGAGCTAGTTGAATTCGAAATGTAATTTACCCCGAACTTCGCAGGAACTGTATTTGCTTATGGTGTAACGAGTAGCGGTAAAACACATACCATGCATGTAAGTGTCGTTTTTTAGCTTGATGCAAATCTTCCTATCCTTTTTCTTTAGTTTTATACTGAATATGAAAGTGTCTGTGTATCCCAATATTATTGCATTTCAACGTATGTCATTAAGATTAGACTCAATTTAGCCATGGCCAAACATATTGAAGAGCTATTCAATTGATTTTTGTGCTGATTTGACAATTTCTTCTAACACGGTAGCACATATCCCACATGACTATTACTTCCTGTAAAATGTAAGCACCAATTTTTGTTACTATTCACGACAAGAATGTAAATAATAGGATATCTTCCCACTCTCGTTAAATCTGAAGATAACTTCAGAAGATTAGGGCGGGACGTAGTTTCTGCCTTGTGATCTAATGAGGCTGATTATAGTCGTTTCTTGTGACAGAGGTTGTGCATTAAAGAACTAGCAATTTAGCACTAACTTCCCCATGTTGGAGAGGAAGGGCCTTAAGAGATGACTTAGGTAGAGCCCAGATGATAGTAAAATCTAGAAAAAAACTGACCGTGTCATTTTATTATATAAACAAGGGCTTTGTACTCTATTGTCAAAAAGCTTCAGCAACAGAATTATGTATTTTAGCTGACATTTTTGAAATTGGAACACTAGTTTGAACATTAATCTAGAAGTCACGTATTTATCTTTTATAATGAAGTATGTTCAGTGTCTGGTACCTGTAGTTTCGCCAGCAGTATAAATAGTTTACATTTTTTTCTTCGGTCAATCATTTTAAGTATGAGGCTATGCATTTGCTAAATTTCTACCAAATGTTCTTAGTGTTACCATGCTCTAAGGTGTCCATTTGCATAATTATCAGTGATAGGAAATTCTCTTAGGAGAATGGTGCTACTCAGAGTATGATTGACATTTGTTTGACAATAGGTGGGTTGTGAAAGAAGGTCCAAGTTTATGTTCTGGTAATCTTAGGCTGACACCTTACGTCTGATGATGATATCATGCTTTAGCATGCAAAGTTTTGGTGGGCTTTCAATTGTTATCAGTTTTCACGCTTTAACATCTCTTGCTTCCTTCTTGTACCGATTTGCGCCTATGATGTGTTATTTTTGGTGGTGATTTTTATTTGCAATTTTAACAT
This sequence comes from Inga laurina, assembly GCA_963855925.1. NCBI lineage: Eukaryota > Viridiplantae > Streptophyta > Magnoliopsida > Fabales > Fabaceae > Inga > Inga laurina. Next base: position 85,374,346 of record OY979701.1, on the reverse strand, counting down.
AATATCCGCAGGGAGATCAACATTCTCCTGGTGTCATACCATTGGCTATTAAAGATGTATTTAGCATTATCCAAGATGTAAGTGTTCTTTCAGACTTGGTAAATGTCAATTGCGTTGTTTACTTGTGATGCTTATCTCCAAATGACTGTGTAGCAATGTTCGATATGTTATGGTTTGAAGTGCAAATATAACAATGTCTTTGTAATTGTCCTTGGCATTGACTATAATAAAACTATTCATCAGTTTTCACTTAACATTCTAAGTTTTAAAATTGGATTGTTTCCTTACATGTTGTCAATGCCTCTATAGTCAATTAGTCAATAGTTTAATTTATGGCGCTCCCTATTATCTTAATTAAAATTAGGTTTCAGCACTAGGTTTAATAGGTCTATGTTACATCTTCACTTCAGGTCCAAAAGATTTTTGTGTGAGAGGTGTGTTGGAGATTATAATGAAACCATTTTTAGGTTTTCAAAACTGAAGGATTTGAGTTGAATCGGCCCTTGATGGTTTCTTTGCAATTTGCTGTACTATTCCCCTTTTGATTGTCTTGGATACAGTTTTGTTTTTCCCCCCTTGTTTTGTCTTTAGCTCAATTTAGGTTGTTCTTGGAGCTATATGTCTTATTTTTTAGAAATCTTGGTAATTATCTGTGATTTATCTTGTAGTCGTTCCTTCAACTTAAAATGATTGTGGAAGTGATACCTTGTTAATTAATGAATGCTTAAGTAATATTCTTGCAATAGCTGACTGAGATTATGCTGTAGACTCCAGGAAGAGAGTTTCTTCTCCGAGTATCCTATTTAGAAATCTACAATGAGGTAAAAACACAGAATCTTGTTTACATAATCTTTATGCTTCATTTCTTTGATTTACACACACGCACGCACACACAAATGTGACTGAAGTTCATACTTTCTATATGGCCGTTTCTGTCATACTATGTAGAGTTGGATATACTCACTATTAATATTGAGCCTCAACAACTTTACAGCACTGATTATCGAATCGTGCATGCTAGATCATGTTATATTTATTTATTTATTAACCATTTCCCTGTTTTAATAAATACATTTTGACGCACGCTGTTGTTTCTGCTTGGAATCAGGTGATAAATGATTTGCTTGATCCAACTGGCCAAAATTTGCGTGTTAGAGAAGATGCACAGGTTCCTAATTTTATTTTGTTTTTATTGGTCTTCTTAAAGGCGTTCCTATATAGATTTTCTCATTTGCATGCGGAATATTAAATCCATGGAGGAACGTCAACTTTAAAAAATTGATTTTGTTGTGTTCATAATAAATTGATGTCACTGATCAATTGAATTTGTCATATTTTTTTTTTTCCTTATCATTTTACCTCAACAACTTTGGTCAATGGGATGGTGCTCATTGTATTAGAATTTCTAAAACAATTACCAATGAGCTATTGGTTGAGGTGGTAAGTGGCCTCATTCTTGTAAGGAGAAAAATACAATTTCGAATTTTAGAAAACGTGCTTGTTGAGAGAGGTGACAACCCTTCGCACTCTAAGCCTCAAAAGGGGTTTTACCCTTAACTTTACAGGAAAAAAGAATTTCAAAAACAATTATAAATCTTTTTTTATCCATCATAAATCTTGTTATTTGAGGAGAATCTAGGACATTATTATTGGTTTTGAACTGTTAATTCTTTAGAAAATTTCCTTTATTTTCTTTCCAAGTCATTCAAGACAATCGATTATATATGTTTTGCTTGTATTTCAGGGCACTTATGTTGAAGGAATTAAGGAAGAAGTTGTTTTGTCTCCAGGGCATGCACTTTCCTTTATTGCTGCTGGAGAAGGTGCCTGTGTATAGATAATATTCATACATTTTTTCCTGTTTTGATACAGCAATTGTGAATACTAAGTGGATTATCATAATCTGTCAAGCTTGTTTAATGCAGAGCATCGTCATGTTGGATCTAACAATTTTAATCTCTTTAGCAGCCGAAGTCATACTATTTTTACACTGGTAAACATTCTTGATGTAGTAGCATTAAAAGTTGGTGTCCAGTATTCCCTTTTTGTGCCATCTTTCATGTTATTCAAGGAAAAAAAAATTCTAGTCCAGCCCAAGAGGTCTCTTTCAATTTTTGAATGACTAAGCTGCATGTGAGCATGTGCTGGTGCTAACTGCTCTACAAGTTTACTTGCTGTTTCTTGGTTTGAAGTTAATCCACGTTGTGCGTGACTAAAATGTCTTATTTTTGTTCATTGGAGTGAAACTTTATAACATTGATTTTCTAATACATTTTTAGATGATTGAAAGCAGCGCCCATGGTGATGATTATGATGGAGTGATATTTTCTCAGCTGGTATGATGAAACAATTGGTCATCTTCCTGACATTGTCATATTTATATGTAGATGTCTCTTCTAATTTTTTTGCTCGTTTCCCTCTATCAGAACTTGATTGATTTGGCTGGATCTGAGAGCTCAAAAACTGAGACAACTGGACTAAGGAGAAAAGAAGGATCTTATATAAACAAAAGTCTTCTGACACTTGGAACCGTAAGTGTACAATTTTTATATTTTTATTTTATGGAACTTCTGTTACAGCGTTTCGTTTGGACATCTGATGTTCAATATGTATAGTTTGCATTTTTTTCTTGGCAAACGATGAAGCAAATGTTTAAAAAAGGAATTGATCCACGTGCCTCATTTTTTTGGGAAGGTAGTGGCCAGAAAGAATGAATTTGGTGGATTTAAGTGTGTTAACTCTCAATTGAATAACAACTTGTCTCACCAAGTCAGCTATTGAATAACGCTCTTGTTTGTGTTGCAAAAACTTCCCACTATGTTTTGGTTAAACGGGAAATAATATGCACACGTTGGTTGAAAGCTTACCCGCCTCTCGCAAAGACCTTCCCACTATGTTTTGGTTAGAGTGGAAATAATATGCCTTTATCGTATGCATTTTTTTGTTAAGGTTATAGGTAAATTGAGTGAGGGGAAGGCATCACATGTCCCATATCGAGATTCAAAGCTTACCCGCCTCTTGCAGTCTTCACTTAGTGGACATGGCCATGTTTCGGTGAGTTTGTGATTCTACTTTTAGTGCATTTTCATCGTCAAAATCTGATAGTCAAATTTTTTAATGAGCTAATGGCCAAAATTTTGGTGCAGTATTTTTCAATGTTTTCCCTTTTGTTCCGCCGGCTTGAGTTCCTTAACGTATTTTCTGACATAAAACTTCAGCTTATATGCACAGTCACTCCGGCATCTAGTAACATGGAGGAAACTCATAATACTTTGAAGTTTGCTAGTCGGGCTAAGCGAGTAGAAATCTATGCCTCGCGTAATAAGGTTGGCTAAATACTATTAATCAGCTATATAGCAGCAAGTCCAATAGCATGCACTTGAGGTCCCTGATTCTCTCTGAATTTATTTCTTGAACAGATCATTGATGAAAAATCGCTGATAAAGAAATATCAAAGGGAAATTTCAATCCTCAAGGAAGAACTTGATCAATTAAGGAAGGGCATGCTAGCTGGCGTCAACCATGAGGAGATACTGAGCTTAAAGCAGAAGGTTTTTAGCTTTCCTGAATTCTATTTTATATTCTGATTGTTGCACCGGCATTGGTAGCTGTACAACCAGACTACTCCTGTTCTCACGCTTGGCCTTTTTATGAGTAGTTGGAAGAAGGTCAAGTAAAAATGCAATCAAGATTGGAGGAAGAGGAAGATGCCAAGGCTGCCCTTATGAGTAGAATCCAAAGGTTAACGAAGCTCATTCTTGTTTCCTCAAAGAATACAATTCCTGGATATCTACCTGATATCCCCAGCCACCAAAGAAGTCTATCTGCTGGAGAGGATGATGTTAGTGCTCCCTTCAATATTATAGTATAGATTCTATTCCCCTGTTATTCAGAATTTTGATGCATAAAGTGCTACTATGCAATGCTATAAATTTCCTTAGCCAACAGACCAAGTTTTTCTGCTGTTCACCGCCTGGTTCCTTTTAATTACAGCTTATTGGTGATTGTTTCATCCATTACAGGGTCTGAATTTGGTCTTATATTTTTTCCAGCTTTCTCACGTTTACAATATCCATCATTTCTTAAAGTTTCATACTTAATGAGCCTTTCGTTGTGTGGCTATCATTTTCAGGGTAGTGTTGTAACATGTAAATATTTTTTCCCCTTTTTCCCCCCAGAAATATGACATCCAACGTGATGGGTCTCTGTTGATTGAAAGTGAGTGTGAGAAAGATGCTTCTGCAATGTCATCAGATCTATCTCATGACGGTAGACATAGAAGGTCATCAAGCAGATGGAATGAAGAGCTCTCCACAGCAAGTAGTATTGTTACTGAAGCAACACAAGCTGGGGAACTAATCAGTGGAACAAAGCTTCCTGCGGTAATGTCATGATTTATTCATTCTGCTGTCTTATTACCTTATTTGTATAGCACAAGTTTCAGTCAAATGAACAAAACCCACAAGCAACGCGCTGGAAATTTTAGTTTTGAAACCCTGCTGTTATTGTACCAAAAAATAGAAGTCCTCTGGCTACATATCAGTCCCGTGTCTAGTTATACATACTGGAAACCTGATTATTAGCTTGCAAGATTTATTATGATTAAATCCCTTGATCTTTACCTGTTATTGACATGAATGCTCTAAGTGACTGGACTAGAGGTGCAGATCATTAAGTTTCCAAGTTCAAGTATCTAAGGTCATGCTATGAATATCATATTAACCAAATTTGAGGGTTTTGTTAAGTTGATTACTTTGCTTTAGGAGTTATCATTGGTTTCTAGTTTCTTATGTCTCATGGATTTGTTTGTTACTTTTATCTGTCGTTGTCAGTAAGATATGCATTGAAAGAAATGGTAACGAACCATCCCTCCTGTATCATTTATCACTTGTTACTCCAAAAATTCCACGTACACTGCGCTGAAGTTGTTCTAATGTTTCTAGTACACAATTGGTACTACATAGGTGCAATTGTATTTCATTTCAGTTCTGCACTTTCAGTGGTTTGTTATTCTAAGATATAGTAATTATTTAAAATCATTATGTTAACTGCTTATGCAATTGTAGGGAGGAATGACAATGTCTGATCAGATGGATCTTCTTTTAGAGCAAGTCAAGATGTTTGCTGGAGATATTGCTTTCAGTACCAGCACTCTGAGGCGCTTGATGGAGCAGTCTGTGAATGATCCTGAAAGCTACAAAACGCAGGTATTCTGCCTTGTTTTCCAATTATGCCTCACTCACGCATTATGTAGGTGTAGTGTGCATGCAAATTATATTTGTTTATGAACCGAAATCTGGCCATAAAGCACATAATTTATTGGTTCGTTGGTACATTTTTCATTCTTCTTTTTTCTTTATTTGTCCGGCGAACTTTGATGAAATCTGTTCGGTGTGCTATGTTAATGGACAACCAGGATTCTAGAGTCCTATACCCTGGATTTTCTTTCCAACATCTGCGCAACTATTATGTAGTTAATATTTGAACAAAAGGCCATCTTAGCGTCTTGTAAAAAGTGTCTGACTGCTAGAATTGCCGATGTCCGTTCGTAAGAGCTTTGAAGCCCTTTATATAGAAAATTTGAATTTTGATTACAGATTGAGAACCTGGAGCATGACATTCTTGAAAAAAGGAAGCAGATGAGGGTGTTAGAACAAAGAATAACTGAGAGTAGTGAAGCTACTATGTCTAATGCATCACTGGTTGAAATGCAAGAGGTATCAATGTTTGCATTTATGCTCTCATGTATTCTAAGTTATGAAGGTTGCATACTCTTGCAAATGGTTAGATAAAGTCATTTCTTTTATTTCATTGTTTGAGTGGGTATATTGTAACAGACTATCGCGAGATTAAGGACTCAGTGTAATGAAAAGGCCTTTGAGCTGGAGGTAGGTACCATTTTAACTATACTTGGGTGTTTCTACTTTCTAGAGTCATCAGTATATTTCTATTGGGTTCCTCATTCTTTTTTAATAACTTATCATTTCAATTCGTATAGCTAAAATCTGCGGACAATCGTGTCCTCCAGGAGCAACTTAATAATAAGGTATGGATTTCCTTTTCCGTTGCTGCCTTACCTTTTTCCTTTTTCTATTAACTAAGAAAGCTTATTTCAGTCAAGGTGATGCAGAAATCTTCTTTTAAGTTGTTTCTACTGATAATTCACATACTCCCTTCATGTTCTAACGTTGTTCGCAGTGTTCTGAGAATAATGAATTGCAAGAAAAGGTAAAGCTGCTAGAGCGGCAACTGGCGGCAGCTGCCAGCGGTGGTTCATCTGTGTCGTCTGAACAGTTTGTATCTGATGAACACATAGATGAGTTGAAAAAGAAAATTCAGTCCCAGGTATGCTAGAATTTTTTTGTTCTATAGTTGCGTACCTTTACGGATCATGTGCCAGATGGGATGGGCTATTTCTTCAAAAGCTTAAAAGTGCTTTTGGTATATGGTTTCTATTAATGAATTTGAGACGCTGAAGATTTTGACTCTTGGTTTGAAAACCTTCTTGGCTAAAAGAGGCCAAGCCAAGTATAGGCTCTTAATTTATCAAATGCAATATATTCTGTTGTTTACTTCAACCTGACTGTTTGATTTCTTTCTCTTTTTTCCCTGTTATTATTTAAAAATATGATTTTTTAATATCTGATTGTCATAAGCCTCGCCTTGCTATTGGCTTTCAAAAATGAAACAGTATATCTGGAATACTATTCTGGGTGAAGCTTGAACTACATGTTCAGCAAAATAGTTATTTTTCTCGTGCAATTGACAGTTTTCCATTCTCTCCAGCTTCCTAAATAATTGACACTTTTCTTCCCCATTTACAGGAGATTGAAAATGAAAAATTAAAGCTAGAGCAGGTTCAGCTATCAGAAGAAAACAGTGGGCTGCGTGTGCAGAATCAGAAACTCTCTGAAGAAGCTTCTTATGCCAAAGAACTGGCCTCAGCTGCTGCTGTGGAGTTGAAGAATTTGGCTAACGAAGTGACAAACCTTTCACTACAGAACTCAAAATTGGAAAAAGAATTAATGGCTGCTCGTGACATCGCGAACTCCAGAAGTTCTGTTCTGCAAACTGTTAATGGTGTTAACCGTAAGTACAATGACCCAAGATCTGGTAGGAAGGGAAGGATTTCAAGCCGTACTAATGATATGTCAGGAGCTGCTCTAGACGACTTTGATTCATGGAGTCTAGATGCAAATGACTTGAAGATGGAACTACAGGTTAGGAAACAACGAGAGGCATCTCTGGAGGCAGCATTAACTGAGAAGGAATTTGTGGAAGAGGAGTTCAGGAGAAAAATTGAAGAGGCTAAGAAAAGGGAAGAAGCTTTGGAGAATGACCTAGCAAATATGTGGGTCCTTGTTGCAAAGTTAAAGAAAGAAGGGGTTTCTGTTCCCCAATCTAACACTGATCAGAAAGGTGATGGGACAGAACAAATGAATGACGAAAAAGTAAATGGCTTCGAAATTAACAATGTTCTTAAAGAACAGGTTCTCGATGTAGGAAAACCAGATAACGAAGTTTCCCCAGAAGAACCCCTAGTCGTTCGTCTTAAGGTGAAATACTTCTACAGTTACCAGAATGATTCCTATCGTAGAAAACTTTTTCCTGATCTTAACATCGGGAAGCCCGATCTTCAATATAATCTTTATATTAAAAATGGTCTTGGATACGGTTTTATAATCTGTACGTTATGATTTCAGGCACGCATGCAAGAGATGAAAGATAAAGAACTCAAGAGTCTTAGTAATGGGGATGCCAATTCCCATGTTTGTAAAGTATGTTTTGAATCACCGACTGCAGCTATTCTTCTCCCATGCCGCCACTTCTGTTGTAAGTTTTCTTAATTAGTTCAAGCCTATTTACTTCACGTTGTTTGGTCGTTTCCTTCAGGTTTACGTTCTTGATATGTGCTCACTCCGATCTTAATATAAGAGTCACTTTAAAGTTCAATTTCTTTGTTTGAGTGGATTTTATATTAAAGATGTTGAGGGAGTTTTTTTTACCGGAACATGCTTAATATTACTTACAACCATGTTGCGTAACTTTGCAGTGTGTAAATCTTGTTCACTAGCTTGTCATGAATGTCCAATCTGCCGCACGAGTATAGCAGATAGGCTTTTTGCTTTTGCCTCTTGACCTCAACAAAAGGTGTTGAATTTTTTTTTAATGGTCATGAACGATATTTAAATTCTGTACAAAGTCTCCGAGTATAAAATTTGAAATGATTTTTGCAGGGCTGGCCTCATTGAGTTCATATTTTCCATGCGACAATGAGTGCGATTCTTTCATTAGTTTGCTTATATGTAAAGGTATATCAATTATCTTCCTTCTCTTACTCTATCCCTGCGCAACTGTATAATACGGGGAGACAAAGGGGTGGGAAAAAAAAATGTAAAAATGGAAAAGGAATGGGTGTAAGAAGCATTGCTCAATGACGCGCATGAAAAATGTTGTTTTATGTAATACACAGCATAATTTTGTTTGTTCTCCGTTCATACTTCGCTATTTAGATCGGCAGTTAAGTTTCTATTTCCTCCGTGGAATGTGAATATGATTGCCGTATCAAACATTGTTACTGTTAGTGTAGCGTACCAGAAAATACGATCGTTCTCGTAATTCTTCTTCACTGAAGCATTGGAGAGATATATATGTAAAAAAAATTTTTGTTCATAATATAATTTAACATTTTTTCTACATGGCGGTTGAATTATGTGGTTTCATATAAATTTGATTTGATCTACTGATGTCTCCATGATTGTAAGATTCGAAACTAGATAGCAGATTGCTACATTGAAAATCAAATAAAATGATTTCTATATATTTTCTCAATAAAGTTGACTTATTAAATTTTCTCTTGAAATTTAAGGACTAATAGATCCCCATATAGGCTTCGAGAAAATTGGTCATTACTCATTTGATAAATAAAACACTTGCTATAATGTTGATTGTGACAATTTCCTCATTGCATGGTCACGGGTTAGAACAATATTGAGCAATAAGAAAGGGCTAAAATTGTTAGCTTAATTTTTAAGGTTCACAAGTTAACGTGTAATTTGAATATAGAGTTGGTAATATGGGTGGGTTGGGACAGGGTTAGGGTTGGAAAAATCCCAACCTGCAAAAGTGATGGCCATTGCTTGCGGGTTGGCCTGCAAAAAAATTTTTTTTACATATAATAATTTCATAAAATTTATAAGTTGTTCATCTCTATCTCGGTACTTCCCAATCTAAAGAGAAAAAATCTTAGTCTCTTCTCTTATTTTTTAAATAAAATTGTTATATTTTGGTTGTTTGAGGATGAGTTTATATTTTGTTTATAAACTTTGATAAGTTTGATAATTTTATCTCTTGAATTGTGAATTATGTTTTTAAATTTTTATAAGAGGAATAATTGATGCTAAAAAGGTAAATTTAATGACTCATATATATGTGTCTCATATTTTCGACAGCCTTTAAAAAAATAGGAATTTTTTTTCAAAAAATATATATGGGCCAGCCCGCACACTGAGGGTTAGGGTTAGCAAAATGCCAACCAGCAGAAATGCGGGCTGAACCCACCCACACCGCGCGGCCTGAGGGTTAGTGCGGGGCAGCCCGCAACCCGCAGGCTAGCCCATATTCCCAACTCTATTTGAATATTACTGGTACTTCTTGGCCAAAAAAACGTGACTGTTATTTCGTCCCATGTATACATAACCACCGAATTGAACTTCAGCCTTCATGTTCATCTTCAGAACTGTTGATCACTCCGATTTTCAACTTACCGACTGTCAATTATCTCAAAAAAGGCAAATCTAATAAAAAATTATCCACAGGTGGCTTTGTTTTTTAAATGAAAGGTCCAACTTGTCTGCTTGTGCAAAGGGACCAGTACCGAGACAAATTTGGACCATGTTATTTGTCAGGAGAAGAAAAAACATGGTTTCTCGTGATTCATTTCAAACATTTTCCGTGGCCACCGACACAGCGAGGAGGAACAGCCGTAGAATTGAAGAAGGCAGAAATTTGGATTCAGGATAAAGGAAATTTGCACAATTATTCGAGAATACCTGCCTTACTTTTCTTTTGGCAGTGGAGGTTTGTGCTTTGTATTTATCACCGTTTTGACTTCACTCATAAGGACCTCATTGTGAAAAACAACTAAGACACCACTCTCTCTGTGCGGTTCAAGTTTTATATTTAATTTCTTGTTTATACTCCCTTATGTCAATGTAATATTCATTTACTTAATTTGATTAAATTAAGAAAATTAGTTAATATTATAATATTTTTCTTTAAAACACCTCAATTATATTCCTTAAATAGCAAGCATGAATAAGGGTCACAGATCGTCCGTCAATAAGACCCTCATATTGGTGGAATTTGAATTCACAATTTTATGGTTACGAGCCAACTTTTTTACCAACCTTTATTAGTGTTTTATATTTAAGGGAAAGGGACACATAAATACCATGTGAATTGTCAAAGCCCAAAAAAGTCTATTAACACTTGTAAATGATAATGAGGGGATTAAGGGGGAATTTGGGTTTTTCATGTTTGTACCAAATAACCAAAATGCCCCTTAAATCAAAACTCACCACCTCTTCCTCTTCTTCTTCCCGTCATCTTCTTCTCCCACTTCAGATCTCAAATCCCAACTCTTCGACCTCTCCCTATTGATCCCAAATCCATTCATTTTGTTCATTGCAAGTGTGCCCTCCCCCGCTGCAACGCTTGCTGAAGACGCCCACAAGCTCAAATCCTTTGACGGCGTCAAAGGATTCATATCCCTTTACTGATCTGTTTTGTGGTGGTGATGATGACGAAAATGGTTTTTCTGAGGGTGATTGGGTGATAAATGAATGTGATGAAACTTTTCATTTCTGATATTAGATTGCAGATTTGGCATTAGCAGGTTGAAGAAGTTGTTGTCATGAACATTTCTGGTTTTTTGTCAACTCCATCACTACACTTGTTATTACCATTACTAAACTTGTCAATACCATTAACAAAATTAGTCAACGCATTTATTCAGTCTGGTAATAGAATAGTTTACTCATAATTGGTTTTGACACAAAAGATAATGAGATTGACAAATTCTGTAATGGATTTAACAAATTCGTTAATGGTTTTGACAAAAAAGGATAATGGAATTGACAAATTTATTAGTGGTTTCACAAACTCAATTGGTTTTGATGAAAATGATAATGTTATTGACAATTTCAATAATGATTTTAACAAAATCGTTAATGGTTTTGACAAAAAGGATAATGAGACTGACAAATTCAGCAGTGGTTTCACAAACTCAATTGGTTTTGATAAAAAGGATAATATGATTGACAATTTCAGTAATAATTTTAACAAAGTCACTAATGGTTTTGACAAAAAGGATAATGAAACTGACAAATTCATTAATAGTTTTCACAAACTTATAATAGGTTTTGATAAAAAGGATAATGAGATTGATAAATTTTGTAATGGTTTTAACAAAAAGGATAATAAGATTGACAAAATCACGTGATTTTCACAAACTCATTATTGGTTTTGACAAAAAGGATAATGAGATTGACAAAGTTGTCAATGATGTTCACAAAATCATAATTGGTTTTGACAAAAAGGCTAATAGGAATGATAAATAATGCATGACATCCTCAATATATTGTTGGCCAAAAGAGGGAAACTGACAAATGTTGTAATGGTATTGACAAATTCAGTAATGATTTTAACAAATTGGATAATATAAATGTCAAAAGACAACATCACGAAAGACATTATCACATGTGTCAGAGTGTGAGCCCAAAAGAGGTGAGCGCTAACAATTTCGGGCCCACACTTGGATATATTTGTTGACAAATTTGAAGAGATGAAGAGGAAGAGAGGAGAGAGAAAGAGGATGGGGTGTTTTGGTAAAAATAATTAAATTTCCAAATCTCAGATCCCTCACAATCACCTCTATGTCATTTCAATTTCTTAACAAATTTTTTGGGATTTTGAGAATTCAAATATTATTTAAATGAGATCTTCCCTATATTTAATTTATATATATCTTGTTTCTGTTCACATTTCCTTACAAGGCAAGCAAATGTGATTCTTTCGTTATATTATCTCGCAGCCGATTAAGCAGCAAACTTCGAACGAACGGCATCATCAAATGCCAACACGGAATTAGTTGCATTGCAGGGCAGAAAAATAGAAATTCCAACGTAAAAGTTGTTGAATAATAATTAAAAAAACTAGAGTAATAAATATTACAATTTCTTTTCAATTACTATCTTGTTGACTTCCAAGAGCCGTAGCCCGTAGGTTTCTTAATGACCTCCTCGCCAATGAAAAGTACTCCGGTCAACTATTGCTAAAAGAAGGAAAATAAGAGTCTGAAATACGAAATTGAAAGCTGAGAAGATTCCCCCAAAAAAATGGTGAAGAAATAAGAAAGGAAATGCAAATAACTAAACAGAGGATATACTCTAACTGATTGTACAATTTGTTTCAATCAACGAGAGCATCTAACACTGTTTCGTTAATAGAGAGGATTGGTTTTTATGAACAATTAGTCATTTCCTGAATTCATGAAATCCAACCAGCGAATTGCCAGTGTGAGGAAGATTCTAGAAGCACAGATTGAAGTTGGGGAGATATTCATCTTGAGCTTCTAAACAAATACATACTTGTTTCAATATCTTGCTCCTCAAATGCTTACAGGTTATCATACTTCTGCAATAAATAACAGCAATACCACACAAAAAGAGTTGAGAACAATGTCATATGAAAATTGAAATGTGTGTGAAAAATGTCAAATAAAAAAAGGTTAAGGTACAATTTTATCTTGAAAGTAGTCATTAAAAAATGCTGCGTATATAGAAGTTTGTTAATAAGCAATTTTACTCTAAAAACATTTAAAAAGGAGTAAATTTATCCTAATCGTTAAAAAACTAACATTCATTATTAAAAAATCGATGTTGATGGTAACATTTTTATCGACATAGGGCAAATTTAATACATTTTGGTTACCTCTCAGTAGGGGTGTTCATGAGGCCCAGAGGCCCGCAATGCCCGCCCGAGCCCGACAAAAAAATGCCCAGCCCGGCCCTAAAAAATACGCCCATTAATCATTTGGGCATCTTCGGGCAGGGCCAAATACCGGGCAGGGCTGGGCACCGGGCAAGGTGTGCTGCCCTGCCCATTTGGCCCTGCCCAATATGTATGTATAATTGTATTTAAAAAATATATATATTGTATATATAATTGAACAAGTATTTACTTACCATTCAATTAAAATTTAATGAATAAACATATTTTGTATTTACTAGGCATATAGGCATATTTTTTCATAAACATTTTTAATTAAGAAGTGGGTAAATTGAGTTTTTGAAAAGTAAATTATTTTCAAATAATAAGAAAATAATCTCTATTGAATTAATTTGTTTTATTGGCCCATGAATCGAATCTAAGTAATAAAATCTTAAAAGAACTATGGCATAAAATACGTTTTTGAAATACCAAACTATATATTTTTTCTGTATTATTATTATTTAATACTTTATTATTTTTAAATTTTTGAGAGATTTTTGGGCACACAAGCCCGCCCTGCCCAGCCCCGCCCAGCCCAGCCCGAAATTACTCGGGCTTTCATTGGGCAGGGCCGGGCAACGGGCCTCAAAACGCCGCCCATTCTTTTTCCGGGCTGGGCATCGGGCATGGTCCATGCCCTGCCCAGCCCTGCCCATGTACACCCCTACCTCTCAGACAAAATCAATTCTCAAAAAGCTTTCTGATATCCAAAACTTCAGAGTGATTATTTTCATAATAAAATTGAGCCCTAGTCCAATTAAAAAAGGACTTTTTGTGCATAATAGTAGTTCACAGGGTTTATGGCAAACCTTAGAGAAACCATTAAGTGGAGGGGAAAGAGAAGCATCAAGAAGATCTTCAAAGCAATAACCAGGTATCTTCTCTATCAAGTATTCAAAAATGCTGCTTGTTGAAACAGATGAACTGGTATCACTAATTGTACACTGATCTTCAACGTTGTGAAAACCAGTCTCTGAGGCTAACAAAGAACTATTCACCATTGAAGAACTCGCATTCTCACTTGAAACTGATGACTTGTGTCTCTTCATGTTACATTGTGAGTCATTATTGCTCGAGATAGATGCAGAGAGCTTCACACCAGTTAGAAGAAACCTGTTATGTTTCCGAGTATGCTCGCTGGCTCTATGAATAGAAACGTCACATTCTCTGCACAGTATTGCTCTGTCTTCTTGGCAAAACAGATACGCCCTCCTTTCCTGCAACAAAAAGAGATACAAAATCACCATAACATCAGATTCTCACAGTGCTAAGGTATAAATTTGTTTCTGAAATTTTTTTTAAATTTAATGTCACGTGAAAATTTTAAAACGTAATAATGTTGCCCCTTACCAACATTCGCTATCAATTTGCCGCTGACCATTAACTACCAACATTCGCTATCAATTTGCCGCTGACCATTAACTAAGAGGCAACATTACTTTATTTTTTTTATATAAGATTTCCCCTTTTGAGGCTAGACTTATAATATAAGGGGTTTTAGCTTCTCCTAATAAGTGTACTTCTCGATATTTAAATTTGTATTCCCCTCCCTCCTTTCTCATGGTAATGCCACTTGATACTTGAACCAACAATTTATTGGTTGTTTTTGTTTTTTAATACTTCAAACATTGCACTTAAAAACTTCTGGCAAATGTGCATCTTAACCGGATTCTCGAATCAATTGCTTTCTTTCTCCTTCAAAATTTGGCATTTCTAAAACCATTTTTAATGGAACAAGTAGATACAAACAGCTATGATGTTGCTCTGTTTTTGTGGATAGATGAAAGAGTAGAGTCAGATAAGGAGAAAGAGAGAGAGTAACGTACTTGACAGATATCGCAGAGAGGAGAGGAATTAGAGGAAGGGTGGTGGAGAGAGAGGCGAGAGTGTTTGCGAGAGAGCTTGTTGGCATGGTGGATGGTACGATCACAGGCGTAGCAGAGAGCAGCTTCGTCGGAGGGACAGAAGAGAGAGGCCTCAACTCTGTTACATACATCACAAAGTATCTTCATTTCTCTCTATCACTGTATCTTCAGGGAAGAGAAAGAGATGGGCTTTTGATATGGGCGGCAAGAAAAGGAGAGAATGAAGACAAACGAATCATGGGCGATTATGGCTCTTGGGGGTCCAGAGATAACAGCTTGGCCACTCCATTATTATTCACCTTTTCTGACTCTCAAAACTGGGGTCCACCAGCTGCTCATCGCATCTTTGAATAAGGCATGCTCGTTCTCCAATTTTGGGTGGAGACCATTTTTATTTCTTTATGTACTCTTAATTGTAAGACTTAAATTATATATTGTATTTTAAAATATTTTTGTCATCTGATATTTTAAATTTTAAATTAATTAATTTTTAATCATTTATTTATAATTTTTTTTCTTATAATATCGGCATCTTAAAATATTTTTTCAGTAATGTTCAATATCTGAAATATTTTCTCAATACTAATTATCTGAAGCTAATTAATTTTTAGTGCATAAAACATATTTTTTTAAAAAATCCTTTTATTTGGGGAGGAGCAGGGAACTTGGATTCCTAAAAAATGTGGGTGAACCCATACCCCAGCCTCCCCATCTCCTCGTTGTAATATTTTAAAAATATACTTCTTTTATGTTTAATATAAAATATACTTATCTAATTTTGTTAGATTAAGAAATTTAGTTAAATTAATTTATATGACATATGTTTTTTAGTTTATATGACAAATGTTTTTTAAAATAGCATAATTATCTTCCTTAATTTTCCCTCTTTCACTCTCTTCATCAATTATTGTTGAAGGAGTAAATAAAGATAAATCAGAAAAAAAATGACAAATGTTAAAAAAAAAAAAGGTCCTATATATATAAATGACTAAGATCCCTAAATATATCTTATATTAAGGATAAATTAGAATAAGTAATCTTATTTTTTTGTTAACTAAAGGGAAAGAAGTTATCGTTGTGAAGTTATAAATGGGATCAAACATGCCCCTTCACAGTAAGTTTATCTTGTTGTTAATTATTGGTTAAGCTGTTATGTATATACATATAAGTGATTAGAGTGGCTCATGTGTTTACATAGGTTGATATGAATGGTACTATTTGTACTAAACAATAGCTTTATCTTTTATTGGACTGTTTGATATGAGCGGCTCAGTCTTAGTTAAACTCTTGCATTATTTTAAGATCAATTAAGAATATCTTCTCTTTATGGTTATTAGGGAAAAATATATATTATGTATATATTATTATTATTTTGTTACCTCCAATCCTTAAAATAAGATCTCGTTGTCTTATATTGAGGACCAATTATTTAAGATTTTAAGGCATTGGAGTCAAGAATAATTTCTACTCTTGCACTCAATCCTGCTTAATTAATTCAATTTGTTTGATCTGTGTGTGTGTGTGTGTGTTTTTCTCCGAGTGTGTCTGAATCTAAAGAGTGAAGTAAGGGCTCTGCCATTGGCCAAAAAAAAAAAAGGAAGACAGGGCTCTGCTTCTGAACATTTGGGAGGCATGGCCCCCGCAATATTTATCTTCACATTTATTAATCTGAACTTTAACTGCTTCAATACTTAATTATGAATGCAATTGATGAGGCCATGACAATCGTGGGACACAACAAAATATTCAAATATCTTTTATCTTTTTAATATATTTTTATCTTATTTGTATTTAATTTAATACTGATCAATAGACAAGTTAAATCCTTTTGATGTGTCGTTTTGGATCCTAATACCTAAATCCTTCTTGATGTGTGTTTGGTGAACAAGTTAATCTACACAATTATTTGTCTTTCTGGAAAGATGATCACGAGTAACATGCAACAACCATTCATTAAAAGTAATTATTTAAACCAAACAAGAAAAGAACCATACACAACGGAAACAGTTTACCTACTTATCCCAAAGGAGGAGTAGGGATTTAGAAGGTCAAGATTTAATTTTTTTAAAAAAAATTATTTTAATAGGTACAGAATTTAAAATAAAGATAATCTCTTAATTAATATTTTTTTTAAAAAATGATATTTTTTATTCAAAAATCCTCAATTAAAAAAAAAACTAAATCTAGACCGTTGAGGCAGGAAGGGCTCATAAACTGGGAAATGGGTTCCATACGCAACCTTTGTGTTTACTAATAATAGATGAAGGGAACGGGGCATTCAAATTCTTCAGTGCATTCCAGGTAAAAAAAAATAAAAAATAAAAAATTCTTCGTGCATTGAAATAAATTTGTTTGGTGATAGGTACACATAATTTAATGAATAATAACATTATATATAATATTTTTTCAAAATATTGTGTATAGTAGTATATAATTGTACCTCCATCCTAAATATAAGATCTAATTGATTTTTTTTAGAGAGATTAACGAAGTTAAATAAGTTATTTAATCATATTATATGTTGTGTATAATTAAATTATATACCAGTTTATAAATCAAACAAATTAGTTTTGAGAAAAAATGATGAATATAAATACTTTAAAATAATTTAATTAGCTTATTTAATCTCCCCAAAAAATCAATCAAGTCTTATATTTATAACCGGAGGTAGTATATAATTTTTTTGATAACAAAAGAGATTATATGCGCGCTTCCTTTAACAAATCATTGACCCAACCTCTAGTTGGAATTTCAACCCAACGTAAACACGTAGATTTCGTGAATTAAATCAATTAATAACTTTTATAAATTGATAAATTGATCCTTCGTAAACTCACCTATCAGATATTCTGCGTATCAATAGAGTAACAAGAGGGATTAAGTGGTTATTTGGATCAGCTTCTTTTACTTATGGAATTTTGTGCTGCACAATATAAATATGCGAAAAAGGTTTGTATCATAAAAAAAAAAAACACATAAGTTCTCCCAGATATATATGATAAGATATTGCACTCAATGTCTGTGATGAAAGTCCAGGTTCAATTCATGACCGGGATTGTATATTGACACGGGATGTGATCTTAAATGTTTATCTTTAATTTTCTTTTCATTGCTTCTTCTATGAATGATACAAACAACAAATTGCAGAATATTTTAGTTCTACTTGCTATATATTAGTTCTTTTCATTTTCCTGCTTTTCTGTCGTCTAATTTTATAAGCCAGGTTGTTGCAGCAGACTTTGCCCTTTACTTGGCGTCATAAAATTGATCAGAGTGCAAGAACCAAAATAAACAAATAGGACATGTGTATACAAAACGACAAGTAAACACTTTTTTCAGAGTCGCGTATATATATTAGCGTGTTGGCAGAATCTTTGAAGGAAATATTTGCAGAGATTTTGCAAGTTGTCAGCATGAAAAAGGTGAGCACCAAAATAAGAAAGAAACATGGAACTTTAAACCCAAAAACTTGACCTTTTTTTTGGACCCAACAAAAAAAAAAATTGACCTTTTTTATACATATAAATGCCATATAAAGCACACCCACATGGGTGAAGATTTTGAACGATGAATTGTTCACATTTTCATGAGTGTGTCTTGCTCATAATTTCAGGACACCATGTGGGAGGCCACTTCAACGAAAGCACATTATTATATTGGGAATGCTTGGGTAAGGACCAAAGTATCATAGAAATTTAAGGACATGATAGTTGAAAAAAGCATTTAATTGGGCAAGCGACATAAATAAAAATGAACCATCTCCAGGCACGCCATGTACTGTCCTAGAAACTATGGAGATGGAGACTACACGGTCGCCGGACCAGAACTTCAACTCGGAATGGATGGGTTTATCGGAAATTGAGCATTTTCTAGATGCAAAAGGAGACACTGAGGAGGATGGAAGATTAGAAAGGCGTCGAGGTATTATGTTAGATGTCGTTTCAATGCGGAGAATCCAGGGATGAGGTTAGACTTACTTGTTCCTCTTTTCACAATTATTATTTATGATTTTAGTCTGGAATGCGAGAGATGCAGCCGAAAAAGCTTTTGGAACTGCAGTTAAGGAGTTGAGGAGAAGTCTAAAACCAAGAATAGTGGTGTTAGTTGAAACACGGTGTAGTGGGGAATGGGGATACAACACAAAAAGCAATCAAAAGGATGGGATTTCGAAATTCTATAATAGAAGAGGCGAGAGGCATGTCAGGGGGTATCTGGATATTATGGGATGAGGAAGATATCCAGATAAGAGTAGTAGCCACACATAGACAGTATATTCATTGTGAAGTGTTTGGCATCGGAAAAAGAACATGGCTCTTTACGGCCATATATGCTAGTCCAAGAGAGCAGGAGCGTCAAGATCTTTAGGATGAGATTAACAGAATGGTAGAAACCACCAATGCCCCGTGGCCCCTTGCAGGGGATTTTAATGATATAAAAAAACTAGAAGAATAGAGAGGCGGAGTGACGATTAATGAGCGAAAATGCCTTTGGTTTGCTCAACATATTGAACACTGCCAGCTGTTGGATTTAGGGGCTGAATGCCCAAGGTTCACATGGAGAGGCCCAATCACTCAAATAGCCCAAAGACTTTAAAAAAGACTGGACCAAGCCCTATGTAATGTTGCTTAGCGAAATGGATTTGGGGAGGCGTTTGTTCGAGTGGGCCCAGGATCCAATCCAACCACCACCCCCTCTTAATCTTTTTGGAAATGGAAATTGGGTGCAGGAAGGCCCGTCCATTTCATTTCGAGGCTGCTTGGATGACACAACGAGTTCAAGGAAGTGGTCAAAGGTAGCTGGAAAGGATGTAGGGACATCAGACAGGACCTGAAGGGGCTAGAGGAATGTCTGAGGCACTGAAATACACACACTTTCGGACACATTGCGAGAAAAAATAATCAACTTCTCATAAGACTTGATGGAATCCAGAAACAGTTACAAAAGGCCCAAACAATGGATTGGCAGGTTTGGAAAAGCAGTTGAACGTTGAGTTGAATGAAACTCTGATACAAGAGGAAATTTTATAGTTCTAAAAAACACGCATAAAGTAGTTAAATGAGGGGGACATAAATACCTCCTACTATCACACCAAAACTAAAGTGAGAAGAAGAAGGAATAGAGTTAATGCCCTGAAGAATGGAGAGAACGTTTGGGTGGAAGGAAAAAAGGAGGTAGGAGAGCTAGTAAATGTTTTCTTTCAATACCTCTTTACTAAAGAAGATGAGAATCGACCGTGGAGCCAGACCCGACACTCTTGGCCAATGGTAGAACATGAAGAGTGGGATGAAGTTTGTAGGCAGCCCATTAAAGTAGAAATTAAGGATGCTTTATTTTCAATTGGAGGCATGAAAACCCCAGGTGAGGATGGCTTTCCTGCCATATTCTTTCAGAAAAACTAGACTATTGTGGGGCCAAGTGTGTGCAAGGCAATTATAGACATGTGGATGAATGGGTATAGAGTAAAGGGGTTAACCAAACGTTAATTACGTTAATCCCCAAGATTGACAGGCCAGAAAAAGTAAATCATTTGAGACCTATCTCCTTATGTAATGTGATATATAAGTGCCTTTCAAAGGTGATAGTAAGGATATTGAAGACCCTCATGACAAAGTTGATTTCCCCTTTCCAAGTGAGTTTCGCATCAGGAAGACAAATCCAAGACAACATCATTATTGTTAATGAGCTCATACATTCAATGAGGGAAAAAAAAGGAAAAAAAGACTATATGGCAATTAAGATTGATCTCGAGAAAGCCTACGACCGCATAAGTTGGAAGTACATGGAAAAGGTCCTTCAAGAGACTCAATGCCCAGAGGACATGTACAAAAGGATCATGAGTTGTGTGAATACAACATCAACCAAAATCCTTTGGCATGGAGAAAAGCTTGAAGAATTCTATCCTTTTAGAGGACTCTGTCAAGGGAACCCTCTCTCCCCTTATCTATTTGTTCTTGGCATGGAAAAACTCACACACCTAATACAAGATAGAGTGAGAGAGAAAAAATGGAAGGGTATGAAAGCTGGCCGTCATGGGCCTATGATATCTCATATGATGTTTGTTGATAACTTTGTTCTTTTTGTAGAGACGGACACCCAACAACTTATGAATATTTTACAGTGTTTATAGGAGTTCGGTGAGATTTTTGGCCATAAAGTGAGCAGGGAGAAGACGCAAATCATTTTTTCTCCTAACTCACCTCGTCACATGCGAAGGGAGATATGTAGACTTAGTAGCTTTAAGCAGGTAGAGGAAATGGGAAGATACCTGGGAGCGAATATTCCCTTTCCTAGGCGTCACCAAGATAAACATGGGACAGTTGTGGAAAAAGTTATTCAAAGGCTCCAAGGGTGGAAAATGGCAAGTCCATCCTTAGCTGGCAGAGTGACCTTTGTCAAATCAATGACTAATGCCATGGCAAACTTCCACATACAACACGACAAACTCCCCAAGAGCACCACGAGTAGCATCGAGAAGCACCATCGCAAATTTATCCAGGGCGAACAGCAGAATGAAAGAAAATGGCATGCAATTGCGTGGGACACTATGTGCAAACCGAAGGTGGCTGGAAGAATAGGCATTAAAGAGTTAGACCGTATGAATAAGGCTTTCTTAATGAACCTACTATGGAGAATTCAAAAGGACCCAAATGACTTATGGGTGAAAGTAATAAGGGCTAAGTATAGGAGGGAAAGGAGGAGGTGGGGAAAAGCCTGTAGCAAAACCAGGCGATTCTAGCCTATGGAGGGAACTAGTTGGTATATGGGAAAAATTTCACTGCCATCTACTGCGTGAGGTAAGGGATGGGAAGAATACCAATGTATGGCTTGATAGATGGGTTGATAATCTACCACCTTTATTAGAACCAGTAGACCAGAGTGTAGATATTAATCCACACCTCACAATAAATAGCCTTATCAATGACCTAGGCAACTGGGAACTTTGACAGGTAGAGGAAATGCTACCCCGTGAAGCAGTAGAAATCATTAAACGATTACCTCTGCCTGTTTGTGATATGGAGGAAGATACAGTCAAGTGGAACCTATCCACAGATGGAGAGTTCTCTACTGCTAGTGCGTATAAGTGGTTGCAAGAGGATGAAGGGGGAAATCAGGATTCGGAAAGCTGGAAAATGCTGTGGAAGCTAAGGATCTCGGAAAGAGTTAGAGTATTCATATGGCAAGCACAACATGGAAGACTCCCAACCAAGTCCATTACCGGTAAGTGGGGTATAGGAGGAGTCTGATGTGAGCTCTGTAATGCCCCTAGAGAAGATCAATTACATGCGTTAAGGGACTATCCTCATGGACTGCTGGTGTGGCGACAGCTAGTTCCACCTCACCAACAGAAGGAGTTCTTCAAAAAAGATTGAAGGGAGTAGTTTAAGCCAAATCTATTGAGTACAAAAGCTAGAGAGGGCTGGGCTGAAATTTTTGCAGTAGGATGTTGGATGATATGGAAATGGCGAAATGCAAAAACTCACGGGCAAGAGGTCCAGTTGCCTCAGTTCCCTGGTATGCTTGTTAAACAATATATCCATCAATACAACCAACGATGGGAGAGAGAAAGCATAAAGGAAACTCATCGAACAATTGTGAATGTACGATGGACCCCGCCCCTGAAGGAATGATGTAAATTAAACGTGGATGGAACAGTTTCTAATTGGGATCACTCTGGATGTGGGGGAGTCATTAGAGGAGATTGTGGAGAATGGCTATGCGGATTCTCCATACAACCGAATCGTTGTAGCAGCAAAGAAGCAGAGACATGGGGAATTCTAGAAGGACTGAAGATTTGATGGGAAATGGGATTTAAAAAGGTAGAGGTGGAGAGTGATGCTGAACAGGTTGTCAAAGAACTGAATGCATAAAAGCAAATTCATGGATGTTTCTTGCTAGCACACCAAATTAAGGGATTATTAAGCAAGGACTGGCAGGTGAAAATTAACCATGTCTATAGAGAAGGAAACCGGTGCACAGATCAGTTGGCAAAGCTGAGTGTTCACTTACCGAAGAGAAGCATACGATGGAGTTGGCCTCCAGAAGTGCTACTGGAGGTACTCCTAGAAGATGCGATGGGTGTCACATTTACTCGTTTTATTGATTTGTAATTTCCAGGGTTATCCCTCTGTTTACAAAAAAAGTAAATATAGGCTAGTAGGTGTGTACAATATGTTTCGCATTGGATGTTACGGAGAAATATATTTTCAAAGTGGCAATATTTATAAAAAAATTAAGGGAGAATTACATTCTGGTCCCGCACAAGAAAAAAAATAAAGAAATTATCTCATTGACAAGTCTAGGGGTGTCACTGATAAATTTAGCATATCATTTCTTCTTCTTTTCCTTGCCCAGGATATGAATTTAATTCTCCTAAAAATTAATGCACATGTTGCAGTCTTAACAATAGTTTCCTAATAGACGTTTATCCAATAATTAATGAAAACATGACTTATAGAGTAGCATTTCATAAGGGTGAAGATTTGAATTTCATCATCCATATGGAGACTTATTTTTTTATGAAAAGTTTGTAAATTAATGTCCTTTAAATGCCTTTTAAGCTGAACGCTTGAGCTACATAAGTTAAGCTTATCTAAACCTTTTTACTCCCTCCCGTCTTTAATATACTTATATATTTAGGGAGTTGATATTGGTCTTAAATATAAGAAATATTTTTATATTTATTATTATTATTTTCTAATTTACCCTTATTATTGATATATCTCAATAATAATTAAGGAGGAGATGGAGAGAGAAAATTAATGAAGATGACTATAATGTTTTAGAAAATACATGTCATATTAATTAACTTCCTCAATCCAATCAAAATAAATAAATATGTCTTATATTAAGGAATTGATAGAGTATTTGTCAACAAAATTATGATTTTTTTTTTAAACATCCATTACATTTATTATTTGATTTATTTCTTTTGCTCCTTAATTCCCGAGTTCGACTTTATTTCTTTCTTCCACGGTACTTTCTGCGGTCCACAATATAGGGCACTTATATAAAAAAGGCATGGTCCACAATATTAGTCAAATCATATTTAATTAATGCTCTTTTTCCTGTGTTACCCCTGTAATTAATATCCACTTTCCAACTTTGCCAAACTCATTATATCCCCTCTCTAAAATAACACTCATAATGCAATTAAACACATTTCTCAATAAAAATAAAAGTAGAAAAAAATTACATTTTAAAACATATTAAATAATTTAACTATCATTTTTTATTTTTTGTGATATAATTAAAATACTCTATATCAGAGACTTGACCAGAGCGAGTTGTTGAGTTGATATAACGAGATAATCGATGGTAGTTACCATATTTGTCACGATTGAATTGAAAAATATCTTTGACTATACCAGTCAAACAGATAATCAAGTGCATTTATCTTCAAGCCTAGTGAACTGTTTTCATATCTCCATTAGTGGTTTTGAGATATGAGCCAATGGGTGCGAATGCGATGTCCATGTTATTCATTCTGAAGATCGCTTAACACTACTATAAAAAAGTAAAGTTGTGGCGCTTATAATTATATTAATTGTGGCGTTAGAGAAGTGCCACATATCTGGACGCCACTAAAAAAAGCTGTGGCGCTTGGAAGCGCCACAACATTTTAAATTTTTTTTTTAAAAAAAATACCCTCCTGTGGCGCTTGTTTGAGGAAGCGCCACAGGAGGGTCTTTTTTTTTTCTTTTTTTTTTCTTTCTTCTTCTTCTTCTTCTTTTTTTTCTTGTAGCCCTTTTTTATGTTTCCTGATTGTGAAGTTTTATATAAAATGAGTGGATTTCGTGTTTATCATTTCCACAAATTATCAATCTTTCTATTTTATATTTCAACATATTATATATATATATAAATATATAATTTTCATATTTAAAATTCAAGTTCCCCAACAATAATGTTCTTACATTAATACTCTCCAAAGCTAACATAAAAAATATCACAATACAAGAACTTGATATGTGAACACAGCACATCAACAACTAATTAAGTAAATTAAAAGATTACTAAAAAACGCAAGCTTGTTGGCAAAAAAATTTAAACAAAGCAAAAAGGCAAACGAAACAAGCTAGGTTTTCATTCTTTCCTATTAAATTAGGAACAAAAAGGCAAACGTTATATTACGATTTATCTTGACTAAAAAAAAAAATTTAAACAAAGCAAGTTAGAATGAAATAATCTTCTTCTTACAAATCTATTAATTGACCAGCGCAAGGAGTGGGAGACCATGTTGGTGATGCTAACTTGAGTGACGAGTGAGCGTGTGGGTGTGTTTTTTAGTGTGAAGATGATAGGAAATGGAGGGAGGGGGCTGACGGATCCACTAAGAAGATGAGAAAGGGAAAGTAGTTTAATGGAGGAGAGAATAGTTAAATAATTAAAGTGGAGTAGTAGTCCAAAAGAGAAGGAATGGGAGGCAGACACAGGACCACTACGCGGGAAATGAAATAATTAAGAGATACACTATCAATTTAAATTTTTTTTTTTAAAAAAAGTGGGCAAGTGTGGCGCCTAAATAAATAGGCGCCACACATTGCCTCAAATCAGCTGTGGCGCCTATTTATTTAGGCGCCACACATGCCCACTTTTTTTTTTTTTTTTTAAAAAAAATCAATGCTGCAGCTGTGGCGCTTGGTGGGTTAGGCGCCACAGCTACTTTCGCGGTCCCAAGTGTGGCGCCTGCGTAGGCAGGCGCCACACTAGGCCTCCTCAATTGTGGCACTTAATCTATTAGGCGCCATAGTTGGTACCCAAAATTAAAAAAAAAATTATAGAGGTAAAAAAAAAACAAAGAAAGAGAAGCTGTGACATTTATTTAAAGAAGTGCTACAAAATATGCACCACCTTTTATCCTTTTTGTAGTAGTGAAACTTGCTTGCACTCTTTTTGCCGATTCCGTTTTCACACTTCACATGGACACACGTACATGCAATAGCAATATAATGCAACCTCACTCGTTATGTTCTTAGAAAAATATGTATTAAAATTAAAGTTTTATATTATTTCAGGTCGTGTTATTGGTATATGCTGTTTTTGACTTTTTTCACTTACTGGACCGTGCATGCACGTGTATGATTCCTTTAACGTATTTTAGTTTATGATAATATAACTTTTATTCTCTAAACTTCTCTCAATTATTGATTTAGTTCTTGATTAATTTCTCTTGTTACACCTCAATCCTCCTAGTTTGTTGAGTTAACAAATTATGGAGATTAAATTGTACTACTCCCTCCGGTCCTAATTATAAGATAAAGTTGATTTTTTTGGAGAAATTAAAGAAGCCAATTAAATTACTTTAGAGTGTTTATATTTTTAGTATCCCTAGATTATATATTAGTTTATTAGTCAAATTAATTAGTTTGGAGAAAAAAATAAAAATATAAATACTTTAAAGTAATTTAATTGGCTTCCTTAATTTCTCTAAAAAAATCAACTTTATTTTATAATTAGAACCGGAGGGAGTAACTCAAAAAGTTATACAGATTGAGTTGTTCTAAGTTAATAAGTTATAAGGATTTAATTGCTTCGAGTTAATATTTTGTGCCTATTTGTTTTAACATCTTACAAGTACTCAAAGCTCCCGGTAAAATCCCTTCCAAACAAGCTAATCCAAATATAAGCTAAGAACTAAATTAATACTAATAGAGAGAAATCTAGGGTCCTTTTGGGCCTAATCTTCTCAATTATATCAAGGCATTTTCTTGTTCGAAAGATATTTATCATCATTTATCATTTTGGGCCTAATGTTTTCACGATTGGGCCTCCTGACAAAGTCGGAGCTTAATATGTCACAAGTTCAATTTTTTGTTTTTTTTTTTTGCCATGGTCACAAGTTCAAAATCACTCTAACCCAAATCGCCCATGCCCACTAACAGATGCTTATAAACGGAAAATTTAAAAAAGAAAAACGTAAAAAAAAAAAAAAAAATGTACGAAAGAACTTTCAGATGAAGGTTTATCTCGGAGATTTGGTAGCGCGACCTTGAACGGTCATTAGAGGGTCTCCCGCCATACAGTCACAGTTCTTACTGCTTTAACTTCCACAATGGCTGCATTCTCTGTCATCATTTCTGCTTCTCCATATCTTCTTCGACGTTGCTGCTTCCCTACTCCTTCGCGTTCCACACATCTTCAGGTACTTCAGTATCGATTGTATCTC
Organism: Inga laurina; assembly: GCA_963855925.1. NCBI lineage: Eukaryota > Viridiplantae > Streptophyta > Magnoliopsida > Fabales > Fabaceae > Inga > Inga laurina. The sequence goes on along the minus strand of OY979701.1, from coordinate 85,347,262 downwards.
ATTTTTATCATGTTCTGCACATGGTGAGGGTGAAAACTAATTCTATACAATATACGCTTTTCTTTGTTTCTTGGTGGTTGAAACCAAGCAGTTGATGTGAGCAGGGTTCATATATACGGATTCTTTGCGCATAATTGTGTATTGATTTGATGTTTACTACATTTTGTGGCTTTTTCTTTGTTGATTTGCTTTGTTCTGATGGAACCTTCAAGTAATTCTGCTTAATCCTATTTCCTTCTCCGAATTCAGGGTTCATTGTCTCAACGTTGCAATGCTATTTTCTGGATGCAGAGGCTAAGTTCGTTTCCTTTGAATCGGAGAAGGAGGTAGTATTTGTAGCTCGACACTTAGGCCCAGTTATGATTTTACTTGTTTTCTTGCTAGTACCCAATCTTATAGCACTTGAGTTACTAATTTAAACGAGCCTCTTGTTATGTTTATTCTAATTCCTAGTCTTTTGTTTTACAGTTCTCATATTGATAATGGGATTGTCGGTAAATTTACGTGTTTGGATCTAAAACAGGAGAACTTTGATATGTGCAGTCGATCAAGATGCTGAAGAAGCATTCAAGAAGACTGTGGAAATTGATAGGCTCATAGATTTGCTGAGGGAGTCAAATCCTCAGGAAGTAAGAATGTAGATACCAAAATTCCCCCAGCATTCCTTTTCATATTTTCCTTATTTTGGAAATTATTTTTAACCACAAAAATAATGGATTTTGGTTTTCTCTGTAAGTTGTCTGTGGTGCCGCTATAACTCCCCCCCGGATACAATAGATCTTAATTCATTAACTGGCTATCGAATTTAATGCTTTTTCCTGGCATTCATGGAAGGCTAGTTTGTTTGTTCTTTGCTTCTTATAGGCGATGCAATTTTGTGTTCATAGGTGAATGAGATTATTTATGATGATATTCCATTCACTCAGAACCACAAATATTTTTAGATTTCTACCGAGTTTACGTAATAATTCTTTTAAATGACATTATTGTTATTTTCCTCTGTATACAGCTTCAGAAACTTGTTGTTGAAAATATCCTTGCTTTCAATCCAAGCTTTTGGATCCGCCTTGCAGCAAGAACCGATACTTGCAAATCTGAGGATGATAAAGCTGGGTTTTTAATTTCTTAGAAAATTTCTTTATTCAGTCTCTTCGCAGTAGTGCCATTATTTAAAAAGTTGCTTTCATTTATTGTGAATATGCAGAAAGATTATGAGGAGTTGGCTTTAACTGTGATGAGCATGGTGGATCGATTGGTTCACAAGACCAATGTACTTTCTTACCACCGTTAACCTTGTGGACAAGCTTGTTTTATTCTCTTTGATGCTTCTTTTGATAATAATCCTTTATATGATTTGACTCAGGAAAAAATAGAGTCTGCTACAGATGTCCTCAAGGGAGTACTAAAACCTGTGGTTGATGATGTTGTTGAAGAGATTCCCTGGCCTCCCAGAGATCCCCAGGCCCTCACATTGATGGAAAAAGTATGTTTTCACTTTCTCTCTAATTGAGAGTGACATGTTTTATTGCATAATGGGAGATCTTGTACCCTTCAAAATTAGGCGGTTTTTTTGCACTTCCATTGAGTGACCTACTTTATGCAAAATCTCAACAAATGTTTTATGTTCCAATCTTCATCCATTGAGCTGAAATATGCATGAGATGCTCTTGAAGATCAATGATCCACCGTCAGTTTTTTTGGAAACTGAATCTGATAAAGACTGAAAGCCATCATCAATAATAAAGAACAGTAGAGTGATCTAAAGTCTAAACACAACACGGTTGCCTATGTATTCTGATAAACATAAATGAATCTCGCATCATCTAGTATTTTCTGAAGGCAAAAGTGATCAAACTTCATGCAGATTAGTATATTTTGTTTTGAAGTTTTGTAATCTGAATGAAGAGCATATATGTTGGTCAGTTGTGCTTAAACATATATTCTTTCAACGAGTCCGATCAATTTCCCAACTTATAATTTCAAATAATTAGGAAATAAGCCAAAGAGAGCAGGAAGGGCAATTGGATGAAGGATTTCTTTCAGAAGTTAGTGCGCAACTGAGACAGGTAAATCTCTTTTACTGCTTTTTATTCTACTGGAAATTATTTCAATTGCTGGTGATTCTAAAAATGAATCGAAATATTGTTCAGTTCTTGTGAATAATATTATTATGTTAATCAGTTATATGTTAAAACTATAACATGTATGAGGTATCAGAAATTTACGTAATTTTCCAAAGCTTCTTCCCCAGAGCACTCACTGCTTAGATTTTCATAGGCAAATGGGGAGGGGTTGAACTGCTTAGTTTTCTTTTCAGTTTTTCCTGCATTTATATTCGCATTACTATTACTCAGTTTTCTTATAAATTTCCAGTCTTATTAAAATAACCCCTTTAAGTCCATTGTGTAAATGCAGTAACATATGCGATACTGAGATATATATTATGTTTACATCAGTTTCCTTTTTGTGCCTCTTGTACTCGACATACGCAATGCACAGGCAAAAGAAGATGGAGATAAGCCTGGGCTGGAGGCTATGCTGCAAAAGGTTCTGCAGCTCTATGCTTCCAAGGTTCTCTCAAAACGTAGTTATGCCAAGAAAGGTATGTTTTATATGCTGATGCATCCTACTTATCACATGTATTATGTCTAACGATATGAGTATTTGCTTTTGGAATCGCAACCCTGCTTGAGAACTTGGCATATGTGTAGCTTATTACAGGACTATGATGGTGACGGGATTTATATTTAGAAGAATTAAGTAAATAATAGGAAAATAACTTATGTATCAATTTCCCTAGTATACTTCCCTGGGAAGCATATATTGACCTAAGTGGACAGTAGGAACATAGAGGACACTATATTGGGAAAGGAAGGTCAAATTTAGTGGGTCGCTAATATTTTCATTATTTGCCATGTTTGAATAATTAAGTCTTATTGTTCTTTGGTTTAGGTTGAGACTTCATTTTTCCCAAATTTTGTCTCTTTTCTGGTGTCTGCTCAAGTGCAAAGCAGGAATTTTAATCTAATCTATTCATGTGATTGTCTGTCTGACTATAGCATATCCTTGTCGCTTGACATAAATATATAATCAAGCTCTGCGTGCTCTTGTTGCAGGGGAGGAAGTTTTGAAGGCCGAACAGCTCCTTGAAACTATAATCCAAGGTGTCTTCATCACCGCAGAGTGTCATGTCTTAGGAAATGACCTTATTTATGTTCTCAAGTGAAGGTTCCCAGGCTGGACTTCATTTTTAAGGAATTTCATTTAGGTTGATAAATTTGCAAGGTTAAATGAGTTAAATCAGTATGATATTATGAAAAGAATAGTAGGCACAGTTTGTAGCGTCTCCTGACCGTGCATGTAACATAGAGTTGATTTTTGGCACGACGAAAGACTAGTGCAAAAGCTCGGTTGGACACTAATATAGTAAAGACATCAAATTGGTATATATACAATCCTGCAGTTTCGAGTTATAGCATCTCGGTGATTAAAAGTTTCATCACTATGAGCAGAGTAGCTAGATTGATAACGAGCCCATTTTTATTCCCATACGCAGTTACATTAGTCCCATTGACCAATTATTGGTTTCTTGCAGCCCCTGAAGAAGAATGGAACAATGTTTTGATCAAAGGGTTGACAATCGGCGCAGGGGAAGTTTCACCTGAGGAACTCGATGCTGTCGTGAAAAAACGAATTGAGCGCACTTTGATTAGAACTGTGAGACAAAACTCTGCCTCTGTAGATTTCATTATTCTTTGTATCTTTCTCTTCCTTTTAACTGATGCGGTTCCCTTGATTTGTCCTTGAAAAACAAAGGAGGGAGGTTCTTACCAGCAGCGTATTCTAACAGAATATCTGAAAGGCATCGAATCTAGAGCTGAGGAAATTGTTCAAGCTTTTCAGGGGAAACGGCAATAACATTTTTTTCATAGCTGAAGATCAATTCGACGCGATTTATTACGATGATATTCTGCTTGATGCACGATGTGACTCTCCCTTAACCTTTTGTTGAGGATATAAAACGAATCAACCCTTGGTGTGCATGGAGAAGTTTATAGTATCTGGCTTCTATCAGAGGTAGTAACCTGCTCATATTGATATGTCAATGAGCCTTAAGAACATGGTCTGGTCACTTTTAGCTTGTAATATATACAGTAGAAGGTTATGGATTGAACTATGTATCCAGGAACAAAATAAGTGATATTTAATGCTGAAATCTAGCGATTTATTATTCCTCTTGTATAATTGGCACATGGATTTGGATGTGTAATCTGTTTGGATGGGATGCAATTTTAAGTTGAGAGGCATGTCTGTTTGCCTCTCTTGGTTTGGGCTCAGACTTATGTAACTCAAGATTGTCAACTGACTTTTTGACTGGGTTATCATCTGATTATGTTTTGTTAGATAAATGTTATTATTTGATAACGTAAACATTAAAATTTTAATATCGGTATTTTTTGTTAACAGCCATTAAGAGTACAGGACTGAAGCCTCTTCATTAACAACAAACGTTTTCAAAAAAGTCTAATCTTTGTCAAATATAAAGAGCCCCGTTTTGTTTTACATTTTTCTTATAAAAACAAGCTATACCTCCCGGGATAGTGTTGTCCCCAGAGGTATAGTGTGGAATGATAAAAACTTATTGGGAAAAAATAGAAAAAGAATTTTAAAATTGTAAAATAATCAGGTTATCAGGAGTTGATAAAGAAATGACGAAACTTGATAAGTAATTCATAACTCATTTTTTGGGAAATATCTAATTTAAAATTTTACAATTTCAAAGTTTTTTTCCTGTTTTTTTCACCAAAATTATTTTTATCATGTCTTTTTGTTGAAAAAAATATGTATGTTTATAAAAAAAAAATATAAACTAGCTTAGAGCTGACATTACTACCATTTGAATATTTAGTGTGTTCTTAGCTAAACTGCAGGTATCAAGATAAGCATGGTGATTCTAGGGGTTATTTGTCAGAAATAATGAGACGATATTAATCAATACATAATCATGATCACTATCCATATCATTACTTTTACACGTTTTTTCATAGATAAAGAATCATCCTCCTTTGTTTTTTTCCCCATTGACCTGAAAGTCATCGTCCTTTGTTTAAACCAAGCGTAACTAATAAATTCAGTATCTTTTATAATGTTGTAACTTGCTAAGTCTAATACTACTATTATATCAAAGCTCTTCAGTCATTGTTAAAAAAAAAAAAAGGAAAGAAAAAGAAACAATTCCAACAGTTGAAAACTAGCATCACACTTGATATATGGAAATTTACACAAATTGTCCATATACTCCATCATAAGTCATCCATCGGGTTTAAAGGATGCGTAACTAATTCATACACGATATTTTATAACCTCCAATCTTGTAGTGTAGGTAATAATGTAAGTAAAAGTGTACATTTAGACTATTAATAATTATATAGATGTTTTATTACTCTCTCATTTTAAAATTTGTATTTCTTAATAAAATAGTGCTCACCAAATACAATTTTTAACCATCTTTGAAAGAATTAATACCCAAAACTATATTTTTAGTCTTTTAATTTTATATAAATTTTCAGTTCCATTAACTTTAAATTGGTATTTTGATTTCAACCCTTTTATCTTTAATGGTGGTTGATAAAATGGGTGATATTAAAATTTTAACCTCCATAATCAGTGCAATTCTGACCAACTTCAAGAAGTTTTAATCCAAAATCCTTTAATAACTTTTCTCCTTCCCTTTCTTGCTTTCTCCCTCTAAAATTAGGATACGATCTATAAAAACTAAAGAGTAAAAACACTCAGATCTAGGAGGTGTCCGCAAATCCTCCTACTTTTCATGATCCTTTGTTCTAGTTTCGCCTCCTGTTAGAGTTTTCTCAAGCTGATGGATTTATATTCTTTTGTTTTCAAATTATCGCGTAGCTTTGAAGTTTAATGCAGAGCTCTTTACCGACGGTTTTGTTGTTCGACGTGAATCAGTGGTTTAGTGTTTCTCGTTGAGTTCGATTTGGGTTTGATTTAGCTGAGTGGGGCTTCTGTGATCTGCTGGATTCGTCAGGGTGTTTGATTGACTTGGGTACCGCGGGAAGTCGGGAACTGATCTTGGGACGACGTGATCCTCTAAGATGTTGACGAAGTTCGAGACCAAGAGTAATAGAGTAAAGGGACTGAGTTTCCACAGTAAGAGACCGTGGATCCTGGCAAGTCTTCACAGTGGCGTGATTCAGTTATGGGATTATCGCATGGGCACTCTCATTGACAGATTTGACGAGCACGATGGACCTGTACGAGGCGTCCACTTTCACAAATCGCAGCCGCTTTTTGTCTCTGGAGGTATCTGATTTACTTTTCATTTGCCTTTCCTTCGAACTTGTTATTGCGAATCCGATAATTTAAACTTGTAGATATGCTTCTTTGGCAATAGCTGTAGTTTGATTGCTATTGGAGGAAAAATCGTGGTTCATATTATTTAGATTAGTTGAAGACGTGTAGATCTAGCTTAATTATTACTGATTGCCTCCCTTTAAAAAGAAAATCAAATATGTAAAATTTGAACGTTAATATATACTTCCAACTACTATGAGATCGAGGTTTAGGTCGAGATGACAATACTAGACCCAGTGTGCCGTTCGTGTGTGTATCTGATGAAAGGTTGAGAGATCGTTATCAACTTCCTATATTTTTGTATGCTATATGCGTCTATCAGAGCATAATAAATTTTACTTGTTATTTCATTTCTCTTAGCTTAGTTGGATCGCTTCAGAATACTATTCTTGATTGATTTGTCTCTTGTTGTTTAAATAGTAAATAGTTTTAGTTGTGTTTCACTTTGACTCACGATATGGAAGTTTCTCTGCTGGTAATGCTGTAGAGTGAGAAATGTTTTTGATCGAGAAGAATTAGTCTATTCTCATCAATCATAATTTAATGATTATGGGAAGTTCTATTTGTTTTCTTTTGGCAGGGGATGACTACAAGATAAAAGTTTGGAACTACAAGATGCATAGGTGTCTGTTCACTCTTTTGGGGCACCTGGACTATATCCGCACTGTGCAGTTTCATCATGAGTTCCCATGGATTGTGAGTGCCAGTGATGATCAAACTATTCGTATTTGGAACTGGCAATCCCGTAACTGTATATCTGTGTTGACTGGCCACAATCATTATGTAATGGGTGCATCTTTCCACCCTAAAGAGGACCTCGTTGTTTCTGCCTCATTGGATCAGACTATTCGGGTTTGGGATATTAGTTCTCTTAAAAAAAAGATGGCTTCTCCTTCTCCTTCAGATGACTTGTTGAGATTTAGTCAGATGAACACGGACCTTTTTGGTGGTATTGATGCTGTTGTCAAGTATGTTTTGGAAGGTCATGATAGAGGAGTCAATTGGGCTGCATTCCATCCCACACTCCCTCTCATTGTCTCAGGAGCAGATGATAGGCAGGTTAAAATTTGGAGAATGAATGGTAAGCCTCGAAAACAAGAATATCTATGCAACCACTCTGTTTCTTCTCTCTCATATTTGCTATTGAATCTTTTCTTGGATCCTTCTATTATTAGCTGATATTTGTGGGCGAAAGTAAGCACATTTGCGTTCTGTTTCCTGTTTTTAGCAATAACATATATGGAATAACTCCTTTCTTTATCTGTTTTGCTTGCCATTATTTTAAAACAAGATTAATAGAATAGCTTCTTATTTTGTTTACAGAGACAAAGGCTTGGGAAGTGGACACTTTAAGGGGGCACATGAATAATGTATCATGTGTTATGTTCCATTTAAAACAAGACATAATTGTCTCCAATTCTGAGGACAAAAGTATTCGAGTATGGGATGCGACAAAGAGGACTGGACTTCAAACTTTTCGACGGGAACATGACCGTTTTTGGATTCTTGCTGCACACCCTGAAATGAATCTGTTGGCAGCTGGTCACGATAGTGGTATGATTGTCTTTAAACTAGAGAGAGAACGACCAGCCTTTGCAGTTAGTGGAGACTCTGTACTCTATATAAGGGAGCGGTTTTTGAGACTCTATGAGATTTCAACACAACATGATACACAATTGCTTTCAATTCGACGACCTGGTCTCAATCAAAGTCCCAAAACTCTTTCCTACAGTCCAACTGAAAATGCTGTCCTCCTTTGTTCAGATGTAGATGGGGGATCTTATGAGTTATACGTCATATCCAAGGATGGAAGGGGTGATATGCAAGATGCAAAGAAAGGAGCTGGAGGATCAGCTCTTTTTGTGGCCCGGAACAGGTTTGCTGTGCTTGACAAAAGTAATAACCAAGTTCTATTGAAAAATTTGAAAAATGAGTTTGTTAAAAAGAGTGCTCTCCCGATAGCCACAGATGCTATCTTCTATGCGGGAACAGGTAACTTATTATGCAAGGCAGAGGATAGGGTGGTTATATTTGATCTTCAGCAGAGGATAGTTCTTGGTGATATTCAGATACCCTTTGTCAAGTATGTTGTTTGGTCCAATGATATGGAACGTGTTGCCTTGCTCAGCAAACATGGCATTGTCATCGCTAGCAACAAGCTTGTACATCAATGTACTCTGCATGAGACAATCCGTGTAAAAAGTGGAGGCTGGGATGACAATGGTGTTTTTATTTACACAACTTTAAATCACATCAAATATTGTCTTCCAAACGGAGACAATGGCATAATAAAAACACTTGATGTCCCAATTTACATTACAAAGATTTCTGGAAATACAATCTTCTGTTTGGATCGAGATGGGAAAAGTAGGGCCATAGTTATTGATGCTACCGAGTATTTATTCAAACTTGCTCTGCTGAGGAAAAGGTATGATTTTGTTATGAATATGATAAGAAACTCACAACTTTGTGGGCAGGCTATGATTGCTTACCTACAACAGAAGGGTTTTCCTGAGGTTGCTCTTCATTTTGTTAAGGATGAGAGAACTCGGTTTAATTTGGCTCTTGAGAGTGGGAACATTCAAATAGCAGTTGCATCAGCTACATCAATTGATGAGAAAGATCACTGGTATAGGCTGGGAGTTGAGGCTCTTCGCCAAGGTAATGCTGGTATAGTGGAGTATGCATACCAGAGGACCAAAAATCTGGAGAGATTGTCATTCCTTTATCTTATAACCGGAAACATGGAAAAACTTTCCAAAATGTTGAAAATTGCTGAAGTCAAGAACGATGTGATGGGTCAATTTCACAATGCCTTATATTTGGGGGATGTCAGTGAACGTGTTAAGATCTTGGAAAATGCGGGCCATCTGCCCCTTGCTTACATCACTGCATCTGTTCATGGGTTGAATGATGTTGCAGAACATCTTGCGGCTGAACTGGGGGATAATATTCCTTCTTTGCCAGAGGGAAAAGTACCAACACTCCTGATGCCCCCATCCCCCATTTTGTCTGCTGGTGATTGGCCTCTTCTTAGGGTTATGCGAGGCATATTTGAAGGTGGGCTTGACAATATTGGTCAGGATGGGATTGATGAAGAGGATGAAGCTGCTGATGGTGATTGGGGTGAGAGGCTAGACGTGGGTGATGAAGATGGCTTACAAAATGGGGAAGTGACGAGCATACTGGAGGAGGATGGAGATGCAGCTGAAGAAAAAGAAGAAAGAGGATGGGATCTTGAAGATCTTGAACTTCCTCCCGAATTAGATACCCCTAAGGCAGCTGTAAACAACCGTTCCTCAGTGTTTGTTGCCCCAACATTTGGCATGCCAGTGAACCAGATATGGATCCAAAAATCATCTCTTGCAGCTGAACAGGCTGCTGCTGGCAACTTTGACACTGCAATGCGGTTGCTTAATAGGCAACTTGGCATTAAAAATTTTGCTCCTTTCAAATCACTCTTTCTTGATCTTCATACTGGTAGCCATTCGTATCTGCATGCATTTCCGTCAGTTCCAGTGGTTTCCCTGGCAGTTGAGAGAGGATGGAGCGAGTCTGCTACCCCAAATGTGAGGGGTCCACCAGCACTTGTGTTCAATTTCTCTCAATTGGAAGAGAAGCTTAAAGCTGGTTATAGGGCAACAACATCTGGGAAATTCACTGAGGCTCTTCGGCTTTTCACTAGCATTCTTCATACAATTCCTGTAATTGTCGTTGAGTCAAGAAGGGAAGTTGATGAAGTGAAGGAGTTAGTTATCATTGTTAAAGAATATGTCTTGGGTCTGCAAATGGAGCTGAAGAGAAGGGAAATGAGAGATAATCCAGTACGCCAGCAAGAGCTTGCAGCATATTTCACTCACTGCAACCTTCAAATGCCTCACCTGAGGCTTGCCTTGCTAAACGCGATGACGGTCTGCTACAAGGCAAGGAACCTGGCCACTGCTGCTAATTTTGCCAGGAGGCTGCTTGAAACCAATCCCACCATTGAAAACCAAGCTAAGACGGCAAGACAAGTGCTAACAGCTGCAGAAAAGAATATGACAGATGCCACTGAATTAAACTATGATTTCCGGAACCCATTTGTGATTTGTGGTGCAACCTATGTGCCAATCTATCGAGGACAGAAGGATGTCTCTTGCCCATATTGTAGTTCCCGGTTTGTGCCCAGTCAGGAGGGGCAGCTATGTAGTGTTTGCGACCTTGCAGTTGTAGGTGCAGATGCTTCTGGTTTACTATGTTCTCCTTCGCAGATACGATGATTAAAGTTGTGGACATGGACCACACTTCAACCACAGTTTCAGGTCACTATTTAGAAAGAATGAATATTGTTTGATCCCCCGACTCTTAGCATACAAAGTAACTGATAGCAATGGCAAACAAGTTCCCCGTGGCTTGTTAATGTCCTTTTTGTGTCCATCTTCTTACTTCTATTTGGTTGATAATAGTTTTTAATATATAATGAGGTAATAAGCACATTTTGAGTAATTCAACCTTTGGCTACTTATTTTTCTTCGTTGTTCAAAGACAAGAAAGCTCATGTTTTTTTTTTAAAAAAAAAAAATCATTTTTCTTATAGAAAGGCAAACTTGTGGATGCAAGCAAGATGCTTTGGGTAATGTTTCTTATTTTTCTCAATCAATGTTTCACTTGATTGGCTGTGAAAGAAATGTTTTGGTTTGAGTGGTTTAAGAGAAGTTAAGTGTTAATGATGGTAGTTTCCCAGAGCTGTATGCGAGCAACACTATTTCAGCATTGATAACTTGCTGTAAAATATCCAATTTGATATGGGGCTTCGCATGTTTGTCAGTATACTCCGTGGACACGAATGTTTTGCTGAAACTAGCATTGCAATTTGATGGTGGGTCTTGACAAAAAAAAAAAAAAGGGCCCACATAAGGAAAAGCAGGGCAGCAAAATTGTTGTACGATGTCTACTTGATAAGTAGTAGTGGGAAAACGGGCCGGTCATGGGCTTATGCCAAAACGGGCCATAAAAGGTATCAATTTTAGCGGCCCAGCTCATTTAGTAAAAGCCCATGGGTCGCTAGGCCTGTTTAATGTTTTCCGCTTCCTGCATGCTTAAACACTAAAATACCTAATTTAAAATATAAATATTATAAAAACTAAGTTAAAACATTAAATATTATCTATATTTAACAAAATACAAACACTAAGACCATAATCCAAACTAAAACTAATGTTTACACACAACCATCATTTCACTAGTCAACCACAATTAAATAAATTAGTAGGTAAAATTATAATCATAAACTAAATACTAAATAATATGAATAACATTGTCATTACTATCAATGTCATCAGGTCCGAGTCCAAAAAAACCAGTGGAAATTGCGGCCCGGCCTATTTATTTGAAACCCGGCGGCTTGGGCCTGTTTAATGTTTTTTTTGTTTCTTATACGCTTAAAGACTAAAATACCTAATTTAAAACATAAATATCATCAAAACTAATTTAAAACATAAATATTATCCATGTTTAATAGAACAAAGACACTAAGATCAATAAGAGAGGCTATGGCGAGAGTCCAACCTTGAAAAGGTCAGCCGACACTGATAGTCACCCTTAAGGAGTGAGGTTGTGTTGTCGTGGTTGGTGGATGATGGTCCTCTGGTTGAGAGTCGAGACTCATGAGGCGGTGGTGAGGGAGAGCCGGAGAGGGGAGGGTCGTGGGATTGAGGTGGTGAGGTGTGAGGTTTGAGTCAGAGTGAAAGCGTCTTTAATCTAAGGGTTGGGTTAGGTTAGGTTAACTCCGTATCTCTGCCAATTGTCCTATTCCTAGTTAAGAAAAAAAATTAAACGAGTCATTCTAGAGGCTCTAAATTATAAGCCTGGCTTTGACATACTCAAGCCTAAACGGCCCGACCCGTTCCTAGCTCTACCCATGCGGTTTGCTTTAGGCTTGGGGAAACCTTCCAGTGCAGTACGGTATTGTTGTGACTTGGTGACGCTAGTTGGCAATGAAGGGTCCTATGGACAACGTCCAATCATGGTATTTTTCCCCTATAAAAAAATCTTTGGATTCAAAAGTTATGAGTATTTCTACACATTTAAAAATTGGTTTATTCAATTATTACTCTTTCTATCTTTAATATAAAACATAATTAAATTTTTTTTGAGAGATTAAGAAAGCTAAATAAGTTAGTTAATTATAATATATGTTATGTATCATTTGATTGTATATTAGTTTATAAGTCACACAAATTAATTTAATATAAAAAATAAGTATAACAAATACGTTAAAGTAATTTATCTAAACTTTTTTTTTTTTAAATCTTATATTAAAGAGGATAGGAGTATTTGACATGCATGGCCACACAACATAAGATGCTCCCTCCAAAGTCCACGCGCTTTCATAACCCTTTTCTAATAAATCTAGAACGGGAACTTGAGGAGGAATTAGTAGGGGCAATGATGCAAGAAGAGTTACTATGGTACCAAAAGTCTAGGGGATTATGGATCAACCATGGGGACAGAAACACGAGATATTATCACAACAAGACTATGGTCAGAAGAAGGAGGAACAAGATTCGAAGCCTAAAAAATGATGAGGGAGTATGGGTAGAGGATGAAGATACTATCGGTGCAATGTTTCAGGACTTTTATGTCAATTTATTTTCAGAGGAAGATGTTAACAGAGAATGGCATGTGACTAGACATCAGTGGGGGGAAGTAAGTGGTGAAGAGTTAAGGAGGATAGGGAGAAGTTTAGATGAGGAAGAAATAAGGAGGGCTTTCTTTAATATAGGGGGGTTTAAAGCTCCTGGAAAGGATGGATACTCGGCGATCTTTTACCATAAGAATTGGGAGGTGGTAGGTAAGGAGGTGGTTGAGTTGATGAAGCGTTTGTGGGAAAGACCGGAAGGGGTGGAGGAACTGAATGCCACTCTCCTTGTATTAATTCCAAAATTGGATAACCCAGAGTTAGTCACACAATTTAGACCAATTGCTTTATGCAATGTGCTCTATAAAGGATTTACCAAGATTTTGGTGAGTAGACTAAAGGGGATTATGGATAAAGTTGTATCTCCCTTTCAGGCTAGTTTTGTACCAGGACGAAATATTCAAGAGAATATTATAATTGCCAAAGAGGTGACTCACATGATGAACAGAATGAGTGGGAAGAGAGGGTATATGATAATTAAGATTGATTTGGAGAAAGCCTATGATCGACTAAATTTGGGGTTTGTTATAAGAGTGTTGGAGGAGCTAGAGATCCCAGAATGTATGGTAAATATCATTAAAAACTGTTTATCATCAGTTAAAATGCGGCTGTTGTGGAATGGAAGCAAGAAGGAGGAGTTCAAGCCTACTAGGGGGATTAGACAAGGGGACCCCCTCTCTCCGTACCTATTTGTGCTTGCTATGGAGAAGCTATCTCATATCATTGCAGATTCAGTGGATAGCAATCAATGGAAACCTATAATGGTAGGGAGAAATAAGGTATGCATTTCACATTTACTTTTTGCAGATGATTTGCTATTGTTCTGTGAGGCGAGTGTGGAACAAATGAGTAATGCTCTTGCGTGTATGGATCTGTTTGGTCAAATCTCAGGGCAAAAGGTAAACCCAAGGAAAACCACTATATTCTTTTCCAAGAATGTCCCTAGGGATCAACAGAATATAATCAGCAGTATGAGTGGCTTTCAGCGTAAGGAGGACTTAGGGAGGTATTTGGGGGCATATATAACTCAGGGTAGGAACTCTAGGGCCAAATTCCAGTTTTTGATTGATAAAGTTCAGAGGAAGCTTAGTGGATGGAAGGCACACTCATTGTCACTAGCAGGGAGGCTCACTTTAGTCCACTCGGTTACATCCCAGGTTGCAAACTTTCAGATGCAACATGATCACATTCCATCTGGGGTGTGTAATGAGATAGAGAAGCTACAGAGGAACTTCATTTGGGGATCAGAAGAAGGAAAGAAGAAGTTGCATGCCGTCAGCTGGGAAGGGGTATGTAGACCTAAGGAGGAAGGAGGGGTGGGTATAAGAAGAATGAAGGAAATGAATGCAGCATTGTTGGGCAAAATTAGTTGGAACATGTTGGCCAAGCCTGAAGGGTTATGTGCTAGAGTTCTAAAAGCAAAATATGGAAGAGGAGCCGATTTGTTTGTAGAATGTAGAGTGAAGAACCATGACTCCTTACTCTGGAAGAATGTAGCAGAGATTTGGCCTGACATTACCAGAGAGGTGGGATGGGAGGTGCGAAATGGAAGAAGTACCAAATTCTGGATGGATAGGTGGTTAGGAATCAATGGGAGATTAGTAGAGCATTGTGTGGATTCTGAACATGTTATTGATGAGGAACTGATGGTGCAACAGATCGTGGGTAGGGATGGAGAGTGGGATTGGCCCTGGTTGGAAGGAAAGCTTCCGCATCATATCTTGCAATTAATTAAAGCAGTTCCTTCTCCTTGTGCTGAGGATGGACAAGATAGGGTGGTATGGAAAGGAAGTAGAGGTAGTGAGTTTTCAGTAGCCCAATTGTATCAGAGAAGGCGAGGGGTTGTAGATGGGGTCAGGGAAGAAATTTGGAAACATGTGTGGAAGGTAAAGGTCACCAGAAGAATTCAAGTCTTCTTATGGTTGGCAGTGCAAGATAGGTTATTCACAGCCTTACGAAGATCCAGAATCCTCGGGGGAGAGCCAAATTGTGGTAGGTGCAGAGTTGGGGTTGAAGACTATGACCATGTCTTAAGAAGCTGTCCTGAATCTCGTGTGATATGGGAGGCGCTAGGTGCAACCAAGGTATGCCCTCAGTTCTTTACTATGCCTATTTCAGCTTGGTTTTTGGATAATCTAAGTAGTAGAGCGGATTGGGCTACCATTTTTGCTATTTGTTGTTGGATGATTTGGAATTGGCGTAATAGATTGTTATTTGAGGAGGGGTTTACCATTCCTAACCGGCCTGAGCACTTTATTTATAAATATGTTGATGAGTGTCTAGCATCCAATAGAAAGTATGATGAGTTGGGGTTAAGAAAATACCCGAAGGAAGTGAAATGGAGTTTTCCAAGTGAAGGTTGGGTGAAGTTGAATTTCGATGGAGCTGCAAAGGGTTGTCCAGGGGCGGCAGGATGTGGTGGGGTGTTGAGGAAGGCTGATGGTAGTTGGTTGAGTGGTTATAGTGTACAACTAGGGATCTGCGATGCGATTACGGCTGAACTCTGGGGAGCGTTTCATGGCTTGATGTTGGCGCAGGAGTTGGGCATCCCCAGAATTGTAGTAGAGGGAGATTCGACTTCGGCGATTCACTTAATACAGGAGGCTTGGATTCAAGGTAAGTCAATTAATAGGATTCTCAGCACGTGTTTAAGACGGATAAGAAGAATTATGCAGGTTTGTTTCTCTCATACACTTAGGGAAGGTAATACAGTAGCGGATTGGTTAGCTAATCATAGTTATAATTGTGAGAACAATGTAATATATTATGATAGCCCACCACTTCAGGTGGTGCCATATCTGTACAGTGATCATGTAGGTGTTGTTTACCCACGAGGTTGTTTTGGTTGAGTAATGAAACAGATGGCATAATGCCCAATTTTTACCCAAAAAAAAAAAAAAAAAACAAAGGGTATTGAAAAGACTCGTTCTCTTTGCCCCTCCACATCCGCGTCAATTGAGTCATTCTAAAGCATTCCAAGTTTTCTGATTTTTGAGTAGAAAAAAATTCTTCACCCTAGTTTCATCGAAAGTAAAAGTCCTTGAATGTCATTTTACTATAATTATTGGCTAGCGAACAATTTGATAAATATTTTTTAGGGAAAATTCCTATAAAATATCTTTGAAATAGGGAAATCCCTAATCAGTACTCTGAAATTAAAAAATCTAGATCAATCTCGCGCCAGTACGGATGAACAGTGTGGACGGCGCCAAAAGACGATTTTTCCCGTCTGCTCTCATTCTCGCCACTTCAAAAATAACAACACGTGGTTCTTAACTAACAACTCTGTATTCTTGATTAACAACTCTAATTTCATTTTTTTACTTTCACAATAACAACACCGGTTTTGTTATTAGCAACTCCGGATTCTTGATTAACAACTCCGCTTTATTTTTCCACATATTCGCATCTCAAAAATATAGTGTTGTTAATGTAAAATACGGTGTTGTTAATAAAGAAAGATGTGTTATTATTGGCCCTGAAACTTAAATTCTGAAGTTGTGAACTAAGAAATGAGAGTTGTTAATGTAGAATATGATATTATTAATAACAACATCGGTGTTGTTATTATGAAAATAAAAAGATGAAGTGGAATTGTTAATCAAGAATACAGAGTTGTTAATCAAGAATCCGGAGTTGTTAATCGAGAGGGCGTGTTGTTAATAAAAAAAGAGGTATTATTATTGGCCTTGAAACTTAAATGAGGAAGTTGTGAAACAAGAATACGGAGTTGTTAATTAAAAACCATGTGTTGTTATTTTTGAAGTGGCGAGAATGAGGGCTGAAGGGCAAAATCGTCTTTTGGCACCGCCCGCACTGTTCATCCGTACTGATGTGGGAATGATCCGGATTTTTTTTTATTTCAGAGTACTAATTAGGGATTTCCCTATTTCAAAGGTATTTTATAAGGATTTTCCCTATTTTTTATGATAATTAAGAATGAGAATGATGATGAATTTATATTTAATATCAAATGAAAAGGATTAAATTAAACATTCTGTTTCATTTATATGATTGGATGAAAAGAGTTTAAGCATTTTGGAAAAAATCAAATGACTTTGATACTTTTAATATAAATTTATATCAAAATATTCATTTTTAATTTTTAAATGATTATGAAATCAATAATTCATTTATTAAGTAAAGTGATTTCATTTTTTTTTATTTATAAAAATTGTTTCAATCATTAGTAACATGACAATCAGTTTAGTCAATATAATATACTATTTTTAGTCCTAAATATAAGATAAAGTTGACACTTTTTTTTAGAAATTAAGGAAGCTAAATAAATTACTTAATCATATCATATATCATGTATCTTTAGATAATATGTTAATTTATTAGTTAAACTAATTAGTTTGAAGAAAAAAATAAAAATAAAAATACTCTAAAGTAATTTAATTAGCTTTTTTAATTTTTCCAAAATAATTAACTTTATATTATAATTAAGATAGAAAGGAATAGTTCGTTATTCAACATGCATAATGCTGGCCAAAAAAAAAAAGCATAATATTGTTTAAAAAAACAAAAAATTCCTTCCATGGAAGCGCGTCAACCCACTTTCTACTTTATAGTACAAGTGTGTGTTTGGCAAGCACCAAAATCATGATTTGCGCAACCCGAGATAAAACTTCTCTCACACACTTACCTCGTAAGTCGTAAAAGCTATTAAAAAAGCTAATTCAAACACACACAAGTAGAGCTAAAATTTGATGGGAAGTTGCTGCAAACTAACGAGCACGCGAGTAGAAATGGTAAAGTATCGACCATCTTTTATTTTTTCATATTTTATCAGTTATGTGTGTGTTTGGTTGGGCTTATTTTTGGATAATAAGTTTTTATTACGTAAGTCGAGATAAAACTCATCTCACATACTTATCTCGTATACCGTGAATTACGATTTATAAGCACTTATTGCCCAAAAATAAACTATTCCAAACAAGCGCTATATATCTTTTCTTTAATGTATTTCCTATATGTTTTATTAAATATAAAAATCATACAGAATGTAAAAATTTAAAATTCTATATATTCTATATGCTGCAGCAATCCATTTTTTATTTTGCCTTTTTATTGTTAATTTTTATTATTATATTTTGTCATAATCGTATGTTGATGTCAGATTTGAATGAATAAGTTCTCACTTTAAGCTAGAGCCGGTAATATGGGCCCAACCCATGGGCTCAACCTGTGAGCCCGCGGGTTTTGACGGATTTTCCCAACCCGCAAAAATGCGGGCCGCATAGGCCCGCACCGCATAACCAGCGGGTTGATGCGGACCAGCTCGTGGGTTGGCAAGTTGGTCCGCAAAATTTTTTATTTTTTATTTACATATAATAATTTTATAAAACTTATAAGTTTTTCACTCCTATCTTGGTACCTCTCAATCCAAAGAGAAAAAATATTTGCCTCTTCCCTTCTTCTTTAAACAAAATTATTATATCTTTGTTGCTTGAGGATGAGTTTATGTTTTGTTTATAAACTTTAATAAATTTGATAACTTTATCTCTTAAATTGTAGATTATGTTTTTAAATTTTTATAAGAGAAATGATTGATACTAGGAAAATAAATTTAATTATTCATATATGTGTCTCATATTTTCAATCCTCTTTAAAAAGTAGAATTTTTTTTTTCAAAAAAAAAATTCAGGTCCGCGGGCTGGCCAGCAACCCGCACATTGCGGGTTAGGGTTGGCATTTTGCCAGCCCGTAGAAGTGCGGGCTGCATAGGCCCGCACCGTGCGGGCTAGCCCGCAACCCGCGAGCTGACCCGTATTCCCAACTATACTTTAAGGGAGTCTATGACAACATCTCAAACTAAGATTTTAAACTTAAGTTTACGCAAATTAAGATAAAACTCCTTTCATACACTTACCCTGTAAATCGTAAAAACTATTTTTAAAAGTTAATCCAAAAACACAATAAATCGTACATTGATGTCAGATTTTGGTGGAATCACAAGAATACCCCGCCGACAACAAAGGCTAATCTTTCTGGAGGGCAACAGACACACTACCCTCAACATTAGAAAGCGACAAAAGCAAGGCAGGCATGTCTCAGCCCCGAAATAAAAGTAAATAGAGATTCCCATCATCATCATCTCTCACACAAAAAGAGGCATCATCATCGTCGGACAAATTTCTCACCATCTTCCTCCCTTCTCTGCGACTTATTTTTACCCTTGCGATTACCATAGCCATGGCGGTTCAAGTAGTATCACCTTCTTCGGCTGGCTTCACCAGCAAAACCAAGTATAGATACGATGTTTTCCTGAGTTTCAGAGGCGAAGATGCTCGCAAATGCTTCACTGTGAATCTCTATGATAATTTACACAAGAGGGGAATCAACGCCTTTATTGATGACAGAATGCTTGGTAAAGGGAACCAATTGCACCTTCTCTTTTTAAAGCCATAGAGAAATCAAGGATTTCCATTATTGTGTTCTCTAAGAACTACGCAACTTCCACATGGTGCCTTGATGAACTGGCTCATATCATTCAATGTAAGAAGGAGAAGAACCAGGTGGTTATGCCCTTATTTTACAAAGTGGATCCGATGGATGTTCAATATCAGAGAAACAGCTTTGAGGAAGCTATGGTTGCTCTTGAAGAAAGGTTCAGAATTGACGCAGAGAAGGATAGAAAAAGCTTTGGGGAAGAAAGAGCTGCTCATGAAGATCGGTTGAGAAAGAACCTGGAGAAACTGCAGACATGGAGGTCTGCTTTGTTTGAAGCTGCTAGTTTGTCATCAGCTTGGCTTTTCCAAGATGGTTACACATCTCCTTTTATTCTCTTTTTTGGATTGCCTTCACATGATGAAATTTTCAAATAATTACTGGTTGCTGATGATTTAACACCCAGTTCATGGTGAATTTTTCATAAATTTTGGTCTTACTCGTATGATTATTTTATCTGAGTATATAGTCTTGGAGTATTTTTAAATAATTATAAACAAGAAGGTCTTAATCAAGTTTATTAAAACCGGATTGGATTCTGTATCCATCAAGTAGTGGTTCAAAAGTTAATAGGTGAGATTGGGGTTAAATGGGAGTTATTCTGGGTCAGACAGGAGGAGGTGAAGATTTTAGGGTTATTAATATAAAATTTTAAATAAAATATAAAAAATGAATTATATTTTATTCAAATAAAATATATGCCGAATTAGGTTGTGGCTGGATCAGATCAATTAGGTGATCGGTTGGCCGATTTCTGTCTCAAATCTGCTAGTTAGGTTGGGGTATTTTTACCATAAATATTTTAATATAGTTTTTTGATCGTAAATGTTCCGGGTGACCAACAATAACCCTTTCAGATCCAATGTGACATGGCTCTTCAGAAATCGAGTAGAAGATATTAAACAGGGTATCTATTGTTGTTGAGAGTTATGTTCTACTTTTGAATACAAAACTATTTTGGACATTCATATATGAGCATAGGATCCATTAGCTTTTGAATAAGCTATACAAAATATCTTTAGAATTAAAAGGAGTTTGGAAAATGAGTTACATTTTTTATGACTGGTTCTAGTTTTATTATTTTAGATTTAATTTTCTTTTGATAATATTTTTTACATGCTTAAATAGTTCCATTTGTGTAGCAAATATTTATAATATTATGATTTTTTTTTTTAAAAAAAAACTGTTACATAGTGAAGGGATAAAGAAAAAAACCGGAGAGCTAATTGATATTGAGGTTGTGATCTTTGAATGATGATATACAAGGAGTTTGTTTTTGAATAAATATTCATGGAGATTTTACTTGAAAGAATTTTCATAATAACAAACAATAAGAAGGAAGACATTTTGCATCAGTTTTCTTCACAATAAAAAGAAAATTTTTGCTTTTTTGTAGATGCGAATTTCGGTTTATTGAAAGGATTGCTGAATATGTGTATGGTAAGCTTCCTCCTAAACCATACCATAACATAGAACACATGGTTGGACTTGAGCCTCGAATAGAAGTAGTGATCTCATTTCTAAATAAATCTGACAAAGGCGTTTGCATGTTGGGGATTCATGGAACTGGTGGAATTGGCAAAACAACCCTTGCAAAAGCCATCTATAATTCACTCTTCAATGATTTTGAAGGTGCGTGTTTCTTGCTTGATGTCAATGAAGCATCAAAGAAAATCCAGGGCATTGTTCACCTTCAACAAAAACTTCTATATGAAATTCTTGAGGAAAGGCTCATGAGGTTTGGTAGTGCTGGCGAAGGAATATCTAGAATAAAACACAGACTCTCTCATAAAAGAGTTTTGTTGGTTCTTGATGATGTTGATGAGATTGAACAGTTAGAACAACTTGTAGGGGGGTGTGATTGGTTTGGTTATGGAACCAAGGTCATTATAACAACAAGAAATAATCAATTGCTAATTGCCCATATTGTTAAAAGAACATATGAATTGAAGGAGCTAAATTATCGTGAATCTATTGAGCTCTTTTATCGGCATGCCTTTCATATGAGCCTACCTCCAAAAGGCTATCAACAAATGTCTAGTCAGGCGATAAGTTACGCAAAGGGTCTTCCCCTGGCATTAAAATTAATTGGTGCCAATTTAGCACATAAGAACAAAAAGGATTGGAGGTCTATATTGGAACAATATGATCAGACCCCCGGAAAAAACAATACATGAAGTTTTAAAGATAAGCTATGATTGCTTACCAGATGGTGCTAAGATTATTTTCTTGGATGTTGCTTGTTTATTTAAAGATGAGATGTTGCATTCTCTTGATGAAATAGTACAAGCATGTGGTTCTGGTGGAAGGTTTTATATTGAAGTGCTTATTGATAAATCTCTTGTAGCTATTAGTGATAATGGTCGTTTACGCATGCATGATCTCATAAAACAAATGGGCAGAGAGATTGTGAGGAAGGAGGCACCATCAAATCCTGGCAAACATAGTAGATTATGGAATTATAGAGATATTCTTAAAGTATTGCATGAAAATTCAGTAAGAACCTAACTATTTTTTGATTCCTCATATACATTAAATTTATTGTGCTATTGGAAAATATCTGACAAATGTTTCTCTTTTGGTTTGCATTATAGGGAAGTAGGAAAATTGAAGGCATATTATTAGATCCACCTGAAGGAGTAGAAGTGGAGTAGAGTGGTCTAGCCTTTAAGAAGATGACTAATCTAAGAATTCTTATTATTCGAAAAGCTCAATTTTCAACGGGCCCTACATATCTTCCTGATAGTTTAAGATGGCTTGAATGGGAGGGATATCCTTGTACAAATTTACCACCAAAATTTTCTCCAAACAAACTAGTTTTCTTCAAGTTATGTTTCAGTCCTTTCAAGTTGGAAGAGCCATTGAAGGTATGTTTTTTTTCCTTTTAACTTTTTATAGGTACGTCACTTGTTCAAATTTCTTTGGCTTTTAGTGTCTTCAGAGAATCAAGAATGCATTAATTCAATTACTCTTCTATTTTTCTATAGTTATATAAACCTCTTTGATCAAATATTCTCAAATATCGTTTTCCCCTCATAACATCTCTTGTAATTAATGTTAACTAAATAATCTGTTTTTGTTTTTTTGACAGAGATTTGAATGTTTGACATGCATGAATCTCTCACAGTGTGAATTCATAACTGAAGTGCCTGATATGTCTCAATTCCAAAGTTTAAGGAAATTGTCTTTTAGCGATTGTTGCAATTTGATCAAAGTTCATGATTCAGTGGGATATCTCTCAAAGGTGGTTGAATTAGATCTTCGTGGATGTGTCAATCTTATAAGCTTTCCACCTGAAATCAATATGCCATCTCTTGAAGTTATTGATTTCAGTTATTGCGAGAGTCTTGACTACTTCCCAAATATAGTAGGAAACATGGATGCATTAAGGGATATTTGGGCTGAATGGAGTTCTATTAAGGAGATTCCGCCTTCCATTGGAAATGTTTTGTGGCTTGATGTTTTAAGTTTAAGCAATTGCAAAAGTCTTAGGGAGCTTCCTAACAGCTTATTCACGTTGCAAAATGTTGCTATGCTTTATTTGGGAGGCACTCAGCTTGGTTGTGGAAAATTTCTAAAGAAATTGGTGCAAGAGAGCCAACCAGTTATTAGCTGGACAGACGCGCAGGTATTGGATCTCCAAGATTGTTGCTTACTGGATGAAGATGTTCACCTAACTCTGAATCTTTTCCGGAATTTGATAGAGTTAAATCTATCAGGGAATGATTTTGTGTCCCTTCCTGAGTGCCTCAAAGATTGTGTTAAGTTGTGGGAATTGGATGTGAGTGACTGCAAGTGGCTAAGAAATATACCAAAGTTACCATCAAATTTGTTGAATATAAAGGCAGGGAATTGCTTTTCATTAACTGCAGAGTCATTAGGCCATTTATGGTCTGTAGTTTTTGATAAGGTATTTTTTTCTGTTTTCTATTTTCTTTTGCTATTTGGATGATCATTCAAATTAAATACAAATGCGGTTGGTTTGAAATTAATGAAAAAAAAATATCTCTTATTGGTTTGTTTCTAAATCAAACATTGTATTTTTCTTTTGCCTGTATATTTCTGTGTTGGATTTATCTGCTTACATGTCACTAATTAAGTCATAGTCATATGGAGCAAAAACAGTTTGCTTGTATACGTTAATGCCGTCCATGAAATTTCTCTTTATTCTCCTCTCACACACACACACATGTTTTTTTTCACGTGTGTTTTCAAATCTAAAAAATGTCTTTTGCCTGTGTTGTTTATGTAAATCTGGCAAAAAAAGGAGTTGGATTACATGAAGGCCATTTTCCCAGCAACAACATTTCCTGATTGGTTCCACAATTCGTGTGAAGGAGGGAAAATTTCTTTTCTTGCTCGTAGGAATTTCCCTCCTCTTGCCATTGCTCTTGAGCTTGGGAAAGCCAACAGAAGTAGGAGACAAGACTTCCAAATTTCTCTGATTATCAATAGTCGTGTATTATTACAAGATACACTTTGTGTCAATAATGCAGAAGGTCATGTGGTTTTATTGAATCTAGGACTGCATTTTTCGTCAGAAAAGTGGAGGTGGCTTCAAAGATTGTTCATAGGATCGGATTGGAATGATGCGGTGATACATGTCATCAGTGAAACGCCAGATATAATTGTGGTTAAGTGTGGAGTTTATGTGTACCAACATCAAACAAACATGGAGAATGTACAGTTCAAGTTTCCTTTACTTTCAACAACATCACGGAAACGAAGAGCCGTAGCTTCTCCTGCTAATGATAAAGGAAAACTCGGTAACACAAAGAAAGCTTCAAGGTATACCTCTACAGAATATCACTGTATATTCCGATGACAATTTTAGATATAGTTAGTTAATAAAAGTTAGGGATGTGACAATTGAATTAATTGCAGGTTGAGGTGAGCACAGTGCCCGTGGGATCAGCAAGTGGGTGTGTGAAAGAAATAGGAGTAGTAAGAAAGCTTTTGTAGGAAGAAGATTCTGGATGCCACTGGAGCCAAGATTGTGCTGTACTTGTATCAGTCTTCGATCCTATGGGGTTTCATGCGGAAAGTGCAGGGTGTGATAATAAAAAGGATCAGTGTAGGCTTTCGGGCGTACCTAAAGTGTTACTGTACCCACGCAAACCGGATTACACTGGACTCCGGCTGTATCACACAACAAATAACACTGAGAGAGAAGAGAGGAAAAGAGAATTCTATAGAGAATATTTTTTGTGTTGTGCGTTATCTGTAGTTCACTGTTTTTTTATTCACACACACACACACACACACACACACACACACACACACACACACGTAATTAGACAACCGTTCCTCCAAAACATATGGGAAATTGTTCTCACCAGGTTTTAATTTTTAACCCTTGGGGAATATTACCAATAAATATCTCACATTCATTTAGGTATTTTATTTTGACCCTAAAGTTTAAAGCTTAATGGATTTGGGCCTAATTTACCAAGGGTCCATCAAGCCCAATTCCCGACAATTCCAAACTCCTGACGTCAAGATAGATTGAAATTGACCGGATAAGCAGGGCAATTGTAGCTTTTACCAATAGTGTGAAAACCGGATCAAAATTAGTCCAAAAAACTGGCAAACTTATATCAAGAAAGAAAACCGATCAAACATCATTTTGAGATAAATTATTTTTCATCCATGCTTTAATGTTATATACCCTTTTTTTTTAAGAAAGGTGAAAGAAATTATATATTTCACTCAAAAATATGTCAAGAGGTACATACTCCTATATAAAATAATAATTGATATGGAAGATATAACACATAAAATCTAAAAAAATGTTCAACTTTCTGCCTAAGTTTTTAGCATACTCTTTATAGTCATTATTTTTGTTCTCATAAAAACAACCGTCATTTTTTTTTAATTGTTATAGATTGATTTAATAAATTTTACGATGGTAAATTACTATATTATTGATTGACTGTTTTGAGTTCAGATATGCGATTGTGAGTGAGTTTTAACTTATTAGATTCGAATAAAGTGAATATAAAGTTATGAAATCAACAATATCTTTTTATCTCTTTTATAACATATGAAATAAAAAACCAATATATAAAGTCCAATTCGACCACAGATTGCAGTACAAGTAGATCCTTGAATCAGCATTTTAATCAGTTCAATGACTGGTTGGACGGTATTGTTAATTCAGACTTTCATTTCGGTGACTGAGGCCCCTGCATTGTCAGTTATATTTAATTTTCATCCGGCTGTGGTAGAAATTTCCGACCAATTAAAATGAGAAGGGAGCTTGCTTACTCTTGATAAGGCCAAATATAACAGTTGGATTTTAATTTCACCTGTAAAAAAGTTTACGATATATTTTTAGTTTGGATGCTTGCGTGCATTTTATAATTTATTTAATCATTTTGGGATTGATAAGTAGAGCTAAAAAAATTACTCAATTGTTATATTTTTGAGAAAACAGCGTAGTTCTTCTATGCGTTACTCAAAAGTATAAAAATAATTGTCTATTAGTTATGAATAATAAGATTTGTTTAAAAGTTTGTATATCTCTATTGTAAATTAAAGTTGGTCCGTTTCAACGTTTGTTTTTTTTTAAATAAATATTTTATCTTTTATGTATTGAAGGAAAATGTGAGACTCTCAGTGATAAGGTAGCTTGTGGATGCCATATCAACAATAACAAAATGAGCAGAGAATGAAAGTACTACAAATTTAATTTACATAGATGGTAAAAATGCATACATGCAATGCAACCCAGTGAAATTTTTTTAAAAATCATCAATACTGAACCTATTTTTTCCTACTTCATTCAATTGGTACTTCATTGTTTATACAATTAAATATATCATTTTCCCTCTCTTAATATTTCCGCAAAGTGTCCCTAATTTTTTTATTGGCTTGCTTCTCTATTCATCTGATTTTCTTGGTTTTTTTCTCGTATGGTAGTACTAATTTGACTTCGTCAATTTCTTTCCTCTGCTTCTTTAATTGTATTTTAATCTTGTATCGATTTCTTCATTATGCACATCATGCTTAAGAAGTAAGCTAAATACGAACAACCGCGAAAACAACCCAAAAAATAAAAAGAAAAATCATTAAATGAAAAAGGAAAAAAACTAATAAAAAATTGAAAGAATAACTGAATAAGAGGGAAATACTTACATACTCTAGAAACGTCACCTCATCTGTATTCTAACTAATTAAAATATAACAACTCATCTTATTTTAATTCTACATAACATATGAGTTATATGGAGAAATTCAAATTTTATAATTTTTAAAAGACAACAAATCATGGGAGAAAATTGCACCTTTTATTTTTCTAAATTATGAAATTTATGTTTTTTAAAATGATAAAATTTGAATTTTTTTAAATGACTCATCTGTCATGTAGGATTAAAATAAGATGTGTTATTGTATTTTAATTAGTCAGAGTACAGATGAAGTGGCGCTCATGATGTATATAAGTATTTCTCCCGAATAATAGCCTGAACACCATCCCAAATGTAGCTTTTTTTTGACAACTGGTTTAGGGTGTTTGGATTGACGTTTTGACAATTGGATCATTTTTTTAAAAAACAGATTTTGAGAAGAAACTAAAAAATCTAACTTTTTCAAAAAATAAAAATTTCTGTAACCACTAATTCAAATATAAATAAAAATCGCATCTACCATCTAATTTTTATTCTATCGCCCCCTAAGTGTGTGTTTGGATGCAATTAAAAAAATTGCTTTTGAAGCCAAACCATGGTTTGGAAAATATTCATCCAAATACTCACAATTTTTGAATAATTCATTTTCCATGTCAAACCATGGTTTGGGAGGCCCAAACCTTGGTTTGGGAACAATCCATTTTTTCTTACTTTTTCAACTTTGTGGGTCCCACCCTCTCATTCTCATTGGTTCTTTTTATGTTTGTGGACCCCACAGCACACTCTCTCTCTCATCTTTTTTATTTTTTTGAATTTCAACGTTTTTTCTCTTTTTTTTTTTAGAATTTTAAAATTTTAATACTCCCTCTTATCCTATTTAAGACTTATTTATCTAATTTAATTATATTAAAAAAAATTAGTTAAATTAATTAACATTACATATAGACAAAATTATTTCATTTTTGGTATTAATTATGAAATTTAATATTAAATAATGGGTTAAGATGTATCATTTTTAATACCGTTAGATGTTTTCTTCTCTTATAATTTATATGTAATTATCACAAAAGTTAATGTCCTTTTATGTAATTTGACCATGAAAAAAGCTATTCTGATCAAAACATCCAAACACTCTCATTTTATCAAAATTACTTTTTTCTCATAATCTATTCTTCTTATAATCTATTCTCCAAAAGCTATTCTCCATTTTTTCTCCAAAGCTATTAAAAAAAGCTAATCCAAACACACTCTAAGACATGTTGAAATGGAACTATGCAAATGAAAAAGCGTTTCGAAATTGCCACGTGTGCAGTTCTTATTAAATTACAAAATTTCAATGTCTCTCTCTCCCCTTTCCTTCCCATTCTCCGCTAAAACCAACAGACACTACACAAGCCAGACCCAGATCTCATCTCAAGATAGGTTTGAAAATCCGTCTCCTCTCTCCACTTTCGATCCAATTCTCTTCTTCTGCTAATCTCTGCAACTTCTATATTTATATATGCACGTTAATGCGGGTCTGTCGGTGGACTTGATTATTGATGCGTTAAGTTGTTTGCTGAGCGTGATTTCTTCAGGTTAATTAGATCTGAGGTAAAAATTTCTTCGTTGTCATATTAACATTGGGATTGAAATCAGTTCGGGTGATTATATGTGGTGGGATTTTTGTTTTTTCCCCTCCCCAGTCTAACCAATTGGTAAATGTGGGAAAATGCTGGACTATTTTGATTCTTATATTTGAAATTTTATATCCTGTGATTTCACTTGGCTTCATGGAGTTCTTTTTGTAATTCATCATAGACGTTATTGATGATTTTACGTGTGAATTGCATTTTCGGTTGGAATTCAGCTTGATCTGGTTTTGATTCTGATGGAATGGGAATTCTAATGCAGTTGGATTGTGCAGAGACTGTGCTTGTGATACTGTGATTGAGG
This sequence comes from Inga laurina, assembly GCA_963855925.1. Lineage (NCBI taxonomy): Eukaryota > Viridiplantae > Streptophyta > Magnoliopsida > Fabales > Fabaceae > Inga > Inga laurina. The sequence continues at coordinate 85,318,690 of OY979701.1, read as the reverse complement.
AAGATGTTGACGAAGTTCGAGACCAAAAGTAATAGAGTGAAGGGGCTTAGTTTCCACAGCAAGAGACCGTGGATCCTTGCGAGTCTTCACAGTGGCGTGATCCAGCTATGGGACTACCGAATGGGCACCCTGATTGACCGATTCGACGAGCATGATGGGCCTGTTCGAGGTGTTCATTTCCATAAGTCTCAGCCTCTATTTGTTTCTGGAGGTACCTTATTTACAGCGCCGCTGTGTTCCTATGCTTTCTGTATGTTTAATGACTATCTTCGCTGACTGCTTAGTATCTGATCCACTGGTCCTTACTCTGAGTAATTTTCAGATAAAGAATAAATGGTTGTCCATGCTTTCGCTTTCTTCTTTTGTATTTCTATGATGAGCTGCATAAAGGAGAATGTAGTTTCAAAAAAATTACGTACAAGATGCCTCTTAATTATTAGTCCGCCATGGAATAATTTTCCTTGTCAATTTAACTTTTGTTGCCCCATCTTATTCCGTTACACTCTTCCTTTGTCCTATACTTGCCCAAGTTGGTGCAACAGGTAATTCCAAGAGCAATAAGGAATGGAATGAGCTTTATAGATTGTCAAGATTTATTTGAGATGTCTTTAATGCATGGGATGTACTTGGGCCATAATTGAACTCTCTAGATTGGAAACTGTGAAACTGATATCAATATAGACTTAGACAAAACATTTAAACGTTACATGTTGTCCCGATGTTTGAATTTTTTTGCTTTATGTTTAGGTTTTTTTCGGTTGCTTGGGATGGAAGAGATTTTCATTTCTTAATGGGTGCATGTGGCCAGGAGGGATTTCACTTCTCAATGATTTTTATAATTTTTTTTCCCGTGGACAGGGGATGATTACAAGATTAAGGTTTGGAACTACAAGTTGCACAGATGTTTGTTTACTCTTTTAGGACACCTTGATTATATTCGTACAGTTCAATTTCATCACGAAAACCCATGGATTGTGAGTGCTAGTGATGACCAGACCATTCGCATCTGGAACTGGCAGTCACGTACCTGTATTTCTGTTTTAACTGGCCACAACCATTATGTTATGTGTGCTTTGTTCCACCCCAAAGAGGATCTTGTTGTGTCAGCCTCCTTGGATCAGACTGTTCGTGTATGGGATATTGGTGCTCTCAAGAGGAAGTCTGGGTCTCCTGCAGATGACATACTGCGACTTAGTCAAATGAACACAGATCTCTTTGGTAGCGTTGACGCAGTTGTTAAGTATGTCTTGGAAGGTCATGATCGTGGTGTCAATTGGGCTTCATTTCATCCTACTCTGCCTCTCATTGTCTCAGGAGCTGATGACCGACAAGGGAAAATCTGGAGGATGAATGGTAGGTATTGAACTTAGTTATATACTGTATGCAGTCCTGAATATTAACTAAATGGAAGCATATGTGGCCTTTCATTTCTTATTCTAAATATTGAAAACGCTACATCTTTACCCAGCGATTGTTGCTAGTCTGATTATTTGTATAAGTTTTGAGGAACTTGCATGTATTTGTTGGCATGAAATTACAGGTCCAAGGCAGTTATTACATGAATTAAAATTTGTAGGCTTTATTTTACCAAAAAAGGGTGTAATAGTTAAAACTCTGAAGAAACATTTTTCTATGTTTTTAATAAAATATATTCTATTTTTTTTCAGACACTAAAGCATGGGAAGTTGACACGTTGAGAGGGCACATGAATAATGTTTCATGCGTTATGTTCCATTCCAAACATGATATCATTGTGTCGAATTCTGAGGATAAAAGCATTCGGGTATGGGATGCAACAAAGCGGATGGGAATTCAAACGTTCCGCCGAGAGCATGACCGATTTTGGATTCTTGCGGCACATCCTGAAATGAATCTGTTGGCAGCTGGTCATGACAGTGGCATGATTGTCTTTAAGCTGGAGAGAGAAAGGCCAGCTTTTGCAGTTAGTGGTGACTCTCTGTTCTTCACAAAAGATAGGTTTTTACGTTTTCATGAATTTTCAACACAAAGAGAGACACAAGTACTCCCAATTCGACGACCTGGCTCTTTAAACCTCAATCAAAGCCCAAAGACTCTTTCTTATAGCCCATTTGAAAATGCAGTTCTTCTGTGTTCAGATGTTGATGGTGGTTCTTATGAGTTGTACTCTATATCCAAGGACAGTTTGGGCAGGGGTGATATGCAAGAAGCAAGGAAAGGACAGGGAGGATCAGCAGTCTTTGTGGCTCGAAACAGATTTGCTGTGCTTGACAAAAGCAACAATCAAGTCCTAGTAAAGAATTTGAAGAATGAGCTCGTTAAAAAAAGTGCCCTCCCATTTCCCACCGATGCTGTTTTCTATGCAGGAACAGGGAACTTACTGTGTAGGTCAGAGGACAGGGTTGCTATATTTGATCTTCAGCAGAGAATTATTGTTGGTGATCTTCAAACCCCTTTCATTAAGTATGTTGTGTGGTCTAATGATATGGAAAATGTTGCCTTACTCAGCAAACATGCCATTGTTATTGCAAGTAAGAAGCTTGTGCACCAGTGCACACTCCATGAAACAATTCGTGTAAAAAGTGGAGGCTGGGATGACAATGGTGTATTTATTTACACAACATTAAATCATATCAAATACTGTCTTCCTAACGGAGATAGTGGAATAATTAAAACACTTGATGTCCCCATTTATATTGCGAAGGTTTCTGGAAACACAATATTCTGCTTAGATCGGGATGGTAAATGCAAATCTGTTGTTATTGATGCGACTGAATACATTTTTAAACTTTCTCTGTTGAAGAAAAGATATGACCTTGTCATGAGTGTGATAAGGAATTCACAGCTTTGTGGGCAGGCTATGATTGCTTATCTACAACAGAAAGGATTTCCTGAGGTTGCCCTCCATTTTGTGAAAGATGAGAGAACTCGGTTTAATTTGGCTTTAGAGAGTGGGAACATTCAAACAGCAGTTGCATCAGCTACAGCAATTGATGAGAAAGATCATTGGTATCGTTTGGGGGTTGAGGCTCTTCGTCAAGGAAATGCTGGTATAGTAGAGTATGCATACCAGAGGACCAAAAATTTTGAGAGACTGTCTCTCCTTTATCTCATCACTGGTAACATGGACAAACTTTCCAAGATGTTGAAAATCGCTGAAGTTAAAAATGATGTGATGGGTCAGTTTCACAATGCCTTGTATCTGGGTGATGCCTACGAGCGTGTTAAGATTTTGGAATCGGTGGGTCATTTGCCTCTTGCTTATGCCACTGCATCAGTCCATGGGCTGCATGATGTCGCTGAACGTATTGCATCTGAACTGGGAGAGAATGTCCCACCTTTGCCTGATGGAAAAACACCATCCCTTTTGATGCCACCATCACCTGTCATTTGTGGTGGTGATTGGCCCCTTCTAAGGGTCATGCGAGGCATCTTTGAAGGGGGCTTTGACAATATTGGTCAGGCTTCTACTGATGAAGAGTACGAGGCTGCCGATGGGATTTGGGTTGAGGAGCTTGACATGGTTGATGTGGATGGTTTACAAAATGGAGACGTTTCTGCAATTTCGGAGGATGGAGAAGTGCATGAAGATAATGATGAAGAGGGTGGATGGGAGATGGAAGATTTAGAGCTGCCTCCTGAAGTTGAAACTCCAAAAGCTTCCTCTGGTATGCGATCTCCAGTTTTTGTTGCCCCACAACCTGGCATGCCGGTAAGCCAGATATGGATACAAAGGTCATCTCTTGCAGCTGATCATGCTGCTGCTGGCAATTTTGATACAGCAATGAGGCTGCTGAACCGACAACTTGGGATTAAAAATTTTGCCCCCTTGAGATCCTTGTTTCTTGATCTTTATAGCAGCAGTCATTCCTATCTGCTTGCATTTTCATCTGCTTTAATAATAACACTTGCAGTTGAAAGAGGTTGGACTGAGGCATCTAGTCCAAATGTAAGAGGCCCTCCTGCTCTTCCTTTCAAATTGTCCAATTTGGATGAAAAGCTCAGAGCTGGTTATAAGTTAACAACAACAGGGAAATTCACTGAAGCTCTACGGACATTCATTAATATCCTTCATACAATCCCTTTGATTGTTGTTGAGTCAAGGAGAGAAGTGGATGATGTGAAGGAATTGATTATCATGGTCAAGGAGTATGTTTTGGGTCTGAAGATAGAGCTGAAGAGGAGGGAAATGAAGGATGACCCAGCACGTCAGCAAGAACTTGCAGCATATTTCACCCACTGCAACCTTCAGACCCCTCACTTGAGGCTGGCTTTGCTGAATGCAATGTCTGTCTGCTACAAGGCAAAGAACCTTGCCACAGCTGCTAATTTTGCCAGGAGGCTACTTGAGACCAATCCTACTATTGAAAACCAAGCTAAGACTGCCAGGCAAGTTTTGGCAGCTGCAGAAAGAAATATGACCGATGCCACACAATTGAACTATGATTTCCGAAATCCATTTGTGACTTGTGGTGCAACCTATGTACCAATCTATCGAGGGCAGAAGGATGTCTCATGCCCATATTGTACGTCCCGTTTTGTTCCCAGCCAGGAGGGGCAGCTTTGTGCTGTGTGTGATCTTTCAGTGATTGGTGCTGATGCTTCTGGATTACTCTGTTCACCTTCCCAAGTAAGGTGATTTCTCTGTTGGTCTATAGGAGCATTTTTTCAATTCATTTCGGGTCAGTTTTCTGCAGAAGATACAGGCCCATTGGTCAACTAATATTTCCTCGTAGAAGTTAGGCATAGTCCGGAAGAAAGAAATATTGTTTGAGTGAATTTATTTTTTTTCCTCACTGTATTAAAACTGTCATATTTTGGGCGGGGTTAGTTTTCCGTACAGAAAGGAGTGAATGGTCGCACTTAGACAAGGTGTTGGGTTCTCGGGTACCAAACTTGCTTGAGTTGCTGTTATTGCAGATTTATTCGGCAAAATGCATTTCACTTGTGTTTGGTCGAGGTTTCATTCATTTATATGTAAGACAATGCTGCTTCTATCATAATTAATGACTCCCTATTCTTTATTTGATTGTCAGTGCCACTTCATTGATCATCAGTACTCCATGATCAATAAGGGAGTTGTGATCTCTCTTTAACTTTGGCCTTTTTACTGTAGGTGATTGATGGCTGCCCTTCATTCATTGTGTTATATATATATATATTTTTTTTTTTACTCACCCAATCATGCATCACTAGATCCGACTTAATGTCAGGATTTAAAATTTTATTGTACATAGAAACTTGTCGAACTTCGTGCGTGCTGAAATTTCAGAATACTACAAGTCCCATCTTGGATTTGGTTGGGACCAGCAAATTGATGTTGTTTAATTACAAGTAGTTCTTAGGTATCGTCGCTCGGTATGATGTATGTATGTGCTAGGAAATCAGTAAGACAGTAATGGCTTAATTCTCTTTGATGTCTTGCCTTGTGTAATTACAAATAGTTTTTGACATAATTGCCCACGTGGAAATTAAAGGAAAGGTTTATTTTCAACGACGATTTCATTATTTCAACAGTATTAAATACACAGTCATGTCTTCCCAAGTTAATATTTTGTTTTTGTATTCAAATACATCGTAATTGCTTTAGAAAATCAGGAAGCAGGATACAAGAGTGCGGGTTAAAAAACAAATAATTTTGAAACTCAACTTGTTAGAGGATTGTATGTTTTTGGTCTTTCTTTAATGAGCATAGAATAAGAAATAAAAATATTTTTTAATTGTTAATTTCTGAAAACAGTATTTTGAATTAATAAAAATATGAAACTTAGCCAAACTAAATTTGAAGCACCTAATCTTGAAATCATGTTGCTGTGACAAGACATATGTATTGTTGCTCTTTTAAAGAGAAAAAGTTGTGGGGGATGGTCGGAAAGCACCGTCTTTGTGAAGGCGGTATTAATTTTTATGCACAAAAAATATGTTAAAAAATGTTAGTGTTGTAGCATCAAGCGACATAAGACATCTACAATTTTATAAAACATGCGTACAATAATCAGAGCATAATATGATTAATGGCATTATTTTAGTATGATTAAAATATGCTCATCACAGAAAGTCAATTTATGCTGCAAGTGTTTGTTTATTCAAAGTGCTTACAACAGTACGGTTGAAGCATCTTTCAATTTCTTGTCCTCACTCCATTTACCCTCCATTCTAAAAAATATGCTTCCATACACTAGCAGTAATTTGGCCATTCCCCCCTTGAAATGGAAGAGGAACAAATTACAGGTGTCTGTCTTTTTTTTTTTTTTGACTGAAAATTAAATGACAGGTGTCTGTCTACCTGTTTTTTTTCCCCTTTAATTAACTCTAATACCACAATTGCCCCTTAATGTAATTACGATGTGCCCCACAAAAATACACCCAATATTACTTCGCACAAATCTCCAAATGAAAAAACAAAGATCGAATTGATCTAATGATCAAGTGAGAATAATCGAAAGACTTATTGTTCTATTTTTTTTTTAAATAAAAGGGTATGAGAGATAGTCACATAAAATTTTAAAGGGCATTTTTACATTTTCTCACGTTATATTTATATATAAATGGCCACTTCAAAAAAGATCGTTCTAAATAAACGGAAAGACTCCACTTAACTATATAAGCATGGAGGCCGGCCTGTAAAAGCTATCTTGATATGACAAAAAATACATAATGTTTAAGTGGCAATTGTAGTAAATTAAAATATCCCCTTCAGGAAGTCTATGGTGCGAGGGAATTAGTCATTGTTACCAGCTATGTATACCCTGGGCCTACCAAAAAAAATCATGAATATGTGTAAAAGCTATCTTGATATGACAAAAAATACATAATATTTAAGTGGCAATTATGTAATAAATTAAAATACCCTCTTCAAGAAGTTCATGGTGTGAGGAGATTAATTAGTCATCGCCATCGGTGATGAATATATTAGGCCCACACAAAAAAAAATATACCCCCAAAAAAGACACATTTTCTCCCTATATATCCAGAAGACTTGTGACATCCTTTAATTTAACGGTAACTTCTTACAGTAATGATTTTTTTACGTACGTACAATAAAAGTAGTTCTACACACATCAAAGACTGTCAAAATTGCAAATCAAGACTCAAGAGTTGTATTTGATAGATCACATAGCCACATAGGTTAAATCCTACAATCATTCAAGTTACAACCACAATCTTAAATCAATATATTGGTTACACACCCACACACACATATATATATCGGGCTTTGATTCGTATATGTACTTCAAACTAGAATTGATTCTCCTGTTGTGTATGGTTTGCCATGGCGTAAATGCAATTGTATTCTTGAACTCAGTACAAATGCTTATATATAATAATATATTTATACATAGTTCTTCCAAACTAAAAAAGAAGAAAGTTCTTGCTTCCTTTTAGACCCATCATCATCATCCCCACCATCACCATCACAGAGAGGCTATTAGAGGTGAAGAAGAGACCAGGAACAGAAAGAGCTAAGTGATCTTTAACAATATATATATATATATCTTCAGTTTGATCCTACGATAAATGGAAGCTGGACAAGTAGAGAGGAGTAAGTGCCAAGACTGTGGGAACCAAGCGAAGAAAGGCTGTGAGTACAAGAGATGTAGAAGTTGCTGCAACAGCAAAGGGTTTGAGTGTGAAACTCACGTTCACAGCACTTGGGTTCCTGTATATAATAGAAGACGCCATAGGAGCCATCATCATCCTCATAATTTCCCTAAAAGGCACAAACACAACAACCCCTATCCCCCACCAGGTTTGCCCTAATCCTTAACTCCTTGTTTCTTCTCTTTGAGGTTGCTTAATTCGGCTAGATAAAACTAGAATAATTCGGATCGAACAAGTATTCCTCAGTTCTGCTTAATTATGACCTAGAAAAAGACTGAACCAGCTTCATCTTCCTCCTTAAAAATGCCTATACCCGACTCAGAATTTGTTGGCATAGTTCTTGCAAATGAAGTGTGTAACTTGAGTCTTGTTATTATATTTTGTTGTTCTGCTCATCCTGTATTTACAGAAAGAATTAAGTTTTATCATGGGGAGTACTGTTTTTTATTAGCTGGTTGGAACATAATAGCTCTTAAGGATAGCATCTGTGGACGTGATTCGGATTATACACTTTGTTTGTAGGAACTATACCAACAGAATTGTGGAAATTGTTTATTGTTCCAGCTTAATAAATTGTTTTTTTTCATATTATCATCTAATATTTAATTTGGGTTTCGTGTTGCCTTTCTTAATATAAGTGTCTCCTCTAGGTTTTAAGTTAGCAGGCTCTTACACCGCTAGATCAACTATATGTTGGTAACTTAAAGAAATTGTTAGCCAGCCATGAATGTTTTGAACAAGTGTTTGTTGTTTGTTTCAGATGAAAGGGAGGAGTTGAAGTTTCCAGAACGGGTGAGTATGAAGGCGATGTTTAGGTGCGTGCAAGTGCGATCAAAGGATGATTGGGTGAATGAATTTGCGTACCATACTTCAGTGAGGATTGGAGGGCATGTATTTTGTGGTCTTCTTCATGATCAAGGCCCTTCTCATGGTGGTTTGGTTGAGACTTCTTCTGCTCCTCTTGTTCTTCAGCATAATAACAATCTAACCAACGTAGCCACACATACGAACCATATTGATGCTGCAACATTAATGGCTCCTCCATTATCATCTTCTTCTTCTGCTCCTGACTATATCTTTCAATATCCGCCATATCCTCTTACCCTACCTTCTACGCCTTATTTCTCCAACCCCCAATCCTAGTTTCATGCCAAAAAAGAAAGAGACAGGGCATTATTTATAGAGTATTAATAATTGGTGGGTGGTTTATACAATTAATTAGCTTCCTTCTTTTGGAGGCAATAATAATTGTTTTTGCCCGTTAATTAAGACGATCCACCTGAAGGCTGTAGCTATAGCTGCCTATATATATAGACATATATATGGGAGGTTTTTTCTTTACTAGACTCGGACCATATATTTTACCAGTGAAATTCCAGAATTTATAGACTAGTACGTAAATAATTTTGTTCTGTGGGTGAGATGATATATAATCATAATAGCTTAATTTCAGATTAGTGGTTAAAACATGCATACAATCTAATTGAGAGGAGTGTAATCAAGGTTGATCTTCATTCTTCAAATCATAGCACATGATCACTGCGTATGAGATTGGAGGAGTTTCGTCCAAATGTGTATGACCAGCTCATCAGACAATGGACTTTCCTCATATATGCGTGAGAAACATAAATACACACACGTTTTTTCAAATCCTACTGCAAGGTGTTTTTTCTAAAATACCTCAATTATTTTCCTTAATTCCCAGCTCTCTCTTCTACTTGCTTATTATTGAGAGAAAAACATCAATAGGTTTAATGTAGAAAAAATTGATAAACATATGTGATATAAGTATAATTCCCCAATTAAAATAAGAATTCTCTTTCTCTCTTTCCCATTCCCCCTTCTACATCGCATACACACCAAATAAATGGATCTGTGGTTGTGCTCCGTTAATATAGCAAAATATATATAGGTGCGTCGTCATTAACTTACACAGTACTTTAGAGGACACAAGAAAAGGTTTTGGACTATAAACAAAACTGATCATCATATACTATATTCGTTTCATTTATTTTATTTTATTTTCTTTTTCAGATAATTTAGCATTTCTGTCCCTACACGATGTGAAGGTTTCGCAATTTGTCTTCTTAGGTTTTTGTCATTCCATGATCATGATTTTCTTACCGAACTTCGTGTCCCTTTTAATTTGTCCCCGTCCTTTAGTTTCATGGTGCGTACTTTGGCAGCTTACCAACAAGCAAAAGTAGTGAAAGACTAATGATTTGGTAGTATAATAAATAATCAGTTCTCTCTCACTTCGATCGGTTTGCGCGCGTCGCGTCCACTTACCTCAAACCCTAAAGTTTCCAGGTGCCTCAACGGCGACATGTAATCATAAATCACATAACTAAAAAGTTAATTAATGTTCTGTTTGAACTTTAAAGAGCTTAGTATTCTTCGAACCTAACTAGTTTTGTTTAAAGATGCATGGCAGCTAAACACGACATCAGAAAGTTGTTTAAGATGGACCCAGAGATTTGGATATTATGAACACGCCTTATTATTACATGTATAATGGTTGTTATATATCTTTATTACTTTCCACTATAGTTTCATACATGTGTAATGGTTGATATATATATATATATATATGAGATGTTTTATGTTTTTTTGTCAAGAATATAATTCAAGTAAATTAAAAAACAATCTTTCATGCTTCAAAACACATGAAAAAGGGAAACGGCATCTTAGGTTCAGCTTTCTGGTAAAGAACTGACCCGTCTTATTTGTATCAAATCCATGTTTCCCATGAAAAATGAGCAACTTATAAGGATAAGATCATAAAAATTATAACTGCTCATTTTAATGAACAGACATAATGAATATGAGATATACAAATAAACATGTATAAAAAACAGCAAAAGAAGAGTAAGAGGGAAAAGAAAATTAAAGGTAATGAAAGGTTAAGCATCTTGCTGGGAACATGAGTTCTGGTTAGCGCATAAACTGTGTGCTCTCAATTAGCTTTTAATAGAAAAGAGGGAGAGTCACACTTTGCTACAAAGAATTGATTGATAGTTTGATACCCTCTCAATTATGACACGGGGTCTTATTAAGCATATATCCCTAATTTTAAGCCTCGTGGGCCATTCTTAGTATTTATGAACCATAGATGCATTCGTTTGGAATCACACTGCGAATTCTTTTACAATACGCTGCTTGCCGCTATGCATCAATATTATGAGTAGATTCAATGAATATCACCTTGGAAAATATCAATATATAACACAGCTTACTATCAACCGTATATACAACTCGTTTTCAGATTATGTATATATAATACACAAAATATGATAGCCCATGCGACTTATTGGATTCGTGTCGAGAATATTGCGCTCAAAGAAGCAAAACCATATCTAAGAAAAGGAAAGAGCAGCGAAGCTAGCTAGTAAAGCGTATGTGTGACGCTTTAGTTGTAATGCTAATTGCATTAATTCCAATTTTCTGTGTTTAAAAAAAATAAAAAATGTATGTGTATAAGATATTTCAATAGAACTTGTAACTTAAATAATTTTAACAAGACGATGTGTTAAATTTGAATTGGTTGGCAATATTAAAAACTAAATGACTCTCCGCTAAATTAGAATTTCCCTCCTTTTGTCCATCCACCATATCATAAATTTTGGATCAGAACAACTTGTAAAATGTAAATCACTAACTAAGTGCTCGTTTGTGATAGTTTATTTTTAGGCAATAACTGTTTATAAATCGTGATTTATGGTATATAAGGTAAGTATATGAGAGGAGTTTTATCTCGACTTACATAATAAGTACTTATTGACCCCCAATAAGCAATACCAAACACACACTAAGGCTTTTAAGTAAAAGTAAAATTTTGTTTTGGAAGTTGTTATTGAAAGGCAATTTTGTCTTGAAAGTGTAAAAAATTGAGCAATTTTACCATGATCGTTATTTTAGTTAATTTTAACCGTTAGTTGACTAAATATATTGAGCTGACAATTCACATGTCATCCACATTATTTTTGTTAAGGTGCAAATTTTCCCTAAAATTTTTAAATCTAACTTTAAAAAAATGAAATAGATGACATATGAATTTTTGAGGTAAAGTTGCACTTTAACATAAATGACATGTAACTACTAGTTTGACATATTTGGTCAACTAAGTGTCAAAATCAACTGAGATAACAGTTATGACAAAATTGATCCCTTTTTGATACTTTCAGAATAAAATTACCCCTTATTAAAATAAAATTGCCTCTCAGTGACAACTCCCGGATAAAATTTCCCCTTAACTCATCACTAAATTGCATCCGTTTTTTTCCTCGTAAAACCCTTCTGGGCCTTCGCCATCTTTATGATGTCATGTTTCTACTGGTCCACAATTACACGGGCCTTTATACACCCTCTTGCGATTCCACTTTCAAAGCCCACATTCAAACAAAGTCGGCCCAAATTTTCTGGCGGGAAAACCATGTCTCTCTCCCGCCATATCAAGCTGCAGAACAGCTTTGGAGTTCCATTTCCTTTCTCTCTCTCTACTGGTGTGCTTGTTGCTTTCACCAATAGTCATGGCTTCCGACTCTTCTCCGCCGAATTTCAACAACGGTTAGTCTTTCTCCTCCTTCTACGTTCTTCGCAGTATTTAATTTCCGTTCGTGTGCTAACGACTTTGGCCAAATTATGCAGGTCCTTCCTCTCCCAACGATTCATTTTCCAGCCCAATCGGCAACACATTATCCTCTCCCGGAGATGCTGCTCACCACAGAGGGCGTCGGCGTTCATCGACACCATCTGCGTTTGCAACTCCTCCGTCTAATCGATCTCGATTTGCCTCCTCCGATGCTACCCCATCTCCATCGAGGTCCAGGCAAAGAGGAGGTGGTCGGAGGGCGTCTATGTCCACCCCTGTTGCAGCCACACCCACATCCACTGATGACGCGCCCATGTCATCAGAAGGTGGAGAGGGTTACAATGCAGACGATATCAGGCCTACCTTCGTCTGGGGTACTAATATAAGCGTCGAAGACGTGAATGAAGCGATTCAGAGGTTTCTAAAGCACTTCAGAGAGCAGTCGTCTCAAAGCGATGGTCTGCATATGGAGGGGAAATATGAGACGGCTATCAAACAAGTCATTGAAATTGAGGGAGATTCACTAGACGTCGATGCACACGATGTATTTGATTATGATCCAGACTTGTACACAAAAATGGTCAGATACCCGCTCGAGGTTCTTGCAATTTTTGATTTGGTTCTGATGAACATGGTCAGTAGAATCAACCCGTTGTTCGAGAAGCACATTCAAACTCGAATTTTTAATCTCAAAACGTCGACTTCAATGAGAAATTTGAATCCATCTGGTGAGCTTGGTTTATCATTCAGTCTTTTTTTCCGATTTTAATGTGGCGCTTGTATGATATTACGATTCGTCTGTTACAAATGCTTACTTTATTCTCAGATATTGAGAGGATGGTATCATTGAAGGGAATGATTATTCGATGCAGCTCCATTATACCAGAAATCAGGGAAGCTATATTTAGATGTCTTGTGTGTGGATGCTGCTCAGAACCGGTTGCGGTAGAGAGAGGTATATTCTAATGGACATTTCCAACTATGGCTTTAATGAGCAATCTATGTCATTTTACATTGTTATAATTTGATGACTTTTTTAGGGCGAATAAGTGAGCCTACTAAATGTCCAAGGGAAGAGTGTCAAGCCAGAAATTCCATGACACTGGTTCACAACCGATGCAGGTAATGCTACCAATAGCTTGTATGTGGTAAAAGAACTAGTGATTTGATGTTCTGAAGAGATTTTATTGCTGTTGGATAAATATGCCTAATCATGAAGAAATCAGATTTGGAAGTATGTGTATGGCGCTAGTCAGCTTCTTTTGCTATTAACTTCCAATAAAAATCAAAGGCACAATTGAAAGGATTCTGGTGAAGAACTAAAAAATAAGCATATAACTGGCAACTCATAATTGACTATGCGCTTTTAGATAATTGATTCTACATCAGTACATGTTCTGAAATTAAGAACTTAGAGAATCTCATTCGAGGTTAAAGTTTAGTTCTAGTAACTATGGAACCTAATATATCTTTCCTCCAAAATCAGTTTCACAGACAAGCAAATTGTGAGGCTCCAGGAGACACCTGATGAGATACCTGAAGGGGGAACACCACACAGTGTAAGCTTGCTGATGCATGACAAGCTGGTAGATGCTGGAAAGCCAGGTGACAGAGTTGAGGTCAGACCATACTTTGGCATATTTTGTTTCAAATAACTGGCCTTGTTTGTTTATTGGTGTTGCTGATCTGTTTTCTCCTTAACTAGGTGACTGGTATATATAGGGCTATGAGTGTCAGGGTTGGACCAACCCAAAGAACTGTTAAATCACTGTTCAAGGCATGTATTATGGCTGCAAATCCTTCATTTAATTATATTTGAAGCTCTTAGTTCATCATCAAATTATCAATGTTTTCTAACTAAAGGTTTTTTTGCCCCCTTCGCATTTTAGACTTACATTGACTGTCTTCATATTAAGAAGACTGATAAGTCAAGAATGCTGTCAGAGGATGCAATGGACGTTGAAACTAGCCTGGGCAACCGAAATGCAGAAGAAATTCATTTTGATGAAGAAAAGGTAAAGTTGTTCTTATTTACCATGAAATTTACTGCTTGTTTTTATGCATGTTAGTCACATGCTTGTCCGAGCTGCAGGTGGCTCAACTGAAAGAGCTCTCAAAACAGCTAGATATATATGAAAGGCTGACAAAGTCATTGGCTCCAAACATCTGGGAGCTAGATGATGTAAAGAAAGGCCTTCTTTGCCAGGTTAGACATTTTTTCTGTTTAGAGATTGATTGCTTGTTTCACTTATTTACCTTCAGTTTGTTTAAGCGTTCTCTTTGCGGTGCTTGGAGTGATGGCTTATAACTGCCTTCATTACAGCTTTTTGGTGGAAATGCTTTGAAGTTGGCATCTGGGGCTAACTTCCGTGGTGATCTTAATATCTTACTAGTTGGTGATCCTGGAACCAGCAAGTCCCAGCTACTCCAATACATACATAAACTTTCTCCACGTGGCATTTACACAAGTGGAAGGGGTAGCTCTGCTGTTGGACTGACTGCTTATGTCACCAAAGATCCTGAAACAGGCGAAACGGTAGAAACTATATTCACATGTTATTATATTATCTTCTTCTTAAGAAACATAGGTGACCTAAACACGTGCTCCATCTTCAGGTTCTCGAGAGTGGCGCTCTAGTTTTAAGTGACAGAGGCATCTGCTGTATAGATGAATTTGACAAAATGTCTGAGAATGCCAGGAGCATGTTACATGAGGTTGAGTGTGCATGTTCTCTTGCTGTATACTTGTGAATGAAGCATTTCTTGTCTCATGATTTTATTAGCTCTGCATTTTGACTCTAGCCCTGAGTCTTGATTTATTTCAGGTTATGGAACAACAAACTGTTTCAATAGCAAAAGCAGGTATTATTGCCTCCCTCAATGCCAGGACTTCAGTGTTGGCTTGTGCGAATCCTAGTGGGTCGCGATATAACCCTCGCTTGTCTGTCATTGACAACATACAACTTCCTCCTACACTTCTGTCGAGGTAGGTCGCTGTTAGAAGTTTCATTTGTCAAAGGGCTCCAATTTGCACTTTTCATACTTTAAAAATATGGTAAAAATTTGTTTTCTTTCTAAGATTCAAATTCTCTTGATATAACAAAAAAAAAATATTTTATTTAATATTGTTAATTTCTCAATAACAATTATAGTAAAAAATTGTTTTCTTTCTAAGATTCAAATTCTCTTGATGTAACAAATATTTTCTTTTAACGTCATTCATATATTTTTTTAATTTTCATAACCTCATTCTTCAGAAGAAAAATCCTGGATTTGGACATTCAAAATGAGTTTTTAAAAAAACTAAAATTCTTATCAGAGTTGAAAGAAAGAAGAATTAGTACATTTTATTTATTTTGTTGGCATGGGGAGGAAGTTTAAATTATGATAGGTAAATTAATTTAATTCCATGCAAGTTTTTCCATTAAGTAAATTAAAATGTCGGGGGAAAATTTTGACTATATTTACAAAATTAAAAGATTAAAAACTTTTAATAAAATTAACTAAATTGAAACTTATTGTCAATTTAAAGGGCTGAAAAATTACTTTTACTATTGATAAATAAATTATAGTCTTGCCGCCTGGTATTTGGAGTTCACATTTGGCAGTCAAAAACTTGAGCCTTGCCTTTATGGAGTTCACGATTCATTATGAAGCAAGTAGGACACTTCTAGGCCTGCTGAACCTAACTGCTTCTATCCATTAAGAATGAACTATTAATGCAAGTCGTGATGATGGATGAAAAGATAACAGAATAACAGAATTTTTGAAACTGTTGCCGTAGTTGTGAACCGAGCTGAGTTGACCTTTTCTTGCTCAGGTTCGATTTGATCTACTTGATTCTTGACAAGGCTGATGAACAGACAGATAGACGACTTGCCAAGCATATTGTTTCCTTACACTCTGAGGATCCTGAGGTCTAATCCTGACATCCTCCCACTCAAGGTTAAGGTCCAACGTTCACTGGTTTTGCTTACTAATAATGCCATATGTCTATTTGTAGAGCTTAGAGCAAGATGTGTTGGATCTTCCTACGTTAACTGCTTATGTGAGTTATGCTCGGAAGCATATACACCCACAACTATCTGATGAAGCTGCCGAAGAACTGACTAGAGGTTATGTTGAGATAAGAAGGAGAGGAAATTTTCCAGGGAGCAGCAAGAAGGTAAAGTATTTTAGATATATGGTCTTCCAAATTGGATATCACCATTTATTCTGCTTTTGTGAAAACCTATATCCGGGGAATTATAATTTCTGATTCAATGATATGATTACAAGATTGTTCTCTAATATTGCAACTTTTTAAGATTTTCAACCCTCTGCTATGTATGCCAATCTTCTGAATGAATTAAACAGGTGATTACGGCAACACCAAGGCAGATTGAAAGTCTGATACGGCTTAGCGAAGCCTTGGCTCGGATTCGCTTCTCAGAATGGGTTAGTTATGTTTGGTTAGTTTCATAGTGAAACACAGTTTAGGAATTCTTTGTAGCGCTCTTAAAATACCTGATGGACACAGGTGGAAAAGCGGGATGTAATGGAGGCTTTTCGGCTTCTAGAAGTTGCAATGCAGCAGTCTGCCACCGATCACTCTACTGGTAGCTTTCCAAATGATGAGCCTGATTCTTCTATTTATAAACCCAGACAAACTAGATCAAAATGTCCTTACTTTTAATGCCCTTTATTTCTCCCAGGAACCATTGACATGGATCTTATTACTACTGGAGTTTCTGCGAGTGAAAGGATGAGACGAGATAGTGTGGTACAAGCAACTCGCAACATAATCATGGAGAAGATGCAAATTGGGGGACCATCGATGCGATTGTTGGAGGTATGCTAGCTTACTCTATATGTTATTATGTCAAGGTATTTTACGGAAAATCTAAAGTATGCAATGACGTTCTAATATGTTTACATTTGGTCATTTAGTTATTGGAAGAGTTTAAGAAACAGAACGCCAGTGAACTCCACCTCAGTGATGTAAGCCTACCCTCTCCTGTCCCTTCCAAAAGATACTTTACTCTTTTGTTTGCATACTCCCATTAGGAATATCTCATTATTAACAAGGAAAATACATGTTAATGCAGGTAAGAAATGCAGTTGCTACTTTGGCCAGTGAAGGATTTGTTGCTCTGCATGGTGACAGTATAAAAAGATCGTGATAAAATGGAGGACCATATGACTCTTGGATTTCATATTTTAAGGAGGCTGCTAGTTGATGTAGTTCTTTCAGTCGTCGCAAGCCGAGTGCTGAGGATAGTAGTACGGCACCCCGTAAGCGGTTGCGTTGGTGGGCTTTTAATTGTTCTTAGAGCCGCCAGGTAGTGCGACG
This sequence comes from Inga laurina, assembly GCA_963855925.1. Classification (NCBI taxonomy): domain Eukaryota; kingdom Viridiplantae; phylum Streptophyta; class Magnoliopsida; order Fabales; family Fabaceae; genus Inga; species Inga laurina. The sequence goes on along the minus strand of OY979701.1, from coordinate 85,301,186 downwards.
CAAGGCTATCTTGGGTGGTCGAGAGGATGGAATGCGAGTAAACGGACAGCTTCGATAGGTTTTTTTAAAAAATAAAAACAGAAGAACCTGTCAATGGATCTGAATCTGTTATCTTTTTAACATGCACCTATTATATGAAGAGTGATGATATTATTTTTAAACGTTGAGTGATGACTGTTATATAAATTAGCATATTAGCGTATTTTATTTCGATAGCTTCTTGCAAATATATTAGTTATAAGAAGAATGCATCTAGTGTTAAGGCCAAAATTTGCTGTTTCCTTGTGCCGGATATGAAAATTCTTGTGTGGATGTCAAGTTAAATGCCTGGACTATATATGTTGGCCGAAGACATAGCAGGCGTTAAGTACCTTGATTCATTGAACAAGGGGCATCTTTTTGGATTAAAACATCTTATTAATAGTTAGATTGAACCGTTGCTTTTCTTGAATATGTATATGTTGTTCAAGTCTTGTATGTTAACAATTAGAGAAATTCCTAGTTTCTTTTCTCTTTATTTATATCACTTGAAAATATCTTTCCAATCTCCTCTCTCTTCCATGTAAGATTAATGAAATCGATATGAGAAATTTCTAATGTACAGGTGACGTGGTGCACCAAATTTAAGCAAGAATTTCTCTCAATGATTATGTTTTATCACTATTATTATTATAGTAATGATTACTCAATTCTCTAGCTAAAAAGTTGCATTCAATTTGCATACTTTTGATAATGACCTAGGTTTATTTTTACATATATCGAAGGTTTGAATACTTAACTTCTCACTATGTCTCATTTTAGTCATCTAAAGCAGCCATAGTTAGTTTCTCACTTTCTCTGGTAACGAGATAGTTGAGCTTATATCATGGAATTTGCTCAATAAAATGTAGGTATGAATTGAATGATTGTGACTGGAAATTTTTTTTTTTTTTGACTTGATATTGGATTACATTAATCCAATTAGGGATTAAAAAACAAGAACAACCTCTAACAGAGGCCCCACTAAAAATCTCTCATCAACTACCGCCTACCAAAAGAGTAGGAGGTGGGTGATTAAATATGACAAAATTCTCTCTACTACTATGAGCAGTCCTAGCTAAAAAATCCGCCTCAACATTATGCTCTCTAGAGAAGTGGTTAATCAGGACGCATCAATCTCTGGATAACCAAAACCTAGCCTCTTCGAAAACCTCCTTAAAGGGATGGAGCACATCACAACCCCTCATGAGAAGATGAATGGCTTCAATACAATCGGTAAATAGATCAATATTCTTCAGATTTCTATTCCAGCAAATTTGAAGACCCTGGATGATTGCGATAATTTCAGCAACAACCGGAGGAACCTGCATAAGTTTACCCATGAATCCACAAATCCACTCTCCATCTTCCCCTCTAATGACGCCAGCGCTTGCACTTTGACCCGACTGAAGAACAGAACCATCTATTTCAAGTGTATTAAACCCTGGCCTCCTTAATTGTTGACTTCTATCTCCTCTACCAGCCTGAGTATAGAATTTGCACTGACTACTTAAATCCATATCCCAACTTGCACGAAAAAAGCTAGAGTAGGCATTTGTATAGTCAGCTTCAGCATCATCTCCAAACAGCTTCCTGCATCTGCTCACCCAGATATCCCAGCAAACATATCCAAACAGAGTTGCCCATCTGATTTTCTTGGTGAACTCCCTTCCCGCTTCATGTCTGAGATTCCATTCAATCCACTCCATTCCCTGTAAGTTAATGAAATTATTCCACATTGTAGGTTTGATTATGGATACCCACCGTTCACGGGCATTGTCACAATCCCTCAAGAGATGCATCAGGTTCTCATCCTGCTCACAAAGAAACGGACAAGATGCAGTTTCCGATAGTCCCCTCCTCGCTCTGAGATCTGCTGTATGCACCCTTCCATGTGCCACAAGCCACATGAAAGATTTAATCTTCTCTGGGATATCCCATCTCCATAATAATCTCCAAAAGGTTGTATTAGAACTGGAAGGACCTGCAGAAAGAAATTGATAGGCAGAACTAACTGAAAAACAACCATCAGAAGAAGGTTTCCAGAAATACTTATCTGTTCCTCTACTATCACCAGGGGGTTGAACACATGTGATTTGTTGGACCACGTAAGAGCTAAACCATCTCCCCAATTTATACATATCCCATTCACCTTCGGGATTAACATAATGACGGACTGTTTCAGTCCTGTCTACAAAAGCCTCCCATCCCGGAACCAGCTCGATCAAAGGATGATTCATTTGCGACCAGTTGTCATTCCAAAAGGATGTTGAAGCCCCATTACCAACTCGAACTCCCACTCCTCTGTGGAATTTATCCCAAACCAAGCAGATACCTCTCCATGTTGCGGACATATTCGTTCGAGCCACTGGACCATTTATCTGGTCCCACCTGTACTTCTCTCTCAGAACACGAACCCACAGTTTGTTTGTGTTATTCATCACATTCCAGCATAGTTTCATAATGAAAGCCTCATTCTGTTTACACAAATCCTGAATACCTAGACCACCCTCTTTTTTGTCCCCTTGTAATCTGATCCCAGGCAATGAGATGGAGCTTTTTCTGGTCATCCTGCTCATCCCAAAGTACTTTTCTGCTTTTTCTCTCCATTTCCTGTAAGACTCCTTTAAGAATAAGCAAAGTCTGCATCTAATAAAAATCAATATAAATATTCATTGTTAGTCAAGAAGCTGACAGTTGTAAATATTATTTATATAGAGGATGCTTTAAATACTCTTTCGAGCATACAAAGGCGAATAAAACGATACATCTTGTAAGTTACACTTTAATCATGATTATACATTAATAACTCTTTATGTTATTAAAAAACTTAACTTAATTCTATAATTTTAAAGTTTTCAATTAATTACTCCCAAAAATTCTAATTTCACACTAAAATCCTAATTATTAATTTAAATATTTTCAATTAATTTGAATAGCATCTTTCGCGAGTATCTGAGGTTTGTTCTAGTATTCTTTGACGACATTCCCATCTATAGTGCTAGTATGGTACTGCATCTTGAACACCTTAAGATTGTGTTTGAAACTTTGAGGAAGTACAATTACTTTGTCAAGGAGTGTAAATGTACATTTGCTGCTACCCAAGTAGAATATCTAGGCCATATTATTAGGAATGGAGAAGTAGCTACTAATCCACAGAAGATTCAGGTAGTAATAGATTGGCTCGGTATTATCGACGGTTCAGTAAAGGGTATGGAGCAATAGCAAAACCCCTGAATTCTTTATTAAAAAACGACGGGTTTACATGGTCAGCAGAGGCGGGTGGAGCGTTTCAGAGGTTGAAGGCAGCTTTAAGCTCGGCTCCAGTATTGGCATTACCTGACTTTTCCAAGACATTTACTGTGGAAACTAACGCGTGTGGGGTTGGCATAAGGGCTGTGTTGATGCAGGGAGGTCAGCCCTTAGCGCTTTTTAGTAAGGCCTTAGGTCCTCGGAATCAAGGGTTGTCTATAAATGAAAGAGTTATTGGCAGTGGTGCAAGCTGTGGAGCATTGGCACCAATACCTAGAGGGGCGAAGGTTTGCGATAAAAACATACCAGCAGAGTTTAAAATATTCGTTGGATCAGAAACTAAAGACTTCTTTCCAAATGTTTTGGGTCCCCAAGCTGATGGGGTTCGACTATGAAATACAGTACAGAAAGGGGGCTAATAATAATGTGGTAGATGCTCTTTCCAGAAAACCGAAAATGGAAATTATGCAATTGACATTATCTACGAGCTCAGACGAATTATTACAGGAAATTAAGCACAGTTGGGAGGAAGATTCTGATTTACGGGCACTGTTAGAGCAGTTGCAGCAAAATAATGGCAGCTTAGGAAAATTTTCTCGGCAGGATGAGTTGTTAAAGAAGAGCGGCCGTATTGTGGTTGGCAAGAATAGTACTACGTGGCATAAAATTCCTGAATGGTTGCATGCTAGCGCTCAAGGGGGGCATTCAGGTATTCATGCTACCTATCAAAGGGTTAAATCTCTCTTTCGGTGGAATAATTTGTTTGATGAAGTCGAGGCTTTTATTCGCCATTATGATGTGTGCGCTCGTCCTAAGTATGACACGGCTGCCTACCCGGGGTTATTGCCTAAGTCTACTGGCAAAGAGACTATTTGGGTTACTGTGGATCGGTTAAGCAAGCACGCACATTTCATAGCACTTTCTCATCCTTTTTCTGCTGCTAGTTTGGCTCAGCTGGTTTTAGATGGGATTTATAGGCTGCATGGAGCTCCTATAGAAATCATAAGTGACCGAGATCATATTTTTATTAGTGCCTTTTGGCAGGAATTCATCAAGGTTTTGAAGGTCGATCAGAAATTAACTTCCTCTTATCATCCTCAAACGGATGGGCAATCGGAGGTAGTTAATCGTTGTTTGGAAACTTACCTTTGTTGTATGTGTTGGGAGTTTCCTAGAGAGTGGAGTCGTTGGTTGGCTCTTGCGGAATGGTGGTATAACACGACCTACCATTCTTCTAGGAAGGTTACGCCTCATGAATTGCTATATGGTCAGAAACCATCGGTTTATGTTCCCTATTTGCCAAGGTCTGCAATGGTAGATGGCGTGGATAGGACATTTGTGGCAAGGGAGGAGGCTTTATTGATAGCTACGCATCATTTGGCTAGGGCAGTGAATATGATGAAACAGCGGGCTGATTCCTACATAATAGATCCTGAATTTTAGGTAGGGCAGTGGGTATTTTTAAAACTTCAGCCGTATAGACAAATCTCAGCTGCTGCCCGGAGTAATCAGAAGCTAGCTCCAAGATATTTTGGGCCTTATAAGGTCCTTAAACGTGTTGGGGCTGTAGCATATCAGTTGGATTTGCCTCCGGAGGTGCGGATCCACCATAATTTTCATATTTCATTGCTGAAATTATGTCCTGATCCAACAGTCCGTCCGCGCCATCCTCCTTTGGATTGGCCTACGCCTCCAACCACAAGGGAACCTGAGGCAATCTTGAATAAGCGTCTGGGCTGACGTAAGGGTCGGATAGTCACTGAGGTATTGGTTAAGTGGAAGCAACTTCCAGAAGAGGAAGCTTCCTAGGGTCGGATAGTCACTGAGGTATTGGTTAAGTGGAAGCAACTTCCAGAAGAGGAAGCTTCCTGGGTGCTTCTTTATCAATTGCAGCAGCAACACCCTTCTTTTGTGGTTGAAAACCCTTGAGGGCAAGGGTTCTTTTTAGGGGAGTTTTGATATGGATATCGTAGCTCAATACTGATTAGTCTTGCGTGACTTGCTAATTCTATAAGGTCGTTAGTTAAGGGATGAGGGTAGAATAGTAATTGGCGGTGGTTCACTAATTCTGTGAGCCTACGGCTAGGGGATTAATACTAATCAGTACCTATAAAGGACTGATCTATTACTGTATAATTGTTGCTGAACTTGGTAATAAACTGAATATTCCTCTCCTCTCCTCCTTCCTTCTTGTTTTCCTCTCTCTTCTGTCTATTCTTCTACACTTCCTTATCTGACTTACAATTTTTTTTCCAGTACTTGGGCTATTGATGTGGTTTTTTCCACATCATCCATGGGTGCACTTCCTGGTTTGGATGTTTACTCAGATGGCACAGTCGCTCAATCCGATGCCAATAGGGAATCCGCAGTTTGGATTAGATGAGGGGCCCGAGCCCTTACCTGTGCCTGGCCTAGCCCCTGCGCTCCCGCAGGTGCCCGCCGCCCCCGTAGCCCCTGTGCCTAACCCCGCGCACGCAGCACCAGACCCTGTGCCTGATCCTGCCCCCACCGCGGCGCCCTCGACCGCAACCACCCTCGCGCCCCCGTCCACCCCAACAACCCCGCCCCTGACCGCCCCATCCCTGTCCGCCCCAGCAGCCCCATCCCTGTCCGCCCCGTCCCCGACCGCCCCCACGCCCTCGACCCCGTCCTCCCCAGCGGCCCCACCCCCGACCGCCCCCACGCCCTCGACCCCGTCCTCCCCAGCGGCCCCACCCCCGACCACCCCAGCCCCCGCACCCACACACCCGCTCATTCCAGCCACTGCCCCTACGCCCCTGACTGCCACCGGGCCCCCAGCCATTCCAGCCGCCGCACCTCTGCCCTCGACCGCCCCCGAGATCCCACCGGCTTCCCTGCCAGATGAGGTTCTCATATTTCTTATTTTTTATAGTCTTGATTCATTTTTTCCTGTTTCTCATCTTTCTTTCCGTTTTTTTTACAGGGAGCTGTCATGACGAACCTAAGGGGATCGGAGTGAGGCGGGAGCCGCGGTTGACTTCGGGAACTTCCTAATATTCTCGAGCAAGAGGTTATTAAGTAGGTTATGCTATAGACATTTAGGTTGTCTTCTGTACCAGGTTTCTGGGAGACTGTGTTGACTACTTTTTGCTTTGTATTAGATGTTGAGTCATGGGGTAGGGCATGCATGTTTTTGGTAAGAGTCCTTTGTAAGAGGAGGCTCGTTTTCCAAAAGGCCAGAACCTTCTGAAGGCTGTGACCATATTATGATATGTACAAAAAAAAATCAAACAGCAAAACTCCTTAGGCTGTGACCATATTACTGCTGATATAAAAGCAAAAAATAACTCTCCCAGGCATAGAGATTCAAATGAACATATCACAAAGATGAAGGAAAAATTCCATACCTATGTCCGCGGCATCAAGCTCCATAACTTAGAAAAGGGAAGAAAAATCAAAAAGTGTAAACTTGAAGATGATTATGCTCGGACTCAGAAGATCGCGAATATATGATGTGAAAAGAGTCAAAAGACACACATCAAAGAACTGGTGCCACAAATAAAAATACAGATTTATAATTAATATGATCGATTTAAAGATAAAAAACCACAGCCAGTGATTAGTGAAAGGTCAGAAAGGAAAGAAAAATGAAATCTGAGGAAGGAAAGAAAAATAACCATACCTGTTCCCTGGCCATCATCTCCATATCTGCACAAAAACAACAATGAAAGGTCATAAAGGGGAAGAAGATGAAACAGAAGCGAAAGGGTTGAGATCGAACGGGGGGGGGGAAGAGAGGGATTCCGGTGAGGAAGAGATGACGACGGAGGGCTTGTGGCAGAGGAGAACCGGCGAGCTTGTGGTGGATTGTGCCGAAGAGTGGAAGATGCAACGCCCACTGGTTTGTGGTTAGGGTTGGTGTGGCGTTTTAACCAGATGCATCCGAACGATGTGTTTTATTGTCGGGTACGATGTGTTATATTGTAAGATGAAACAGAATCGAAATGGTTGAGATCGAACGGGGAGAGAGAGAGAGGGATTCCAGTGAGGAAGAGATGACGACGGAGGGCTTGTTGCAGAGGATAACCGGCGAGCTTGTGGTGGATTGTGCCGAAGAGTGGAAGATGCAATGCCCGCTTGTGGTTAGGGTTGGTGTGGCGTTTTAACCAGATGCTTCCGAACTATGTGTTACATTGTCGGGTACGATGATCCTAGGATAGGATATTAAGGTAGAGGCAGAGTTGCCTTTTTTTTTTCCCTCAGACGGCAAAAAAATAAAGAGTTGATTATTTTTTACAGATTAATAAAGTTTATTGTATTATTTTAAAATATTTATATTTATTATTTTTTTTATAAATTATTTTATCTAGCTTATAAACTGACATATGATCTAAGAATATATATTATATGATGTGATTAAATAAATTATTTAGTTTTTTAATTTCTTAAAAAAAAAGTCAATTCTGTTTTATATTTAGGATTTTATTAAAAAAAAGATATTGTGGGGAAAAGATAGATTAATGCCACTTGAACTTCAAAATCATAAATCAGTGATTTCTTAAAAACCTGAGTTATTTGTTGCTATACTCTTTTTATCTATCCCATTATTTTTATTGTCAATAAAACTAATTTAAAATTGTAAAGTCTAAATGGTATTTTTTTTATTTTTTCCCTTTTTATTATTTAAGCAAAAAAAGGTATTGGAAATATTTGTGTTTAAATTTTAAAATTTGAATTTGAAATATGGAATGAGTAGGAGATAGATGAGAATCGAGAGAATCTTAGAAATCAAAGAGAGATTATAGTAGATGTTAGAAGTTGTGATTTGAATTTCGGCGAAAAAAGGTTGTGGTTTGAAAGGTTAAATATACTAATTATAATTAATATTAATAATTTAATAAATATAATTTTTTGGGGATGTTTTAACAATTTATTTGATAATATGTGTGAAAAGATTCATTTTTCTGCGCCTATAAATATATTTTTTAATTTCCATGAGAAATCACGGTGGAGGTGAGCAAATTTACTCCCACAATAAATGTACAATCTCAAAAAGCAACTTCAAAACCAATGGAACGACCGTCAAAGATGGCTAGCCACCTGCAGCGATTTTTCTTTTTTTTATGTGGATGCTTAGGTGAATTGCTTACTAGCACTTTTATTAAAAAGCCATTTGTCAATCGATAGTGATGTTATGTTGGATGTTTAGAGCCAATTACAATTGAGGTACAAGGTTTAGAAGGATATATTTTATTTGATGGATTGATGATTGATGATGAAGCAATTGAACAAAGTGAGGATATCCAACCCATACGATCGCCATGTTCTGCGTTTAACGTCTCAAGCATGACCTGGGGCTTGTGCTGAGGGCATCGCCACAAGCCCACGAGACGACCCTGTCCCTGGCATTGCATGCATCACCGTAAACAATAGCATAAAATTATAAATATATAACCAGATCACAAAATTTGAAATGTTTGCAAAAACACAAACAAAAAATTCACAAACTGTGAAATAGTTTGTTGTAAATAGTTTGGATGTCAACAACTTCATCAAGTAGTTCTTGAGCTGCCTTGAGGTACCTGGAATCAGGAAGTGTTCTTGAAACACTTGGCATCCCACCATGCAAAGAATAATCCCCTCTATTCAAAACTTGGCTAGCTTCAGGCAAAATTTCACTGTGCCTCATACACTCATGCCTAAATGAGCTGATTTTATGGCCTGAAATCCATGAATTTTGGCCTAAAAATGAATCAAAACTCGGATTCGAACTTTGATCATGGAAAGGAGACACTTGGATTCCTGTTGGTGTTTGGGTTCCAAGGCTGAGAGATAATCCTTGGCTCTGCAAGTTATGCCCTTCCATTTGATTTGCTACTAGCATCTCATTTCCCCTGTCTCTATGAAGAGAAATCATAGTCCCCGGTTTGAAACCCACCGAGATTCGCCAAGATTTCTTGTTGTTCTGAGGCTGATTGTGATAAACTCATTGGTGGGATCACAAAGCAGCCATTTTGCTCCTGAGAATTGCCAGAGAATGCTTCTGGATATGAACCAGTGTTCATATATGATGTTACATTACTAGACGTAATTGGTGTCTCAGAATGTGAATTTGGCAAATAAGTTGCCATATTTGTCAAAACCCTCAGCTTGATGCTTCGTGGAAGTAAAAGCTGTAAGCTAATCCAAACATGCACGGAATGTTTTTGGAATACAATGAAGCAAAAAGTTGTTTGAAAATTACTGGTTATCCAAAGTCACGCCGGTGCCAACGCAGAAGGCGAATTCCGATTTAGATCATTATGCAACTCATGTCACAAGCATTGAGAGAGAATGAGCCATTGAAGCTGGAGCCTTTTAATACCAGAATACAGATCTTCGATATATGGTTTGCCCTGCTTTATACATCAATTGAAAAGGCAAAGGAAGCAAAATCAATCTATAAATACACATACTTGTTGCCATCATAACTGGACTTTGTCACTTAATATTATTGTTGCTCCTTACAATTTTATTGAATTTTGATTTTTGGTTTCTATAGTTTTATAAGGACTTGGTCTTATTTTAAGTATGGGGACTAAAACCACAACTCGTTAAAAGTATAAGGATGAATTGTTAAACGAAGACCAAATCCATTTAAAACTATAGGGACAAAAACCAACAAATTGAACCATAGGAACTAAAACCAAAATTCGATCGTACTGTAAGAACCGACAATGATTTAACCCCTGTGGAAATCAAGGTAAAGGCAAAGACCATGAAACTTATACATGTGGAATGATGTAAGAATCAAGGCTCCACTAAATGAATTTTCTTTCCAGTCAGACAGATCCTTGGAAGACAAAGTAGAACGAAGCAAAGGAAAGAATTAACAATTATAAATACAATTCAATCTAGAACAACTCCTGTCTCATGGCTAAACTTTAGGCTTGGCTCTGCTTAAACTACATTCAACTAAAGAATGGATAGGACATGAAACAAGTTTATCTTAATGGCGTCAAAATCAAGACTTGTTCTCCACTGTATGAAGGTAAAATTATTTACTTATTTTTATCAGAATAAACATGAACAAAATTCAAGGACGTCTTATCTTACTGTATCTGACGTAAAACTCCAGAAGAACAAGAAATCGCAAGGAGGGAAAATTAAAAAGAATATTTTCCATTAACGGTAAAAAAATTTGCTTAGAAGAAACTCCCAATGATAGCTAACTTGCCGAGGGAAAAAACAGGGCAAAAAAACACAGTACTATTATTGTATTCCGGTGTAATTCAAATCAATATATACTATTAATAGTGATGGCTTCATCATGAATGGTCCAAATGTCGTGCCCACGTCATCATTACTTCCATTTATCATTGGTCAATTTATTTAATATTCCCTTTTTATCTGACGTGTGCTGCCACTCAATGCTTATTCATTATTCAGATTACAGTTTAACTTTAAAGTGTCATTTGAAATTTAAAATTCAAATCACCCCATCTCATTTTATTTTTTAACCGCTTCATTTTCTCTCATTCTCATTAGATTCTCCTTCTCATCACTCATCTCCTATTATCTCTCGTCTCCGACGTTCTGGTTTCTTTTGACTCTTCCAAACAGAGTTCGACTTGTGCGCCATGTTCGATTTCTCTCCAATTCCCTGTTGGAAGGAGGAAGGATTGATCCATACTCTGAGAAGGCGAGGTATCACGTTGTAGGCACTAGAATTGGATATCGCATGTTTCTTCATGTTTCAAACTCCGTCACATCTCCAAGCTCTCCATAGGTTCGTCTCTTTCTTCTTCTTCTTCTTCAGCCTTTTGGTCGGTTTGCGCCTGTGTGGGGGAAAAATATACAAGGTCAGGAGCTTAAAGACTATGGCACATCTTCGACTGTAAGCATTTTTCAGTCTTCCTGTTGTGATAAAAAGTCAGTATGCTGGATATCTATAGGCTATACCTTGCTTATTCTTTCTATCTTGCAGCTTGCACCATCAAAGGCTGCCCTTACTTTTGGCAAAAATACACATGTGATTTTTTTAAAGTACGCCCAGCAGCAAATGCTTTTTTTTGGAGCAAAAGTAACTATGTGTTTACAAAACAAATGCAAAAGTCACAGACTCTATCAAAAAAAAAACGTTGACTGTTGAAAAGAATGATTTTGACTAACTCTAATAACATGGATGGTGATTTGGCATATTAAGTAGTATTTGGAATATTTAACTCTTAAAAAAAAAAGATAATACACTAAACACTTGTAAAAAAGAAATAACACTCGTAGAAAAATAAAAAATAACACTTGCCAAGCTAATTAATTAATTAGAAGCATTAGAACATCATTTACTTGGAAAAAAAAAAAGCATAACACTATCAAACGAAAGAGCAGGGTCGAAGGAGCATGAGTGACGGTGAAGTAGCACGACCGCGAAATCAAATCGAAAGGCGACGGATTACAACATTATTAGTCATTTTAACAACTTCCTCTAGCACCCCTTCATCACCTACAAGATCCACAAATGTTGATGTATCAAGGGTAACTTTGAACTTTATTTGGATTTCATCACTTTTATGAGAAGCTGCAACACAAACTTCATATTAACAACTTACACAGCAATATTTACAATTACATATGTAGACATTAACAGCACATTAACAACACTTTTTTTGTTTTCATTTCAGCGTTTTCACAGCAAAGAACCACAATCACATTCATCATTCCCACTTAGAACACAGCAGTTCCTGTGTAACCTTGCCCCAAAAACATAACACTCTAACATAAACACAACACACCCAAGGTGAAACCCCAACTCAATGGTCAAGATCATATGTGTAGCAAATTCTTAGCATTTCTTGTCTACCACCTACCATTTACTCCATTATTGGCCCAAGCTCCAACCTTTGACCAACCCCTCAATCTCATTTCAACCAACTTTCACATGGGAAAAAAAAAATTCCAGTTCGCTGCTGTACCTCGCTACCCGTAGATGGAAGATGCAGAAGAAGACGTTCCCAACGTCATTAACACCTCGCTTTTTCCCTTCAATGTTGCACCTTCCAACGCGTATCGTCCGTCCATTTCTCTCTCTCCCCTTAATCACAAAAACGCGCCTTCCCTCCTCTCCTTATCTGTAGTTATTTCAGTGGGGATAATTATATAAATGGACATTGAAAAATAATCTCAGAAATTGACTTTTCTGATCATTGACTTTTTAAAGAGAATTTTGTGATGTTTTTTGTGTTACGTGAAAGCCAGAAATCATTTTTCCTTTTAATAAAAGGGCCCGTGCGTGGATCGCACGGGTAATCCATATAGTTCAAGTTAAAAACAACGAATTCAAAAGGACATTAAAATGCAGGCTCCAAGGGAACTCACCCAAGGTTGCAGATGATACGTAAGTACCCAACAAACTTAGGTTTCAGAACCAGAAAGTTCAGACTTGATCTTTCTCTCTTAGGCTCTGTTTGGTTGAAAGTTTTTCTAGGTGAAGGTAGGAGAGGTGAGGTACAAAGAGGTGAGATGGCTGTTTGGTTCAAAAATTGAAAGGGAGGGGAGGAGTGAAATTTTTGTCTTTTTCTGGTCCCCTCCCCCATCTCTCACCCCTCCAAAATCGGGGTTTTTGGGAGGGGAGAGAAACTTTGCTCCATCATTAGACAAATTTACCCACAGACTTCTTTTGATATTTCTAAAGAAAAGTCCCGTAGCTTTTGAGAGAGGGGACCGATATTCAAGAAAGCTCAAAACGAAATAAGGAACACGAGCTCAAAACGAAACAGAGGACATTCAAGCCATATACTATTATGTTAATATACATATCTTATAATTATTATATAATATTGTTTGCATCATATTTTTTATTTACCAATGCTTGGAAAGTCTTGTTTTATATATATCATTGTTAGAATAATTATTTTATAAATAATACTTTTATAAATAATTATTATTAATAAATACATTATGAAAAGAGTGTATATAATTGTTAGAATAATTATTTTATAAATAATAATTTTACAAATAACTATTATTAATAAATACATTATAAAAAAAGAAAGAAAATATGTAGAAGGGCATTTTTGTCCACTTATAATTAACTCACCTAACCTAACTTCTTGAATCAAACAAGACACTAAACCTCACCTACTCTTTTCTTAAACCAAACAATACAATATTATGACCCCCTTTACCTAAATTACTTTGAAGCAAACGAAGTGCCTTAGACCAGAGAGACAGAGAAAAGCAGTTTGAGGTTAGTATTTCTCCGCCTTCGAGGTTCTCCGCAGTATTTAATTGGGAAAATACCAGTTAGGTCCCAAGGTACAGAATTAATCCCAAAAAAGTCCCTTTGCAAATTCCAATGTCAGAAAAGTCCCTAGGGACTTTTCTGACAGCAATTCCCTTTGAGAAATGACTAAAATAGCCCCCACTCAAATTTAAAAAAATGAGGTCGGCTCTGCTTCTCGTTCTTTTTGAGTTTCATTTTGAAAAGAAGAAACAGGGTTCGAAATCGCGGCTCTGCTTCTCGTTCTTCTCGTTCCTCCGTCTTCACCGTGGGTCATCGTCAAGCGTCGGGGGCTTCGACGCCGCGTCGCTGCCGTGCGCGTCCGTGTGGGTGAGTGCACCGTAGCCCAAGCGTGCAGCGCAGTCCGCCGCGAAAGCAGCCGGTGTTCGTGGGCTCCTCTGGCGTCGGCCGGTGTTGCAGCGGCAAAGAATCCGGCGGCCGTCGAACAACGTCAGCCGCATCGCTCCAACACCCAGCGTCCCTCGAGTGCTCCTCCGACGGTCATTCGTTCGCCCCTTTGCTGTGTGGTGTTTTTTTTTTTGTGAAATGACACCAAAAATGGTTGTTGCGGTGCTGCTGCTCTTGGACTCTCCAATGGCCATTCTCTTTCATTCTATACTTGTGAGTTCCGCATTTCTTGTTGTGCTCTCTGTCTGCGTGTCGTTTCTGTTTTTCGCTTTCATTCATATAAATTTTGTTTTGACTGGCCAGTTGCTTTCGCGGACCTAGCGGTTAAAATATGTCTCCGTGGTGTGTTCATTTCTTTTCCCTGCTTGCTCTAATTTGGCTTGAAAGAAGTAAGATATTTGGCAAAATACAACATCCGCTAGTGCTTGGTGTCCTATTAATTGATGTCCTATTAATGCTTCTCTATAATTGGTGCATTTGGAAGTTAGTTACTGTGTTTGATGAGTTGCAGAAGAAAGTTTTGTTCATGACCTTATGCTTCATTGTTGATTTATATGACTTAGTGATTGATATATATATATATATATATATTGTCTAGATGACTGTGTTCTGTACATTGCTAATGTGGAATTGCAATTAACTTCGTAAATTAGTTGTTTGTTATATACAAATGATTGGTTAATGTCTTATGTTTTTGGTGGTGTGTGAATAAAGTAGTAATTACAGTCAAGGTTAAGCAAAAAATGGCAAAGAAGAAACAAAGGAAAGATGGAGAGGGAGAGAGGGGGAAAAAGTTTCAGGGTATATATTGTTTACACAAGATTATTTTAAGAACAAGAAAAACAAGAAGGAGGAGTGCAAGCGTTTAAAAGAGGAGACACAGTCTATGAAAGAAGCTTGGGACGCATTGAAAGATGAGGAGAAGGAGGCATATAAGGTGAGGGCAAAGAATATAAGGAGTGAGGCAAAAGGGCCAAAATACATGGTTCCATTCTTGACCCGATGTGCTCCTAATCAATTTATCAAAGTGTGCAACATTGTGAAAAATAGAGAAGATAAGATGGAAAGGCTAAAGAAAATCGGATTTGACAAGTTAGTTCACATAAGCTGCTCACAAATCCCCCGAGATCTATGTGGTCAGTTGATGTCTGCATTTGACCCTCCAACAAATAATGTTTTGATTCGAGGGAGGTCATTGAACATCCGCCGGGAAGATGTTCAACAATTGATGGGGTTACCGTGTGAGGTGTAATATCCCAATTTTTGATTAAGGGATAATCATGATTATTAATGATAATTATGAATTAATTGGGATTATTATGTGATTTATGGCTATATTAATTAATGTTATAATTAGTGGAAATTGGAAATATTAGTGCATATGTGTGGTATTTAAGATCAAGGGTGGTGATTCCTTGACCGTGGGTCGGGATCCAGTGTGCTTAGCTTGTGTGAGCTTATTGAGGGAATGAAGGAGATGCTGACATGTGGCATGGTGGTGGCCATTGGATGAGATCACATGTGGACAAAGGACAACTTTTTGCTTCTCCTCCCCATTTCTCTCTCTCTCTCTCGTGCTCTCTCTCTCTCTCTTTTCTCTCTCTCTTTCGCTGAACAAGGAAGAAGGAAGGAAGAAAAGATTGATTTTTGGGTAAGTAAATCATCTCCATTGCTCAAACACCATTCATAAATGTTGATCCTTGAATCATGGGCTTCATTTTGGTGTGTATAGTTGGGCCATTTGGTGTTGTTTGGTGCCATACGAAAATCTGATTGTTGGTGGATCAAGAACTCCCTTTGGAGAAGTTGATAAGGTGAGTGAAACTAACCTATCTATCTAAGTTTCATGCCATTTGGAATAGTTTATAAATTCTGGGAATTTTAGCCTAATCATGAAAATGAGTGCCACTGTTCATTTGGTATGCTTATGGCATGAGAAAGGCATTTTGGAATGAGTTTATGTTAGATAGATAGATTAGAGATTGAAATATGATGTTAGGATGAAATGGGAATTTTGATGAAATTGTTGCCCAAAACCCAAAGCATGATAATGGAGTAGGATTTTGATGATTCTGAGTATTCCATTGAATTTATTGGGTGTTTTTGTGTGGGAATGGCTTTGGGTTAGGTTTTATGGCCATAGGAATCAATTGGGCAAAGGTTAAGGAGAGTGCCTATGTTCTACGTTTTCTGCTATCTGAGGGATTCACTCGAGCAGGGAGGGCTCTGCTCGAGTGAAGGATGAACATCACCCGAGCAGAGATGGGTCTGCTCGAGTGAGGGATGGATATCACCCGAGCAGAGATGGGTCTGCTCGAGTGCGGGAGTGCAATTCTCGTTTCTTGCTTTCTGTGTTCTTATTGCACTCTCTGGGTCATAGCAAGCAGAGCCTCACTCGCGAGTGAGGGATGAACATCACTCGAGTGAGGATTTTGTGCTCGAGTGATGAGTATATTTGACACCAAAGGGCTTGCTGCTCGGGTTGTCACTCGCGAGTAGGTGCACGGGTGTGCCTTCTCACTCGCGGGTATGGGCACCGTGCTCGAGTGAGCCGTATGTGCTCGAGTGAGATTGTGCTTCAGGTGAGAGTTGTGCTTTCGGGTTGATGCTCGCGGGAAAGTTGCACGAGTGTGCTTTCTCACTCGCGGGTATGGGGTGTGTGCTCGAGCACACCTGGCTGTGCTCGAGTGATCCAGTACTTGGAGAGTTTCGTTGTGCTCTCGGGCGTGTGCTTTCTGTCTCACTTCCTTGTGCTTGAAGTGATTTCCGTACGTGTGCTCGAGTGAGGGCATTTGTGCTCGAGTGAGCCTGCTTCTGAAATCTCTCTTGTGCTCTCGGGTGTTCACTCGCTGCCTCTCACTCTCTCTTGTGCCCGAGTGATGTCCGTACCATCACTCGAGTGAAGCCGTTTTCACTCGAGTGTCCGTACATCTGTGCTCGAGCATGGTGATCTGTGCTCGAGTGAATCAGTGTAAAATCTCAGTTTTGTGCTTCCAAAAGGGGATCTTTGGGATAGTTCTTCCTACCCTTTAGGAGTATTGTTAGGAGTATTTAGTGACTCTAAAAGAGCAATAATGATAACCAATTAAGTATTATGAAGTGAATTAAGTCTTGGAATAGAGAATAACTCTTCGTCCCTAATTGTGAAAATAGGATTTGATATTTGCCTTCCTCGGGAGAGACCGGCGCTAGGACACGTCCGGAAGAACTCAGGTAGTGACTTTTCTCTCATATCTTTTATGATGTTTTGGTATGCATATCTTATCATTGAACTTGTGAAATGTGTGCCATGGTCCATTACGGCGTGAGCAGGTCAGCGTGAGCCGTATAGGGAGTGACAGTGGTCATCTCTAGGTCGGCCGCTGGACTGCCGTCGTAATCGACGTGGATCTTTGTGAATCCGACCCGTGGGGGCGGCGTTTGTGAAACCAGCCGTGGGCTGTGTATGTGTATTTTGCCTATGTGGCTTGAGAATATGATATGCTTTATATGGATCCCAGCTGTGGTGAATTATACTGTGTTGACTGTTGTGATGCAATACAGCGTGAGCAATCGTCAGGGATGACATGTGTCATACTAACCATTGCCGCTGCAACTGCCGTTGTAGTTGCTTGTATGGATGATGATTTGATTACATGCATTATTGTTGTACATTATATGATTGACTTGTTACTACGGGGATTCTTTAGAATCTCACTCTCCCAAAATTAAACCTTTTAGACAGGGCTGAAGGATCGAGTGGCAAGCGGGCGACGAAGAGTAGTTAGAGCTCCTGTTTGGGAGTATATTTTGGAAATATGGTTATCATTGTATATTTTGGACTTGTATTTGTAGATTTTGTGTAATCCCCAAGTTAAGGGTATTGAATTGTGGCTTTGTGCCTTTGTAAATCCCTTATCTAATGAATGGAACCCGAGTGAGTCGGGAATTTATTTGCACTCTGATATTTGTAAATGGAATCCACCTGTTCAGGCCAGTATTATTTTGTATTGAGAACTTGAGACCATTGTGAATAAGCTTTGAAAAATGTTTTTGCAAATCCGATTTTTGGGCGAAAGTGTATTTTATTAAGTCCCAAATTTCATTATGGTCTCTAATTACAACTTAATTATGAGTTTAAGAACTAAATCCCGGCCTAAGGTGGGAAGGGGGTTACATGAGGGGGGGACATTGAGGAAAAAGTCAACAAAGAAGAAGAAGGTTTTGAACAATTGAAGACATTGTACGGGACAGTGCCTTACAAGACCATTGGAAAATGGCTAATTGAGAGAGATGAGGATCCCGAATTCGAATTCCTCTTTGTCATGTATGCGTTGGGAACTCTCTTATGTCCCGGGTCGGGTATAAAAGTGACTGATAGAGTGTTGAAAGTGATGGCGGCGACAAAAGGAGGTCTTGGGAAGTACGATTGGTCGAGTTTTGTGTTGATTGAACTATCAAATTCTATTGCACAGTACAAGAAGAAATTAGTGAAAGGGAAAGATGCAGGGAGGATCAATGTCGGGGGATGTATATATTTTCTAATGGTAAGTGCATGTTTGATCTATGTAACGTTTATTGGCTTTTTTAATTAGTTGTATATCGTTGCATTACATGTTGAATTCTGCTGCTATTAAGTTGTAATTTAATTTCTGTACAGGTGTTTTGCTTGCAACATTTTCCCCTAGGCCAACTACATGCCTCTACAAGTGAAAATGCGCTTGCATTTTGGAATGACAACAACGTAAAGAGTAGAGTGCAGACTGAGAAGGAAAGCAACCAAGGGTTGCTACATTCAGTCAGTAATGTAGTTGGATCAGCCTCTTCTGAATTGCATGAGCAAACCATGCTAACACACCCGGTAAGATGTGAAATCTGATGTCACAACAACATTCAGTTGAAAGTATTGACTTAAGTTTTTGTGATGTCTAATTTGTAGGAGATCAAGAGAACATATGATCGAATTATGTCAAGGGTGGTGTCAATAGTGCAAGAGGAACTTCTTTCCCTTCAGGCGAGGCTCTTAAGCGGGGGAGAAATGGATGAAGGGGATGAAAAGGTGCAAGACGTTAAATCTTCGTCTGAAAGTGAAGATGATGAACATGCTGAAGGGGGTGACATAAGAAAAAGAGAAGACGATGAGGAGCAGTCTATAAGTGCAGACGAAGGGTCAGAGGAAGAAGTAGGAGGTGTACATGGTATGGGAGATAAGGAGGAAGTGGAATCGAAAGGAAAGGAACAGGCACAATTGAGGAAATCTACAAGGGTTAAGAAACCTGCTATTGGGTCTCCTTGGGTGACAACAATGGCTAAGAAGCGAAGTCAAGATGAGAAGGATAAGGAAGTTTTATATCAAATGTGCACTACACGATGTAAATCACCAGAGGATGAGGAGGAGTAAGTAATCACACTTCTGCAATCTCAACTTACATGAATCACAAAAACTGACTTGTTATGTTGTCTTGTTTGTGTATTAGGGAGTTTGTGGACATGTTTGACTATTTCTTGACCCGCGGTGAACTATATTGCCTTCGTCCAAGGGGTTGGATTAGTAACAGGGTAAGTTAATTGAACAATTAACTCATACTATGTTCATTGAATTTTGCGAATTGCTGACTCTTTTTTTCACATTGCATAGTTTATGACCATGGTTGTGAGGACGTTAGTGGGGGATCAAGTACACAATAGCAGCCGGGTGACCAGACACATATTTTCCGCAGAATTGATGCAAAAAATGGCAGCGGATCCTAAGGAGTGGTCATTGGAATCACATTATGCGGAGATCTTGCCTGAACATATTGGTTACAACATTGGCGATTGCGACTTGATTTTTGCTCCTACCCTGCGCCTGGATCATTGGTTTTGTTATGTCTTGGAGACGAAGACAATGCGGTTTTATGTGCTGGACTCATTGGTTGACCAATTAACATATGCAAGGGCACAAAAGGTAGAAGAAGATGCAACAAAACCAAAGAGAATGAGCAAAAGCCAAAAAGAAGATATTCGGCCAAAGAACGCCTCGCACAGCAGTGTGTAAGTGCTTGTTTCTCAAATGGTTTGTGTGCATTCGTCATTGTTGTTTTCTGACATAACTTCTTTTTCGTACAACTTCCAGAGAGATTGCATTGTTAAGCTACGTTTATAACACCTTAAGCTCATCTTCTTAGCTTGTGCAACGTTTACAATATGTTCTGCTATATTTACAACTTCATAAGCTGCGTTTACAACTTGGGAGAAAGAAAGCGTGAATGGTTTATGTTACAACACATGTTGCTACGTTTACAACAACTTTAGCTCTTTTTACAAGTTATTAAGCTACGTTTACAACACCTTAAGCTCATCTTCTTAGCTTGTGCAACGTTTACAATATGTTCTGCTATATTTACAACTTCATAAGCTGCGTTTACAACTTGGGAGAAAGAAAGCGTGAATGGTTTATGTTACAACACATGTTGCTACGTTTACAACAACTTTAGCTCTTTTTACAAGTTATTAAGCTACGTTTACAACACCTTAAGCTCATCTTCTTAGCTTGTGCAACGTTTACAATATGTTCTGCTATATTTACAACTTCATAAGCTGCGTTTACAACTTGGGAGAAAGAAAGCGTGAATGGTTTATGTTAAAACACTTGTTGCTACGTTTACAACAACTTTAGCTCTTTTTTACAAGTTATTAAGCTACGTTTACAACACCTTAAGCTCATCTTCTTAGCTTGTGCAACGTTTACAATATGTTCTGCTATATTTACAACTTCATAAGCTGCGTTTACAACTTGGGAGAAAGAAAGCGTGAATGGTTTATGTTAAAACACTTGTTGCTACGTTTACAACAACTTTAGCTCTTTTTACAAGTTATTAAGCTACGTTTACAACACCTTAAGCTCATCTTCTTAGCTTGTGCAACGTTTACAATATGTTCTGCTATATTTACAACTTCATAAGCTGCGTTTACAACTTGGGAGAAAGAAAGCGTGAATGGTTTATGTTACAACACTTGTTGCTACGTTTACAACACCTTCAGTTTTTTTTACAAGTTCTTCAACTACGTTTACAACCACTCCCACCAGGGACACCAAGGGCAGTAGCTTGTGCAACAAGCCAACACTTACGCACCACTTTCTTCTGCCATCGTTTACAAGATGATCTGCAATATTTACAACATATTCAGTTATATTAACAACTTAATAAGTGTTATTCCCTGGTGACCGCGTATGCTGTGGGGTCGCTATAGCGAAGAAAAAGCGAAAACACATAAAAAATAGGCCCTTCTGACCGCGTATGCTGGGGGTTCGCTATAGCGAAGCGAAAGCAACACATGTTTACAACACGTTAAGCTTTTTTTACAAGTTCTTAAGCTACGTTTACAACACATGTTTACAACACAACGCTTTCTATCATCGTTTACAAGATGATCTGCAATATTTACAACGTATTCAGCTATATTAACAACTTCATAAGCGGCGTTTACAACTAGCAATTTTTGACAGTGTAATTTTTGACAGTCTCACAGTGTCTTACCATCAGCTGAACCCAGTCATGTAGCGATCTGCATAATATTATTGAGCTAACATACACAACATCATGTAGCCTTGTGCACAAGCCATTATGTACGTATGTTTTCACAACAAAAAAAAGTTGTTTTCACAAGGTCATTGCCCAACCCTCTTATGGAATCACAATTTCATGTGCCTCCTGTCACAACAACATAGCATTAACTTAAACAAAATAATACCTATACTGTCACAGCAGAATAGCTTATCATTTCCATAGATACTAAGACAATAAAATATTAAGTACTATGAGTAAGTACATTTTCTTCACTTACTCATTGCACTTAATATGATATACTAATTACATAGATACACCGAGTTGGGGATGCATTCAACAAGCAAAAGGGGTGAGGGAATGCAACTACTTCATGGTCAATATATACATCACCAGAAAGTTACTATCAAAATAATCTACATTTATGTAAATGTTTTTAGGATGGATTTGGATTTCTACAAGTTTTGATTGTGTGCCCAGCCTCATTGCATCTCCCACAATGATATATCTTTTTGTTTTGAAACTGAGATTCCCTTCTTTTCCTTTTCGGTCTCCCTGGTGGCCTTGAAGTGATTGGAGGGTCTAAGAATGTTTGTGTTAGCATATGCGTCACCGTTGGAGACTCAACCCGTGGACAATCATGAGTTGCGACTGGCCTCATGGAACTTTCATATATTTTTCTCTGTGCTTCCAGTTTGAACCAGTCATCTACAAATGTGTAGACATTACCACTAAGTACCTTAATAGCTGCACATGCATGGGCGCAAGGCACTCCACTCATTTGCCATGCTAGACACGTGCATTTTCTTTCACCAAGATCTACATTCACAAAAATGATGGCATCTCCACATCTACTTCGAACCGAGAACTGATTGTCTCCATAATATGATGCTTCCATATTTTCAGCATTTTTAACTTGTTGCAGCAATTTTTCTTCAATTCTTGGTCCCACTGCATTTTTCCAACTACCCATGGCCATCTTGCTTGCAATCAATTATCGAGCCAATTTCTCCCGATGTTCATGAATTAAAACTGACACGGTGTGCTTCCTTTCTGTTAACATCCATGCATTAAACGACTCCGCAAGATTACTTGTTATGTTGTCCCACCTTTTGAAAGGAAACTTGCTTAGAGCCCATTTCTCAACATCCCCATGATTCTCCACCCAATTTGCCAATTATGGATTGAACAATCTTAATGTACCCATTGCACTAGTGAAGTCTTCATCCAACCTTGCATATGCAATTGCATCAAGAAGAAGGAGTGCATTCTCCTTGCTATTCGCCGATGTTCGTGTCCGACCTCTATTAATTCGTAGGAACTCGGCACTATAATTTTCCTTCACATGCCGGTAGCAAAAAGCATGTCTCTCACGGCCAAATATTTCTTTTACAGCACCAATAATCGCATTATTGCGATCTGAGACAATTGTTACCAACATTAAGGCAGTAATGTCTTTCACATTCGATAGAAACCAAGACCATTCATCATACGTCTCACCACTCAAAATGGCATATGCTAGGGGAAACATCTGGTTGTCTGCATCGTATGCACTAGCTGACAACATTGTTCCCTTATAAGGGCCACTTAGATGACAACCATCTACATATAGTATGGGCCGACAACCTCCTAAAAACCCTTTAATAGAACAACCGTAAGCAATAAATACCCTATGAAATCTATTGTTCGATGAGGCTGCCCATTTTGCAACTGTGTCCGGGTCACTCTCGATTAGTCTGTCACATATCCAAGGAATTACCATGTAAGAGTCTTCTACTCGACCATGTAATTCCCTTACCGCTCTTTCTTTTGCCCTATATGCTTGACGGTAGTTCAGTCGCACCCCATATTCTCTGTACATGTCTGATCGAATGACATTAGCAGTCGTATCAATATTGGACCTCAAACCATCCATTACGATTGATGATGTCAAGCTCGACCTGTGTGGATGCAAAACTATTAGGCTATCTTGTGCTTGGTGAACGTGTTCACTTTTGAGTGTTCTAATGGTTAAAAACTCTGTATCTTGATGCTCTCCTGATGAATATGCACCCATGTACCAAGGACAACCTTCAACCTTGCACTTCACAATTATCTTGTGTTGATTGTTCTTCACAAATTGGTATGCAAACTTATGAGCAATACTATATTTGTATAGCGTTTGACGAAGGCTCACAGCATTCGGAAAAATCTGTCCTGCTCCAATAATTAAATCCCTCCATTTTCCATGATTCATTTCTGGTATAGGGGTTGGCACCATTTGCGTAGCACAAGTCAATGATGGGATCACTTGACCTTCATTTAACAAACCATGTGGGGATGTGCACATTCCTCCTTCACCTCCAAACAAATGATCAATCCTGTAAGAAATTACAAGTTTTAGTGCTCTTGCACATATTCACGTTGGAAGAAATTACTTTTCTTAGGACAAATAAACTTACACTTCTTGCTCTTCCATTTGACCGTTCATTGCTGGTTCTGTACTGTCATTATCACCATCCTCTTCAATATACACATGACCATATTGTTCATTATATTTGATTAGATGATACACCCCTTCGTCATCCACAAGATCCACAAATGTTGACGTATCAAGGGCAACTTTGAACTTCATTTGCATTTCATTCCTTTCTTTTCCCGTTATGGATGATATGATTCTTCGCAACTCCTCATATGTTGTGCCTTCCTTTACGCATCTTGTTCTTACTAAACCACCAACATATTGCATTTCATCTTCTCCACCATTTAAAAACTTCCCCCCCACATGAAAGAAACAAAATAAATTCTTCCCCGAACAACTTCCCATCTTTCATGTCAATCTGCAACACAAACTTCGTATTACCAACTTCCAAAGCAATATTTACAACTTCATACGCACATATTAACAACACATTAACTACATGTTTAATTCCTACACATATGCTTTGTTTAATAACAACAAACACACAAAACACAAGGCCAAACCTCTGTTCTCTTCCCCAAAAATAGACCACACTTACGGTACGTATTTAAAACTTCCACAGCAATATTTACAACTTCATATGCACATATTAACAACAAGTTAACTACACGTTTTATTCCTTCACATATGCTTTTTCTAATAACACCAAACACATTAAACACAAGGCCAAACCTCTGTTCTCTTCTCCAACAATAGACCATAGCTACGGTACGTATTTACAACTTTCACAGCAAAATTTACAACTTCATATGCACATATTAACAACAAGTTCACTACACATTTTATTCCTTCACATATGCTTTTTCTAATAACACCAAACACACTAAAAATAAGGCAAAACCCCTGTTCTCTTCCTAAAAAACAGAACACAGCTACGGTACGTATTTACAACTTCCATAGCAATATTTACAACTTCATATCCACACATTTACAACACGTTAACTACACTTTTTTTCCTACACATGTGCTTTTTCTAACAACACCAAACACACTAAAAACAGGGTCAAACCTCTGTTTGCTTCACCAAAAACAGAGCACACCTACGGTACATATTAACAACTTCCACAGCTATATTTACAACTTCATATGCACAAATTTACAACAATTTTTTTTGATCATTTCAGCGTTTTTCCAGCAAAGAATACCAACTACATTCATCATCCTCACTTTAAACACAGCAGCTCCTCTGTTACCATGCCATAAAAACAGAGCACTCTAACCTAAACCCAACCCACCCAAGGTGAAATCCCAACTTCAATGATCAAGCTCATTTGTCTACCAAATTCTTAGCTTTTCTTCTCTACCACCTACCACTTACTCCATTTTTTAGCTCAAGATCCAACATTTCACCAAACCCTCACTCTCAACGAAGTATGTTACACACAGAAAGAAACAAAATTTTCGAGAGTTCGTTTCTCTACGTTGCTGCACGTACCTGGACGATGAAGAAGACGAGATTCCCAAGAACATTAACGCCACTTTGTATCCCTTCAATGTTACACCTCCTACGCCTTTCGTCCGTGTGCGTTTTTCTGTTTTCCTTAATGCCTTGATCACTAATACAGTAATACGAGCTTCACTCATCTCTCCTCTGTGCGTTTTTTTTCCTTATTTGAGTGGGGGCTATTTTAGTCATTTCTCAAAGGGAATTGCTGTCAGAAAAGTCCCTAGGGACTTTTCTGACATTGGAATTTGCAAAGGGACTTTTTTGGGATTAATTCTGTACCTTGGGACCTAACTGGTATTTTCCCTATTTAATTTCCGTTTGTATGCTAACGACTTTGGGATTCGTTTTCCAGCCCAATCGGCAACACATTATCCTCTCCCGGAGATGCTGCTCGCCACAGAGGGCGTCGGCGTTCATCGACACCGTCTGCGTTCGCAACTCCTCCGTGTAATCGATCTCGATTTGCCTCCTCTGATGCTACCCCATCTCCATCGAGGTCCAGGCAAAGGGGAGGTGGTCGGAGGGCGCCTATGCCCACCCCGTTGCAGCCACGCCCACATCCACTGATGACGCGCCCATGTCATCAGAAGGGGGAGAGGGTTACTATGCGGACGATATCAGGCCTACCTTCCGTGGTACTTATATAAGCGTAGAAGACGTGAATGAAGCGATTCAGAGGTTTTTAAAGCACTTCAGAGAGCAGTCATCTCAAAGCGATGGGCTGCATATGGAGGGGAAATTTGAGACTGCTATCAAACAAGGGAGATTCACTAGACGTCGATGCACACGATATATTTGATTATGATCCAGACTTGTACACAAAAATGGTCAGATACCCGCTCGAGGTTCTTGCAATTTTTGATTTGGTTCTGATGAATATGGTCAGTAGAATCAACCCGTTGTTCGAGAAGCACATTCCAACTCGAATTTTTAATCTAAAAACCTCGACTTCAATGAGAAATTTGAATCCATCTGGTGAGCTTGGTTCATCATTCAGTCTTTTTAATGTGGCGCTTGTATGATATTACGAATGGTCTGTTAAGAATGCTTGCTTCATTCTCAGATATTGAGAGGATGGTATCATTGAAGGGAATGATTATTCGATGTAGCTCCATTATACCAGAAATCAGGGAAGCTATATTTAGATGTCTTGTGTGTGGATGCTGCTCAGAACCGGTTGCCGTAGAGAGAGGTAATTCTAATGGACAAGTCTAACTACGGCTTTAATGAGCAATCTATGTCATTTTACATCGTTATAATTTGATGACTTTTTTAGGACGAATAAGTGAGCCTACTGAAAGTCCAAGGCAAGAGTGTCAAGCCAAAAATTCCATGACACCGGTCCACAACCGATGCAGGTAATGCAACCAATAGCTTGTATGTGGTAAAAGAACTAGTGATTTGGTGTTTGGAAGAGATTTTATTGCTGTTGGTTAAATATGCCTAATCATGAAGGAATCAGATTTGGAAGTATGTGTATGATGCTAGTCAGCTTCTTTTGCTATGAACTTCCAATAAATATCAGCGGCACAATTGAAAGGATTCTGGTGAAGAACTAAAAAATAAGCATATAACTGGCGACTCATAATTGTCTACGTGCTTTTGGACAAGTGATTCTACGGCACCACATTTTCTGACATTAAGAACTTCAAGAATCTCATACGCGGAATTGTTATGGCTACTCCTGACGTGAGGTTAGATTTTAGTTCTATTAACTATGGAACTTAATAGATCTTTCCTCCTAAATCAGTTTCACAGACAAGCAAATTGTGAGGCTCCAGGAGACACCTGATGAGATACCTGAAGGGGGAACACCACACACAGTAAGCTTGCTGATGCATGACAAGCCGATGGATGCTGGAAAGCTGGGTGACCGAGTTGAGGTCAAACCATACTTTGGCATATTTTGTTTCAAATAACTGGCCTTGTTTGTTTATTGGTGTTGCTGATCTGTTTTCTCCTTAATTAGGTGACTGGTATATGAGTGTCAGGGTTTGACCAACTCAAAGAACTGTTAAATCACTGTTCAAGGCATGTATTATGGATGTAAATCCTTCATTTAACTATATCTGAAGCTCCTAGTTCATCGTCAAATTATCAATATTTTCTAACTAAAGGTTTTTTTGCCCCCTTGGCATTTTAGACTTACATTGACTGTCTTCATATTAAGAAGACTGATAAGTCAAGAATGCTGTCAGAGGATGCAATGGACGTTGAAACTAGCCTGGGCAACCGAAATGCAGAAGAAATTCATTTTGATGAAGAAAAGGTAAAGTTGTTCTTATTTACCATGAAATATACTGCTTGTTTTTATGCATGTTAGTCACTTGCTTGTCTGAGCTGCAGGTGACTCAACTGAAGGAGCTCTGAAAACAGCCAGATATATATGAAAGGCTGACAAAGTCATTGGCTCCAAACATCTGGGAGCTAGATGATGTGAAGAAAGGCCTTCTTTGGCAGGTTAGATATTTTTTCTGTTTAGAGACTGATTACTTGTTTCACTTATTTACCTTCAGTGTGTTTAAGCATTCTCTTTGCGGTGCTTGGACTGTTGGCTTATAACTGCCTTCATTACAGCTCTTTGGTGGAAATGTTTTGAAGTTGGCATCTGGCGCGAACTTCCATGGTGATCTTAATATCTTACTAGTTGGTGATCCTGGAACCAGCAAGTCCCAGCTACTCCCATACATACATAAACTTTCTCCACGTGGCATTTACACAAGTGGAAGGGGTAGCTCTGCTGTTGGACTGACTGCTTATGTCACCAAAGATCCTGAAACAGGCGAAGCGGTAGAAACTATATTCACATGTTATTATATTATCTTCTTCTTAAGAAACATAGGTGACCCTAAACACGTGCTCCATCTTCAGGTTCTCGAGAGTGGCGCTCTAGTTTTAAGTGACAGAGGCATCTGCTGTATAGATGAATTTGACAAAATGTCTGAGAATGCCAGGAGCATGTTACATGAGGTTGAGTGTGCATGTTCTCTTGCTGTATTCTTGTGAATGAAGCATTTCTTGTCTCATGATTTTATTAGCTCTGCATTTTGACTCTAGCCCTGAGTCTTGATTTATTTCAGGTTATGGAACAACAAACTGTTTCAATAGCAAAAGCAGGTATTATTGCCTCCCTCAATGCCAGGACTTCAGTGTTGGCTTGTGCGAATCCTAGTGGGCCCTCGCTTGTCTGTCATTGACAACATACAACTTCCTCCTACACTTCTGTCGAGGTAGGTCGCTGTTAGAAGTTTCATTTGTCAAAGGGTTCCAATTTGCACTTTTCATACTTTAAAAATATGGTAAATATTTGTTTTCTTTCTAAGATTCGTATTCTCTTGATGTAACAAAAAAAAATATTTTATTTAACATTGTTAATTTCTCATTAACAATTATAGTAAAAAATTGTTTTCTTTCTAAGATTCAAATTCTCTTGATGTAACAAATATTTTCTTTTAACGTCATTGATATATTTTTTTAATTTTCTTAACCTCAAATTCATCAGAAGAAAAGTCCTGGATTTGGACATTCAAAATGAGTTTTTAAAAAAACTAAAATTCTTATCAGAGTTGAAAGAGAGAAGAATTAGTACATTTTATTTATTTTGTTGGCATGGAGAGGAAGTTTAAATTATGATAGGTAAATTAATTTAATTCCATGCAAGTTTTTCCATTAAGTAAATTAAAATGTCGGGGGGAAATTTTGACTATGTTTACAAAATTAAAAGATTAAAAAATTTTAATAAAATTGACTAAATTGAAACTTATTGTCAATTTAAAGGGCTGAAAAATTACTTTTAGGATTGAGAAATAAATTATAGACTTGCCGCCTGGTATTTGGAGTCACATTTGGCAGTCAAAAACTTGAGCCTTGCCTTTATGGAGTTCACGATTCATTATGAAGCAAGTAGGACACTTATAGGCCTGCTGAACCTAACTGCTTCCATCCATTAAGAATGAACTATTAATACAAGTCGTGATGATGGATGAAAAGATAACAGAATAACAGAATTTTTGAAACTGTTGCCGTAGTTGTGAACTGAGCTGAGTTGACCTTTTCTTGCTCAGGTTCGATTTGATCTACTTGATTCTTGACAAGGCTGATGAACAGACAGATAGACGACTTGCCAAGCATATTGTTTCCTTACACTCTGAGGATCCTGAGGTCTAATCCTGACATCCTCCCACTCAAGGTTAAGGTCCAACGTTCACTGGTTTTGCTTACTAATAATGCCATATGTCTATTTGTAGAGCTTAGAGCAAGATGTGTTGGATCTTCCTACGTTAACTGCTTATGTGAGTTATGCTCGGAAGCATATACACCCACAACTATCTGATGAAGCTGCCGAAGAACTGACTAGAGGTTATGTTGAGATAAGAAGGAGAGGAAATTTTCCAGGGAGCAGCAAGAAGGTAAAGTATTTTAGATATCACCATTTATTCTGCTTTTGTGAAAACCTATATCCGGGGAATTATATCTGATTCAATGATATGATTACAAGATTGTTCTCCAATATTGCAACTTTTTAAGATTTTCAACCCTCTGCTATGTATGCCAATCTTCTGAATGAATTAAACAGGTGATTACAGCAACACCAAGGCAGATTGAAAGTCTGATACGGCTTAGCGAAGCCTTGGCTCGGATTCGCTTCTCAGAATGGGTTAGTTATGTTTGGTTAGTTTCATAGTGAAACACAGTTTAGGAATTCTTTGTAGCGCTCTTAAAATACGTGATGGACACAGGTGGAAAAGCGGGATGTAATGGAGGCTTTTGGGCTTCTAGAAGTTGCAATGCAGCAGTCTGCCACCGATCACTCTACTGGTAGCTTTCCAAATGATGAGCCTGATTCTTCTATTTATAAACCCAGACAAACTAGATCAAAATGTCCTTACTTTTAATGCCCTTTATTTCTCCCAGGAACCATTGACATGGATCTTATTACTACTGGAGTTTCTGCGAGTGAAAGGATGAGACGAGAAAGTGTGGTACAAGCAACTCGCAACATAATCATGGAGAAGATGCAAATTGGGGGACCATCGATGTGATTGTTGGAGGTATGCTAGCTTACTCTATATGTTATTATGTCAAGGTATCAATCATCAATCATCAATATATAATATAAAACTCTTCGACCAAAAACACTGTTCATAAGGATTTAACGGCCCAGATTTGATCACGCTTTTACTCCTCCCTCCTTGGGCTCAAAACTAAGCGGAATTGAGACATCAACATCACTGGTCCCCTTGCACCTTGTCAAGGCTCTCTGACTCCATATGAAAGGCAAGCTTAAATTCAAATTGTGGCAACTGGCTTTCCGCCAATAACGCATGCTATCATTTGAATTTCAATTGAAAGAAGAAATTGGTAGTCTAACCCAACCGCACTAGCTTAGCTTTTCCTTTGAAGGCATCCGAAGCGAAGAAAAAGCTGTGCAATTCTTATACCTTCCTTCGGTTAGATTCATACTCATTTGTTTTTTATCCTTCTTTGCTCTCACGTCTTTAATTTACGCAGTTTAATTCGCTCAGAATATGCCTGAAATTGATGTTCCCTTCACCAAACTGCCTCAAATCTATGAGATGTTCCAGAAATTTCCCCTCGCTTTCAAGACCAGAACCTTCAACGCGCCGGCGCCGTTGGTGAAGACTCTGATGGCTTCTATCTCTCGGATTCAGCCGAAGATTTCATCACCGACCAAAAAGTTGTGGTTATTAAACCATGTCCAGCTTGCAATTCCTCTCCCGAAATGACGACGTCTTTGCCTGACCCGCCCATGGTGAAGCCTCATGTTGACCGCAAGGTGAAGAAGTTGGAGCAAACTGAGAAATTATCACCACTTGCTTAACAAACGACGGTGATGAAGTCAATGAGTGAGAGTGACAGTGAGATCAGAGCAGGTTGAGAAATGTGAAAAATTTGCGATACGGGGGTTCCCTGCGTTTTTTTTCAGTGTTTGTTGGTGGGTTATTGGATGAGTTGAAGGGAGCTCTTATTGATGGAAGAGAAGCTACCATAACTCCCCCCCTTTTGGTTTTCATGATCAAATTTGTTCATTCGCTTATGTTTGGTTCTGGACCTAATGTGCGAATTCCTTTTCTTTCTTTTTCTTTGTTTGGCAATTAGATTGCCGATTCCTATACTTGCCCTGCTACGAATATCGACAGCTGCAGTGATGGATAGGAAGGGGATTTCTTTCCTGGCATTCCCCAAATTAAATACGAGGTAATCTTGCTTATGATTTATGACAGTATTGTTAAATGCAGCTCCTTTAATTTGATCTTCTCATCACAAGAGTTTCTGTATTTTACACCACAATGGAATGATTGGTGTGTCTTTTGTGCGTATATTGAATTAACAGAGTCCCTCCAGCAAGAACCCACTTGCATTTAAATATTATAATGCGGAGGAAGAAATTCTTGGGAAGAAAATGAAGGTTGGTTTTCCCATTATTATCAACTTCATTTTGCTAATTCAGTAGGTATTGCAATCGTACTGAAATCACCATTATGTTTGCAGGATTGGTTTAGATTCAGTGTTGCATTTTGGCATACATTCCGTGGAACAGGTGGTGATCCATTTGGTACGCCTGCTGAGTCTTGGCCCTGGGAAGATGGTACCAATTCACTAAAAATTGCCAAAAGAAGTATGTTAAGTTTGATTCTACAAATATTACTCTTCAAATTATAAAAATTTAATACTGAGACTAAAGAGCTTCATCTCTTGGATGGCGTACCTCCAATCTGGTACAGGAAGCTAATGCAAACTTGGATGAAGTTGTGGCCCTTGCTAAAGAGCTTCAGGTAATATGACACAATGAACCATATAATCTTTATGATAGTTCAGTTCATTACTGGAAACTTCTTTAAATTTTTCTGATGTTTACAAATTGCAGGTTACACACTATTTGGGAGGAGGGAATTATGTTTTCTGGGGTGGCCGTGAAGGTTGTCAATCTCTATTGAATACAGACATGGAAAGAGAGCTTCATCATTTGGTTAGCCAATTGTTCTGTCTGTCAACTATTTTGATTATACTACCCTTTTGTGCAGAAAAGTAGAAAAGCTTTTTTAACAACTGTTTTTTGCTTGCAGGCTAGGTTTCTTGAATCTGCTGTTGCATACAAAAAGAAGATTGGATTCAATGGTAACTTAATATGCAATTCTCAATCATAACATGTGTTCTGATTCTTATATGAGTAAATAATGAAATTCTGTAAACAGTTCTGTTCAACTGATCAATCAAATCAGCAATGCAATGAGACTTTTATATTTATATTTATTCCTTTTTTTCTTCTCTAAGAAATGATCTTTTATTAATGATTTTTATTTTATTTGTTTAAGGCACACTGCTGATTGAACCCAAGTCGCAAGAACCTACAAAACACCAGTACGTTTTTCATTACGTTACATCTTTACTCTTCTCTGATCTGGATTATGTATTCTTTTAGGTATGATTGGGATGCTGCTACCACAGCTAATTTCTTGAAAAAATATGGACTTATAGGTAATTATTAATTTATTAGAATTCTCCTCTTTTTAGCTGCATCGTGCATGAACCTGAAGTTGATTTACATTTTATACAACCTAACTGCTTAACTTCATTTCTGTTCCTTCTGCAGATGAATTTAAACTAAACATCGAGTGCAACCATGCCACCCTTTCAGGCCATAGGTGAATCAAACACTGTGTTTTGAAATTATTGTAAAGTCTCTGATCCTTTAAAGTGTTATTAACTTTTAATGCCTCTCTACATGAAGCTGTCATCATGATCTTGAAACTGCTAGAATCAATGGATTGTTGGGAAATATTGACGCAAATACCGGTGATCCTCAAGTTGGTACTTGTGTTTCTTTCTTACCTAGACAACAGTGAAACTCTCAATGTAGAAACACAGACAACATCATGTTGAGATGTCCCAAGATAGCAGGTTATAACAAGTTCTATTTACAGGTTGTGACACGGATCAGTTTCTCATAGATATCGCAGAGGCTACAAACATCAAGCTCACTGTGATAAGAAATGTATAATATTCCTGACTCTCTTAACCTGCACCACAATGTCCAACAACAAACTTTGTAATTATTAGCAATGAAATTCTCATGCCTGTTCTGTATCTTTGTCAGGGAGGAATTGCACATGGTGGTTTCAACTTTGATGCAGAATCGTAAGCATTAGAAAGAGTAAATCTGCTTGAAGTTTTTGTGTTTCTGGTTAATGCGAGATACATGAAACAATCAAATTAGAAAGGAATCTAGATGTTAGGCCATTGGACCAGATCTCATCATTAGGTTAAATCAAGAGGCTAATTGACAAAGATAGTCCAACAGTTGTATGACACCTGCTCTTAACCTGGATCTCTGTTCTGTTGATGTCTGTTTTTTCCGAGTCTAAAAGGGTAACGACAATGTTGTTTTAGCTTTCAACTTGCAATTGTTCGTCCTGGGTTTGTGATTTTAAATCTCCTGTACATTTACACATTTCAGCCTTCTGCTTGTGGTAGTCTTGCCCACTATGTCATTTCATTCTTTAATGTAGCAAAAGATAGCAAAAAGTAGTGAAAAGTATCAAAATGTTCAGTCAGCTTAATTTATTCTTTCTACTTTGTATAGGATATTCTTCGCTTCCATGCAGTTTATTGGCCAGCTATGCTAATGTCTGCAGGAATGAGCCTGCCCAAGATGGTGTTCGATCATTGACTCAGTACCCTTATTCTGACTAAATCTGACTCTGTAAATGAGCTAGGGATTACATATCTCTTATGGCTGAGTTTAGTTCATGCAGCAATGCTTTATTGTTTTTTTTTTTTTTTTTTTGACAATGTTAGGATGGGATGAAGATGGGCAAGTCATTGGGGAATACACTTGAGCCAAAAGATTTGGTTAACAAATTTGGGACAGATGCAGTTAGATACTTCTTCCTTAGAGAGGTGCAATTCGGCAATGATGGGGACTATTCAGAGGAACGCTTCATCAATATTGTTGAAGCACATCTTGCCAATACAATTGGCACTTTAAAGACTTGCCGACAATCGACCTTGACCACTTCTTTTATCATGATTTTTAATCTAGCTCTATTGTGCTTGATTTAAAGTTCCTAGGAAATTGCTGTATTCTTCAAATATTATAGTGTGTCATTTTAGAAGCGATTATGCCACTGTTAAATGTGGCTCTGACAAAAAGAAAAGTAAAGAAAGAAAGAAAAACACTTTCTTCATGTTTTTGATTGCATTTTTCAGCGATGAGGTTGGAATGTATTGGCTTTTACTTATAATAGCTGATGTATTACTAAAATGCATTAAGTGTATGTTTGGATTAGTTTTTTTAATAGCTTTTACGATTTACGAGGTAAGTGTGTGAGAGTAGTTTTGTCCCGGGTTGTGCAAATCATGGTTTGAAACCATGGTTTGGGATGTTGCCAAACACACACTAAGTGGGTTTAGGCACAAATGTCTCATTTGTATGGTTTGAAACTAAAGTTGTATGTAGGTACATGAATTGCACCATTTATGCCAATGATCATGAATGAATATTTTAATGCCAAAAGTCACGTTCTGCTTATGACAAGGCTCGGTTGGTATTGCTTGTGCTTTTCAAAAGCCGTTCTAAAAGTTATGGATATATGTCATGATGAATAAGTATATTCATTTTCAAAAAGTCTTTGGATAATTCAGTTGACATTGTCAAGATGTCGTTTTCCTCCTTTATTGATAATTATTAATAAGTAAAAGAAGAAGGGAAATTTGTATAAAGGTATTTTTGTCCACTTATAATTAACTCTCCTCACCGTCCCTTCTAAATGAAATAATATGTCAAACAATATACCATTTATGTGACCTGTTCATTGCAGTTATCCAGGTCATTGTACAAGTTTACGAGCAAAATTCAAATTCAAATCAGTTTGTGGGATTTATGTGATGTGTTAAATTCATAAATCAGACACCATCAAATCGTCATTCTGTTTAGGCATGAACATTAATGATTTTGCTGTCTTGAAATTCCATAAAGTGGATTATTTCTGGGGTTTTAACATTTTTGTGATTCTCTCACTACTTAATTTCTGTAGGCAACAAATTTCTCACACTTTTTCATGTATGTAATCATGTTTAACCTCATGTGGTGTTACTCACCTTTTACCTTTCTATCAAATCGTCCCTGGCATACAGCTAATTCACAGTTTTTCATCTTTATGCTTAATTTCACCTAAGTTCATGATACAGCTGCTGTTGCCTTTTACGAAGTGCAGGTTTTTACTTGCCTTTAACAAGAAATCTCCACCTGATATTCTATGAAATGTGAAAAATTTGAACTGACAATGCAGGCTGAGAAATTTGAAGATAAACTGAATGCTATGAAATGTGAAAATTTTGAACAGGAAGAAGACAAGACAAAATAATGCCATCGCATCTGAACGTTTTGAAGAGGAATATAGAATGTTGTCCATTGAAATGTCATCCAAAATTGAGGAAAACGAAAAGATGACAAACAGAGCAGTTGTAGAAGCTGATGAATTGCGACAGCAGAACAAAAAATAATGGAAGAAATGCTCCAGAAGTGTAATCAGGAGCTCAGGCTTATCACAGATCAGAATGAGTCGAAACATCAACAGCTCTTAAACCAAATTGACGTGAAAGAAAAAGAAATGGAACAAATGTCTAAAGAGCTTGAAATCAAATCTAAACAGCTTGAAGAAGCACAAAGGCAAAGGAATGAGAAGGATGAGGCTTTCTCCGTTCAAATTCAAAGGCTCATATCTAAAATTTAAAAGCTGATGGCAGAGGAGAATAAATTGACCAAGTCAACGGAGCATGGGACTGTCATTGCAAGGCAAGAAGGTCACAAAAAAATAAATGATCTGGGGAAGGAGATCCTGCTTAATGCCTTACTTTCAGAATTACAAATCTTCAAGATGCATCTACCAAGAAGACGAAATCAAAAACACCTAAGGTAATTTTCCAACTTAATCGCCAGACTTTAAATCAAAAAATAAATTAAGAAGTACTTCCGGTGCAGTAGGAGATAAGATTATATTATAGAGTCCCTCCCATTGAGTATATTCAAATATGATGTTAGGCCCAAGAAGCTACGATCTAAAAGGCGGTATTTTTTTTTTTCATTGAACCAATCCTTTCATGGCAATTACATAGTGTGAAGGAATAAAAAATTTGTTAACGTGGATCAATATGATTAGAAAGTAATTATATTGTAGAAGTTATGTTTTAGTCCAAACCAAGATCTCAGTGCTTCATATGAGGAGAAAACAATTCATAGTCATCCTAAGCTTTGCAATGACAATCAACGAAAGTTCGAGGCAATCACTTCGCTATGTTAGAGAATATCTCTCGAAGCATATATTCACAGATTGTCAATTATATGGTGTACTCTATAGAGTTAGAAGCATGGATGTGTTAAAAATGTGTGCGCCTAACAATGGACATGATGCTCGAAAAACCACAACAAATGTAATTTACCAGGAGATTTTAGGAACTTGAATACTTGATTTGTTTCTCTTTATCAAATTAAATGTATGTTCCAGAAGTTGGTAAATTTGTGAGGTTTTATAGTTTGATCATGGTATAATATCCATGAAGTCAAAACTACCAACGAATGTTAAACATGTGCAAAATTAAATTCTTTAGTAATAAATAATGTGTGTTGGAAATAGTGCTTGCGTGGGGGAAGAAATGCTCGTTCTACCGAATATCTAAAGTATGCAATGACGCTCTAATATGTTTACATTTGGTCATTTAGTTACTGGAAGAGTTTAAGAAACAGAGCGCCAGTGAACTCCACCTCAGTGATGTAAGCCTACCCTCTCCTGTCCCTTCCAAAAGACACTTTACTCTATTTTGTTTGCATACTCCCATTAGGAATATCTCATTATTAACAAGGAAAATACATGTTAATGCAGGTAAGAAATGCAGTTGCTACTTCGGCCAGTGAAGGATTTGTTGCTGTGCATGGTGACAGTATAAAAAGATTGTGATAAAATGGAGGACCATATGACTCTTGGATTTCATATTTTAAGGCGGCTGCTAGTTGATGTAGTTCTTTTAGAGTGTGTTCGGCAATCAAGAAAAAAGTGCTTTTTTCTCAAAACCATGGTTTTGAGGAAAAAATACAAGAACACTCATTTTTTTCCAAATAAGCTATTTTGACCTCAAACCATGGTTTTGGACCTCAAAACCATGTTTTGGGCATAAGTTATTTTTTTTGACTTTTTGTACTTTGTGGGCCCCACCCTCTCATTCTCATTGGTTCTTTTCCTATCTGTGGGTTCCATGTCACACCCTCTCTCATCTTTTGTTTTTGTTTTTTTAATTTCAGCGTTTTTTCTGTCTTTTTTTTTTTGTAATTTTTTTTTAAATTTTAATACTCCATCTTATCCTTAATATAAGACCTATTTTTCTAATTTAATTATATTAGAAAAATTAGTTAAGTCAATTAACATTATATATAGATAAAACCTCACAAATTTTCGAGCATACAAGGGCGAATAAAGCGATACATCTTGTAAGTTACACTTTAATCATATGATCATACATTAATAACTCTTTAAATTATTAGAAAACTTAACTTAATTCTATAATTTTAAAGTTTTAAATTAATTACTCTCCTAAATTCCAATTTCACACTAAAATCCTAATTATTAATTTAAATATTTTTTTAACTCAAATAACTTATTCAAGTCATTGATTAATATTAGTTTCATAAAATCTCCAATTTTAAGTTTAGAACATACATAAATAGCCGTATTATAAATCATCATCCTAAAAAAAAAAATTTAAACCAATTAAAACTTTAATAATACCCCTAATTATCCAAATAAATCATTTAACCCAAATTTAATTGGTTAAAACATTCAATATAGAATTATTTATATATTATGTATAAAGTTCATTATAAAATTTTATATCAACGGAATATCAAAAAATAAATAGATTAAAATTCACTATTAATTATCCTCCATATTCCTATAGTCATATACTGATAAAACTTAAACTTGTCTAGGATTTTAATCCTAAAATATTCTCAAAATAGTCAATAGTTCGTTGTAAATAGTTATCCCAGTATCAGAATATAGTGTAGATATGATTGTCCAATGCTTATTTAAAATTTGAATAATATCTAATTTTTTAATAATCATGGATCAGATTATTGTTTTTCAATTTAAAATTTGAATAATATCGTAAGATCATTGAAATGCAAATAAAATACACTCTGATCACAATTTTTTTTTTTTTTTGATACAAAAAAGAAGAGTTGGCCCTCAAAGGCAAAGGACTAAAGGGACCCGCCTTGTGTGCCTCACTATACGCAACTCCTCGTTTCTCTTTTCTCCATGGAACTCGTCGCAAGTCTTCTGGTTGGAGCAGTCATCGCCGCCGCAGGTATTTCGTCGGTCTCTCTTCTTTAGGATTCAAATTGACTTTCTGATATAGCAGAATTCTCAGCCACTTTCCTTTTGAACCGAGAAAGGAACTCCATTGTCCTCTATCCCTATTATCCCTATTATACACACAGATGCGCACACACACCCACAAAAATAGGTTGGTTAGTAAGAAAAGTTGAGAGAGCTAATTTCTGCCAGAAACCAGAGACAAACGATGATGTTTTTAACACAGCACCAGTGAGGAATCCAGGGCTCATGAAGATATTGGCTCACCTTGTTAATTGTAAAAGCAATATCTGGTCTTGTGTAACACAAGTATTGTAGTTTGCCCAGAATGCTACGATACAGTTTGGGACCAACAAAAACATCACCAGAACCAGACGTAAGCTGTACAATAGTTGCCATGGGTGTAGAGGCAGAATTAGTAGCTAGAAGTCCTACATCAGCAAGTAATTGATGAATATACTTGTGCTGAGATAAAAACATCCCAGAAGAGGAGGAATGGAACTCAATGCCCAAGAAGTAAGACAGATCACCAAAGACCTTTAATGAGAACATGCCACTCATAAGATCAATTAGCTTCTGAACACTAAAGTCATCAGCACCAGTAATGACAAGGTCATCCACATAGATGATAAGATAAAGAGTACTTTGGGCATCAATAAGAAAATTAGCTTCCGAACACTAAAGTCATCAGTACCAGTAATGATAAGGTCATCCACATAGATGATAAGATAAAGAGTAGCTTGGGCATCAATACGAATGAATAAACATGGGTCAGCCTTAGAGGGACGAAAATCAAGACTGCATAAGAAATCCTGCAATTTATGAAACCATGCACAGGGAGCTTGCTTAAGTCCATAAAGTGCCAAAGCTTCCTTATCTGGGTTATGTCCATTAGATTGGATTACTAGAACCCCAGTAGAATTGCAGAAGTTATTACTGCAAGATAGGCTAGGATCTGGTATGGATTATGGATGACTGTTATTATGCAGCTATGTATTTGTTATTACTCTCGTGGACTTGTATTTCGCTATTAATGCAATGTGGTTTCTGTGTTGGCAAAAAAAAAAAAAAAAAAAGTCCATAAAGTGCCTTCTTAAGTCCATCAGTACCAGAATTAGCAGCTAGAAGTCCTACATCAGCAAGTAATTGATGAATATACTTGTGCTGAGATAAAAACATCCCAGAAGAGGAGGAATGGAACTCAATGCCCAAGAAGTAAGACAGATCACCAAAGACCTTTAATGAGAACATGCCACTCATAAGATCAATCAGCTTCTGAACACTAAAGTCATCAGCACCAGTAATGACATGGTCATCCACATAGATGATAAGATAAAGAGTACTTTGGGCATCAACAAGAAAATTAGCTTCCGAACACTAAAAGTCATCAGTACCAGTAATGATAAGGTCATCCACATAGATGATAAGATAAAGAGTACCTTGGGCATCAATACGAATGAATAAACATGGGTCAGCCTTAGAGGGACGAAAATCAAGACTGCACAAGAAATCCTGCAATTTATGAAACCATGCACAGGGAGCTTGCTTAAGTCCATAAAGTGCCTTTTTAAGTTTACAAACTAGGGGAGCGCCACAGCTATCAACAAACAAGTGCTCCAAACCAGGTGGAGGGTCCATGAAGATGTCCTCATGAAGATCACCATTAAGAAATGCATTGTTGAAATCAACCTGATGCAATTTCCAATGATTTGTAATAGCCAAAGTAAGAAGAATTCGAACAGTGGCAGCTTTTATCACAGGGCTAAAGGTCTGATTGTAATCAGCTCCAGCTTCTTGAGAGAAACCTTTGGCAACAAGGCGAGCTTTTCTCCCAGCCAGAGTGCCATCTGCATGTGTCTTAACTTTGAAAATCCACTTGCAACCAATAGTACGTCAGTCAAGAGGGCGAGATACCATTTCAGATTAAACTTGTTCTCAACTAGTGTCTTAATTTTCAGGTTATTGATACCTCGATTTTGCAATAATGGCCAACCCCTGTTTCACCGACCAAGAACAGGGGAAGGTGAATAAATGCCGCTGACAAGATTAACAAAGATGGAGTTTCCGTATTTCCAACGATTGGATATCGAAGGGTGGATTCACAAATGCGAGCGTTACTTCGAGCTAGATGGAACGCCCGAGGCATGGAAGGTCCGTTTGGCAAGCGTCCACTTAGACGAAAAAGGATATCTCTGGCATAAGGCGCTGGAGGACAACGAAGACGGTAGGAATATACCATGGGGTGAATACAAACACGCCCTACGCGTACGGTTCGGCACTCCATACGACGCACCGATGGCGGAATTCAAGCGGTTGTATCAAAAAGATTCTCTAGACGAATATAATGATGGATTTGATACATTACGATGCAAACTCAAGATTTGGGAGACCTATGCGGTACAGGCATATGTCGAAGGCCTCCGTCCGGATTTCACACGTCAGGTTCGACTATTCCGACCACGCACTTTAGTCGACGCACGCGGGATCACAAAGATCTTCGAATTGAACCTCAACGAAGAGGCTGGCTCGCGACGAGAATTAAAGGCGCAAGTAGGAGACAGGACACGTGCTCAGTCCACCTGGCGATATACCGAGACTCCTATTAGTGGTGGGACCCAGAGTCTTGGCACCAAATCTTCAACCCCGGTCAAAACCAATATTTTACCAAATCGCATGATAGAGTCATCGCCCTCAACCGCGTCGATGGCCTCCACGGGACAATCCGAAGTGGGCCGGAAATATTCGCAAGGACCCCAGCACGTCTCCTGAAGAAGTGGACGAGTATAGGGCCCGAAACCTCTGTTTTTATTGTCAGAAACCATTCTTCTGTGGCCACACCTGCCCCCAGAGGCAGTTATGCAGTTACAACTCGTTGAATTAGAATCGAAAGGCGGTGGGATTGTCGAAGAGGTGTCGGAACCACATGTGGACGATGCTGAGCCTTCCAAATGCTCGCAGATTTCGCTCTATGCCTTTCAGGGGGTGTTGGAGTGGCTTCGATGTAAATACAGGAACACGTGGGTAAACGGCCGGAACAGATATTAATTGATAATGGTGCCTCACATGGGTATTTGGACTACGCTTTAGCCAAACGCCTGGGACGGAAAGAACACACTCCGATTATTGGGGAGGTAGAAGTTGCTGGGGGTGGTCGGCTGAAGGTGTATGGGACATGGAAGAAGTTCAAATGGCGAATGCAGGGTGAAGAATTTGAGTTTGATTTGAGGATAATGGATATCAAAACATATGACTTCGTCCTCAGCCTAAGCTGGTTGCAGCAGGTAGTACACCATGCCTCATGGAATTATGATGACTTGTCGATGACATTTTGGTACAATGGGTCGGTGTGTATACTAAACCCATACCAGTGGATAGTTGTAAGGTAGTTTGACGTTTAGAAAATCATATAGAAAAGGGCGACCAGCTTTTCCTCCTCCAAGCTATTGAGGAACCGACCCGCCCCAATTGCGTTCTGAATAGGAGTTCACAGGAGGTAGGCGACAGAGTCAAAGGGGTACTCAAGGCATTTGGGGATGTCTTTTTCGAACCCAAATCATTGCCACCTTTACTGGAGGGGCATAACCATCTGATTGTACTTCAGGAAGGGACTGATCCAGACAATCTCAGGCCATACCGCTACCTGGCTGCCCAGAAAGATGAGATAGAGCGTCAAGTTAAGGGACTCCTAGAGAGTGGGGTGATCCAACCAAGCTCTTGTCCGTTTGCCTCTCTTATGGTACTTGTTAAAAAGAAAGATGGGACGTGGCGTATGTGTATAGATTTCAGGGAACTCAATAAACGCACTACTAAAAACAAGCATCCCATTCCATTGGTTGAGGAACTACTGGATGAATAGCGTGTAGCGAGGTGGTTCACGAAGTTAGATCTGCGGGTTGGGTACCATCAGATCAGAATGGAGCCACGCGACTCACATAAGACAGCTTTTAGAACACACTCGGGCCATTACGAGTGGTTGGTTATGCCATTCGGGCTTACGAATGCCCTGGCAACATTTCAAAAGGCCATGAATAGCATCTTTCGCGAGTATCTGAGGTTTGTTCTAGTATTCTTTGACGACATTCCCATCTATAGTGCTAGTATGGTACTGCATCTTGAACACCTTAAGATTGTGTTTGAAACTTTGAGGAAGTACAATTACTTTGTCAAGGAGTGTAAATGTACATTTGCTGCTACCCAAGTAGAATATCTAGGCCATATTATTAGGAATGGAGAAGTAGCTACTAATCCACAGAAGATTCAGGTAGTAATAGATTGGCTCGGTATTATCGACGGTTCAGTAAAGGGTATGGAGCAATAGCAAAACCCCTGAATTCTTTATTAAAAAACGACGGGTTTACATGGTCAGCAGAGGCGGGTGGAGCGTTTCAGAGGTTGAAGGCAGCTTTAAGCTCGGCTCCAGTATTGGCATTACCTGACTTTTCCAAGACATTTACTGTGGAAACTGACGCGTGTGGGGTTGGCATAAGGGCTGTGTTGATGCAGGGAGGTCAGCCCTTAGCGCTTTTTAGTAAGGCCTTAGGTCCTCGGAATCAAGGGTTGTCTATAAATGAAAGAGTTATTGGCAGTGGTGCAAGCTGTGGAGCATTGGCACCAATACCTAGAGGGGCGAAGGTTTGCGATAAAAACAGACCAGCAGAGTTTAAAATATTCGTTGGATCAGAAACTAAAGACTTCTTTCCAAATGTTTTGGGTCCCCAAGCTGATGGGGTTCGACTATGAAATACAGTACAGAAAGGGGGCTAATAATAATGTGGTAGATGCTCTTTCCAGAAAACCGAAAATGGAAATTATGCAATTGACATTATCTACGAGCTCAGACGAATTATTACAGGAAATTAAGCACAGTTGGGAGGAAGATTCTGATTTACGGGCACTGTTAGAGCAGTTACAGCAAAATAATGGCAGCTTAGGAAAATTTTCTCTGCAGGATGAGTTGTTAAAGAAGAGCGGCCGTATTGTGGTTGGCAAGAATAGTACTACGTGGCATAAAATTCCTGAATGGTTGCATGCTAGCGCTCAAGGGGGGCATTCAGGTATTCATGCTACCTATCAAAGGGTTAAATCTCTCTTTCGGTGGAATAATTTGTTTGATGAAGTCGAGGCTTTTATTCGCCATTGTGATGTGTGCGCTCGTCCTAAGTATGACACGGCTGCCTACCCGGGGTTATTGCCTAAGTCTACTGGCAAAGAGACTATTTGGGTTACTGTGGATCGGTTAAGCAAGCACGCACATTTCATAGCACTTTCTCATCCTTTTTCTGCTGCTAGTTTGGCTCAGCTGGTTTTAGATGGGATTTATAGGCTGCATGGAGCTCCTATAGAAATCATAAGTGACCGAGATCCTATTTTTATTAGTGCCTTTTGGCAGGAATTCATCAAGGTTTTGAAGGTCGATCAGAAATTAACTTCCTCTTATCATCCTCAAACGGATGGGCAATCGGAGGTAGTTAATCGTTGTTTGGAAACTTACCTTTGTTGTATGTGTTGGGAGTTTCCTAGAGAGTGGAGTCGTTGGTTG
This sequence comes from Inga laurina, assembly GCA_963855925.1. Lineage (NCBI taxonomy): Eukaryota > Viridiplantae > Streptophyta > Magnoliopsida > Fabales > Fabaceae > Inga > Inga laurina. The sequence goes on along the minus strand of OY979701.1, from coordinate 85,256,925 downwards.
GCTCTTGCGGAATGGTGGTATAACACGACCTACCATTCTTCTAGGAAGGTTACGCCTCATGAATTGCTATATGGTCAGAAACCATCGGTTTATGTTCCCTATTTGCCAAGGTCTGCAATGGTAGATGGCGTGGATAGGACATTTGTGGCAAGGGAGGAGGCTTTATTGATAGCTACGCATCATTTGGCTAGGGCAGTGAATATGATGAAACAGCGGGCTGATTCCTACATAACAGATCCTGAATTTTAGGTAGGGCAGTGGGTATTTTTAAAACTTCAGCTGTATAGACAAATCTCAGCTGCTGCCCGGAGTAATCAGAAGCTAGCTCCAAGATATTTTGGGCCTTATAAGGTCCTTAAACGTGTTGGGGCTGTAGCATATCAGTTGGATTTGCCTCCGGAGGTGCGGATCCACCATAATTTTCATATTTCATTGCTGAAATTATGTCCTGATCCAACAGTCCGTCCGCGCCATCCTCCTTTGGATTGGCCTACGCCTCCAACCACAAGGGAACCTGAGGCAATCTTGAATAAGCGTCTGGGGCGACGTAAGGGTCGGATAGTCACTGAGGTATTGGTTAAGTGGAAGCAACTTCCAGAAGAGGAAGCTTCCTGGGTGCTTCTTTATCAATTGCAGCAGCAACACCCTTCTTTTGTGGTTGAAAACCCTTGAGGGCAAGGGTTCTTTTTAGGGGAGTTTTGATATGGATATCGTAGCTCAATACTGATTAGTCTTGCGTGACTTGCTAATTCTATAAGGTCGTTAGTTAAGGGATGAGGGTAGAATAGTAATTGGCGGTGGTTCACTAATTCTGTGAGCCTACGGCTAGGGGATTAATACTAATCAGTACCTATAAAGGACTGATCTATTACTGTATAATTGTTGCTGAACTTGGTAATAAACTGAATATTCCTCTCCTCTCCTCCTTCCTTCTTGTTTTCCTCTCTCTTCTGTCTATTCTTCTACACTTCCTTATCTGACTTACAATTTTTTTTCCAGTACTTGGGCTATTGTTGTGGTTTTTTCCACATCATCCATGGGTGCACTTCCTGGTTTGGATGTTTACTCAGATGGCACAGTCGCTCAATCCGATGCCAATAGGGAATCCGGAGTTTGGATTAGATGAGGGGCCCGAGCCCTTACCTGTGCCTGGCCTAGCCCCTGCGCTCCCGCAGGTGCCCGCCGCCCCCGTAGCCCCTGTGCCCAACCCCGCGCACGCAGCACCAGACCCTGTGCCTGATCCTGCCCCCACCGCGGCGCCCTCGACCGCAACCACCCTCGCGCCCCCGTCCACCCCAACAACCCCGCCCCTGACCGCCCCATCCCTGTCCGCCCCAGCAGCCCCATCCCTGTCCGCCCCGTCCCCGACCGCCCCCACGCCCTCGACCCTGTCCTCCCCAGCGGCCCCGTCCCCGACCGCCCCCACGCCCTCGACCCCGTCCTCCCCAGCGGCCCCACCCCCGACCGCCCCCACGCCCTCGACCCCGTCCTCCCCAGCGGCCCCACCCCCGACCACCCCAGCCCCCACACCCACACACCCGCTCATTCCAGCCACTGCCCCTACGCCCCTGACTGCCACCGGGCCCCCAGCCATTCCAGCCGCCGCACCTCTGCCCTCGACCGCCCCCGAGATCCCACCGGCTTCCCTGCCAGATGAGGTTCTCATATTTCTTATTTTTTATAGTCTTGATTCATTTTTTCCTGTTTCTCATCTTTCTTTCCGTTTTTTTTACAGGGAGCTGTCATGACGAACCTAAGGGGATCGGAGTGAGGCGGGAGCCGCGGTTGACTTCGGGAACTTCCTACTATTCTCGAGCAAGAGGTTATTAAGTAGGTTATGCTATAGACATTTAGGTTGTCTTCTGTACCAGGTTTCTGGGAGACTGTGTTGACTACTTTTTGCTTTGTATTAGATGTTGAGTCATGGGGTAGGGCATGCATGTTTTTGGTAAGAGTCCTTTGTAAGAGGAGGCTCGTTTTCCAAAGGCCAGAACCTTCTGAAGGCTGTGACCATATTATGATATGTACAAAAAAAAATCAAACAGCAAAACTCCTTAGGCTGTGACCATATTACTGCTGATATAAAAGCAAAAAATAACTCTCCCAGGCATAGAGATTCAAATGAACATATCACAAAGATGAAGGAAAAATTCCATACCTATGTCCGCGGCATCAAGCTCCATAACTTAGAAAAGGGAAGAAAAATCAAAAAGTGTAAACTTGAAGATGATTATGCTCGGACTCAGAAGATCGCGAATATATGATGTGAAAAGAGTCAAAAGACACACATCAAAGAACTGGTGCCACAAATAAAAATACAGATTTATAATTAATATGATCGATTTAAAGATAAAAAACCACAGCCAGTGATTAGTGAAAGGTCAGAAAGGAAAGAAAAATGAAATCTGAGGAAGGAAAGAAAAATAACCATACCTGTTCCCTGGCCATCATCTCCATATCTGCACAAAAACAACAATGAAAGGTCATAAAGGGGAAGAAGATGAAACAGAAGCGAAAGGGTTGAGATCGAACCGGGGGGGGGGAGGAGAGGGATTCCGGTGAGGAAGAGATGACGACGGAGGGCTTGTGGCAGAGGAGAACCGGCGAGCTTGTGGTGGATTGTGCCGAAGAGTGGAAGATGCAACGCCCACTGGTTTGTGGTTAGGGTTGGTGTGGCGTTTTAACCAGATGCATCCGAACGATGTGTTTTATTGTCGGGTACGATGTGTTATATTGTAAGATGAAACAGAATCGAAATGGTTGAGATCGAACGGGGAGAGAGAGAGAGGGATTCCAGTGAGGAAGAGATGACGACGGAGGGCTTGTTGCAGAGGATAACCGGCGAGCTTGTGGTGGATTGTGCCGAAGAGTGGAAGATGCAATGCCCGCTTGTGGTTAGGGTTGGTGTGGCGTTTTAACCAGATGCTTCCGAACTATGTGTTACATTGTCGGGTACGATGATCCTAGGATAGGATATTAAGGTAGAGGCAGAGTTGCCTTTTTTTTTTTTCCCTCAGACGGCAAAAAAATAAAGAGTTGATTATTTTTTACAGATTAATAAAGTTTATTGTATTATTTTAAAATATTTATATTTATTATTTTTTTTATAAATTATTTTATCTAGCTTATAAACTGACATATGATCTAAGAATATATATTATATGATGTGATTAAATAAATTATTTAGTTTTTTAATTTCTTAAAAAAAAAGTCAATTCTGTTTTATATTTAGGATTTTATTAAAAAAAAGATATTGTGGGGAAAAGATAGATTAATGCCACTTGAACTTCAAAATCATAAATCAGTGATTTCTTAAAAACCTGAGTTATTTGTTGCTATACTCTTTTTATCTATCCCATTATTTTTATTGTCAATAAAACTAATTTAAAATTGTAAAGTCTAAATGGTATTTTTTTTATTTTTTCCCTTTTTATTATTTAAGCAAAAAAAGGTATTGGAAATATTTGTGTTTAAATTTTAAAATTTGAATTTGAAATATGGAATGAGTAGGAGATAGATGAGAATCGAGAGAATCTTAGAAATCAAAGAGAGATTATAGTAGATGTTAGAAGTTGTGATTTGAATTTCGGCGAAAAAAGGTTGTGGTTTGAAAGGTTAAATATACTAATTATAATTAATATTAATAATTTAATAAATATAATTTTTTGGGGATGTTTTAACAATTTATTTGATAATATGTGTGAAAAGATTCATTTTTCTGCGCCTATAAATATATTTTTTAATTTCCATGAGAAATCACGGTGGAGGTGAGCAAATTTACTCCCACAATAAATGTACAATCTCAAAAAGCAACTTCAAAACCAATGGAACGACCGTCAAAGATGGCTAGCCACCTGCAGCGATTTTTCTTTTTTTTATGTGGATGCTTAGGTGAATTGCTTACTAGCAGTTTTATTAAAAAGCCATTTGTCAATCGATAGTGATGTTATGTTGGATGTTTAGAGCCAATTACAATTGAGGTACAAGGTTTAGAAGGATATATTTTATTTGATGGATTGATGATTGATGATGAAGCAATTGAACAAAGTGAGGATATCCAACCCATACGATCGCCATGTTCTGCGTTTAACGTCTCAAGCATGACCTGGGGCTTGTGCTGAGGGCATCACCACAAGCCCACGAGACGACCCTGTCCCTGGCATTGCATGCATCACCGTAAACAATAGCATAAAATTATAAATATATAACCAGATCACAAAATTTGAAATGTTTGCAAAAACACAAACAAAAAATTCACAAACTGTGAAATAGTTTGTTGTAAATAGTTTGGATGTCAACAACTTCATCAAGTAGTTCTTGAGCTGCCTTGAGGTACCTGGAATCAGGAAGTGTTCTTGAAACACTTGGCATCCCACCATGCAAAGAATAATCCCCTCTATTCAAAACTTGGCTAGCTTCAGGCAAAATTTCACTGTGCCTCATACACTCATGCCTAAATGAGCTGATTTTATGGCCTGAAATCCATGAATTTTGGCCTAAAAATGAATCAAAACTCGGATTCGAACTTTGATCATGGAAAGGAGACACTTGGATTCCTGTTGGTGTTTGGGTTCCAAGGCTGAGAGATAATCCTTGGCTCTGCAAGTTATGCCCTTCCATTTGATTTGCTACTAGCATCTCATTTCCCCTGTCTCTATGAAGAGAAATCATAGTCCCCGGTTTGAAACCCACCGAGATTCGCCAAGATTTCTTGTTGTTCTGAGGCTGATTGTGATAAACTCATTGGTGGGATCACAAAGCAGCCATTTTGCTCCTGAGAATTGCCAGAGAATGCTTCTGGATATGAACCAGTGTTCATATATGATGTTACATTACTAGACGTAATTGGTGTCTCAGAATGTGAATTTGGCAAATAAGTTGCCATATTTGTCAAAACCCTCAGCTTGATGCTTCGTGGAAGTAAAAGCTGTAAGCTAATCCAAACATGCACGGAATGTTTTTGGAATACAATGAAGCAAAAAGTTGTTTGAAAATTACTGGTTATCCAAAGTCACGCCGGTGCCAACGCAGAAGGCGAATTCCGATTTAGATCATTATGCAACTCATGTCACAAGCATTGAGAGAGAATGAGCCATTGAAGCTGGAGCCTTTTAATACCAGAATACAGATCTTCGATATATGGTTTGCCCTGCTTTATACATCAATTGAAAAGGCAAAGGAAGCAAAATCAATCTATAAATACACATACTTGTTGCCATCATAACTGGACTTTGTCACTTAATATTATTGTTGCTCCTTACAATTTTATTGAATTTTGATTTTTGGTTTCTATAGTTTTATAAGGACTTGGTCTTATTTTAAGTATGGGGACTAAAACCACAACTCGTTAAAAGTATAAGGATGAATTGTTAAACGAAGACCAAATCCATTTAAAACTATAGGGACAAAAACCAACAAATTGAACCATAGGAACTAAAACCAAAATTCGATCGTACTGTAAGAACCGACAATGATTTAACCCCTGTGGAAATCAAGGTAAAGGCAAAGACCATGAAACTTATACATGTGGAATGATGTAAGAATCAAGGCTCCACTAAATGAATTTTCTTTCCAGTCAGACAGATCCTTGGAAGACAAAGTAGAACGAAGCAAAGGAAAGAATTAACAATTATAAATACAATTCAATCTAGAACAACTCCTGTCTCATGGCTAAACTTTAGGCTTGGCTCTGCTTAAACTACATTCAACTAAAGAATGGATAGGACATGAAACAAGTTTATCTTAATGGCGTCAAAATCAAGACTTGTTCTCCACTGTATGAAGGTAAAATTATTTACTTATTTTTATCAGAATAAACATGAACAAAATTCAAGGACGTCTTATCTTACTGTATCTGACGTAAAACTCCAGAAGAACAAGAAATCGCAAGGAGGGAAAATTAAAAAGAATATTTTCCATTAACGGTAAAAAAATTTGCTTAGAAGAAACTCCCAATGATAGCTAACTTGCCGAGGGAAAAAACAGGGCAAAAAAACACAGTACTATTATTGTATTCCGGTGTAATTCAAATCAATATATACTATTAATAGTGATGGCTTCATCATGAATGGTCCAAATGTCGTGCCCACGTCATCATTACTTCCATTTATCATTGGTCAATTTATTTAATATTCCCTTTTTATCTGACGTGTGCTGCCACTCAATGCTTATTCATTATTCAGATTACAGTTTAACTTTAAAGTGTCATTTGAAATTTAAAATTCAAATCACCCCATCTCATTTTATTTTTTAACCGCTTCATTTTCTCTCATTCTCATTAGATTCTCCTTCTCATCACTCATCTCCTATTATCTCTCGTCTCCGACGTTCTGGTTTCTTTTGACTCTTCCAAACAGAGTTCGACTTGTGCGCCATGTTCGATTTCTCTCCAATTCCCTGTTGGAAAGAGGAAGGATTGATCCATACTCTGAGAAGGCGAGGTATCACGTTGTAGGCACTAGAATTGGATATCGCATGTTTCTTCATGTTTCAAACTCCGTCACATCTCCAAGCTCTCCATAGGTTCGTCTCTTTCTTCTTCTTCTTCAGCCTTTTGGTCGGTTTGCGCCTGTGTGGGGGAAAAATATACAAGGTCAGGAGCTTAAAGACTATGGCATATCTTCGACTGTAAGCATTTTTCAGTCTTCCTGTTGTGATAAAAAGTCAGTATGCTGGATATCTATAGGCTATACCTTGCTTATTCTTTCTATCTTGCAGCTTGCACCATCAAAGGCTGCCCTTACTTTTGGCAAAAATACACATGTGATTTTTTTAAAGTACGCCCAGCAGCAAATGCTTTTTTTTTGGAGCAAAAGTAACTATGTGTTTACAAAACAAATGCAAAAGTCACAGACTCTATCAAAAAAAAAAAAACGCTGACTGTTGAAAAGAATGATTTTGACTAACTCTAATAACATGGATGGTGATTTGGCATATTAAGTAGTATTTGGAATATTTAACTCTTAAAAAAAAAGATAATACACTAAACACTTGTAAAAAAGAAATAACACTCGTAGAAAAATAAAAAATAACACTTGCCAAGCTAATTAATTAATTAGAAGCATTAGAACATCATTTACTTGGAAAAAAAAAGCATAACACTATCAAACGAAAGAGCAGGGTCGAAGGAGCATGAGTGACGGTGAAGTAGCACGACCGCGAAATCAAATCGAAAGGCGACAGATTACAACATTATTAGTCATTTTAACAACTTCCTCTAGCACCCCTTCATCACCTACAAGATCCACAAATGTTGATGTATCAAGGGTAACTTTGAACTTTATTTGGATTTCATCACTTTCATGAGAAGCTGCAACACAAACTTCATATTAACAACTTACACATCAATATTTACAATTACATATGTAGACATTAACAGCACATTAACAACACTTTTTTTATCATCATATCAGCATTTTCTAATAACACAAACCACACTCACATTCAATCAGACCCAATTAAAACAAGGTCATACCTCTGTTTGCTTCCCCAAAAATAGAGCATTCCCTCTATTACATTGCCCAAAAACAGAGCACGGGTTATATATTAACAACTACAACTGTCATAGTAACAACTACAACTACACAAATTTACAACACTTTCTTGTTTTCATTTCAGCGTTTTCACAGCAAAGAACCACAATCACATTCATCATTCCCACTTAGAACACAGCAGTTCCTGTGTAACCTTGCCCCAAAAACATAGCACTCTAACATAAACACAACACACCCAAGGTGAAACCCCAACTCAATGGTCAAGATCATATGTGTAGCAAATTCTTAGCATTTCTTGTCTACCACCTACCATTTACTCCATTATTGGCCCAAGCTCCAACCTTTGACCAACCCCTCAATCTCATTTCAACCAACTTTCACATGGGAAAAAAAAAATTCCAGTTCGCTGCTGTACCTCGCTACCCGTAGATGGAAGATGCAGAAGAAGACGTTCCCAACGTCATTAACACCTCGCTTTTTCCCTTCAATGTTGCACCTTCCAACGCGTATCGTCCGTCCATTTCTCTCTCTCCCCTTAATCACAAAAACGCGCCTTCCCTCCTCTCCTTATCTGTAGTTATTTCAGTGGGGATAATTATATAAATGGACATTGAAAAATAATCTCAGAAATGGACTTTTCTGATCATTGACTTTTTAAAGAGAATTTTGTGACGTTTTTTGTGTTACGTGAAAGCCAGACATCATTTTTCCTTTTAATAAAAGGGCCCGTGCGTGGATCGCACGGGTAATCCATATAGTTCAAGTTAAAAACAACGATTTCAAAAGGACATTAAAATGCAGGCTCCAAGGGAACTCACCCAAGGTTGCAGATGATACGTAAGTACCCAACAAACTTAGGTTTCAGAACCAGAAAGTTCAGACTTGATCTTTCTCTCTTAGGCTCTGTTTGGTTGAAAGTTTTTCTAGGTGAAGGTAGGAGAGGTGAGGTACAAAGAGGTGAGATGGCTGTTTGGTTCAAAAATCGAAAGGGAGGGGAGGAGTGAAATTTTTGTCTTTTTCTGGTCCCCTCCCCCATCTCTCACCCCTCCAAAATCGGGGTTTTTGGGAGGGGAGAGAAACTTTGCTCCATCATTAGACAAATTTACCCACAGACTTCTTTTGATATTTCTAAAGAAAAGTCCCGTAGCTTTTGAGAGAGGGGACCGATATTCAAGAAAGCTCAAAACGAAATAAGGAACACGAGCTCAAAACGAAACAGAGGACATTCAAGCCATATACTATTATGTTAATATACATATCTTATAATTATTATATAATATTGTTTGCATCATATTTTTTATTTACCAATGCTTGGAAAGTCTTGTTTTATATATATCATTGTTAGAATAATTATTTTATAAATAATACTTTTATAAATAATTATTATTAATAAATACATTATGAAAAGAGTGTATATAATTGTTAGAATAATTATTTTATAAATAACTATTATTAATAAATACATTATAAAAAAAGAAAGAAAATATATAGAAGGCCATTTTTATCCACTTATAATTAACTCACCTAACCTAACTTCTTGAATCAAACAAGACACTAAATCTCACCTACTCTTTTCTTAAACCAAACAATACAATATTATGACCCCCTTTACCTAACTTACTTTGAAGCAAACGAAGCGCCTTAGACCAGAGAGACAGAGAAAAGCAGTTCGAGGTTAGTATTTCTCCGCCTTCGAGGTTCTCCGCAGTATTTAATTTCCGTTTGTATGCTGACGACTTTGGCCAAATTATGCAGGTCCTTCCTCTCCCGACGATTCGTTTTCCAGCCCAATCGGCAACACATTATCCTCTCCCGGAGATGCTGCTCGCCACAGAGGGCGTCGGCGTTCATCGACACCGTCTGCGTTCGCAACTCCTCCGTGTAATCGATCTCGATTTGCCTCCTCTGATGCTACCCCATCTCCATCGAGGTCCAGGCAAAGGGGAGGTGGTCGGAGGGCGCCTATGCCCACCCCGTTGCAGCCACGCCCACATCCACTGATGACGCGCCCATGTCATCAGAAGGGGGAGAGGGTTACTATGCGGACGATATCAGGCCTACCTTCCGTGGTACTTATATAAGCGTAGAAGACGTGAATGAAGCGATTCAGAGGTTTTTAAAGCACTTCAGAGAGCAGTCATCTCAAAGCGATGGGCTGCATATGGAGGGGAAATTTGAGACTGCTATCAAACAAGGGAGATTCACTAGACGTCGATGCACACGATATATTTGATTATGATCCAGACTTGTACACAAAAATGGTCAGATACCCGCTCGAGGTTCTTGCAATTTTTGATTTGGTTCTGATGAATATGGTCAGTAGAATCAACCCGTTGTTCGAGAAGCACATTCCAACTCGAATTTTTAATCTAAAAACCTCGACTTCAATGAGAAATTTGAATCCATCTGGTGAGCTTGGTTCATCATTCAGTCTTTTTAATGTGGCGCTTGTATGATATTACGAATGGTCTGTTAAGAATGCTTGCTTCATTCTCAGATATTGAGAGGATGGTATCATTGAAGGGAATGATTATTCGATGTAGCTCCATTATACCAGAAATCAGGGAAGCTATATTTAGATGTCTTGTGTGTGGATGCTGCTCAGAACCGGTTGCCGTAGAGAGAGGTAATTCTAATGGACAAGTCTAACTACGGCTTTAATGAGCAATCTATGTCATTTTACATCGTTATAATTTGATGACTTTTTTAGGACGAATAAGTGAGCCTACTGAAAGTCCAAGGCAAGAGTGTCAAGCCAAAAATTCCATGACACCGGTCCACAACCGATGCAGGTAATGCAACCAATAGCTTGTATGTGGTAAAAGAACTAGTGATTTGGTGTTTGGAAGAGATTTTATTGCTGTTGGTTAAATATGCCTAATCATGAAGGAATCAGATTTGGAAGTATGTGTATGATGCTAGTCAGCTTCTTTTGCTATGAACTTCCAATAAATATCAGCGGCACAATTGAAAGGATTCTGGTGAAGAACTAAAAAATAAGCATATAACTGGCGACTCATAATTGTCTACGTGCTTTTGGACAAGTGATTCTACGGCACCACATTTTCTGACATTAAGAACTTCAAGAATCTCATACGCGGAATTGTTATGGCTACTCCTGACGTGAGGTTAGATTTTAGTTCTATTAACTATGGAACTTAATAGATCTTTCCTCCTAAATCAGTTTCACAGACAAGCAAATTGTGAGGCTCCAGGAGACACCTGATGAGATACCTGAAGGGGGAACACCACACACAGTAAGCTTGCTGATGCATGACAAGCCGATGGATGCTGGAAAGCTGGGTGACCGAGTTGAGGTCAAACCATACTTTGGCATATTTTGTTTCAAATAACTGGCCTTGTTTGTTTATTGGTGTTGCTGATCTGTTTTCTCCTTAATTAGGTGACTGGTATATGAGTGTCAGGGTTTGACCAACTCAAAGAACTGTTAAATCACTGTTCAAGGCATGTATTATGGATGTAAATCCTTCATTTAACTATATCTGAAGCTCCTAGTTCATCGTCAAATTATCAATATTTTCTAACTAAAGGTTTTTTTGCCCCCTTGGCATTTTAGACTTACATTGACTGTCTTCATATTAAGAAGACTGATAAGTCAAGAATGCTGTCAGAGGATGCAATGGACGTTGAAACTAGCCTGGGCAACCGAAATGCAGAAGAAATTCATTTTGATGAAGAAAAGGTAAAGTTGTTCTTATTTACCATGAAATATACTGCTTGTTTTTATGCATGTTAGTCACTTGCTTGTCTGAGCTGCAGGTGGCTCAACTGAAGGAGCTCTGAAAACAGCCAGATATATATGAAAGGCTGACAAAGTCATTGGCTCCAAACATCTGGGAGCTAGATGATGTGAAGAAAGGCCTTCTTTGGCAGGTTAGATATTTTTTCTGTTTAGAGACTGATTACTTGTTTCACTTATTTACCTTCAGTGTGTTTAAGCATTCTCTTTGCGGTGCTTGGACTGTTGGCTTATAACTGCCTTCATTACAGCTCTTTGGTGGAAATGTTTTGAAGTTGGCATCTGGCGCGAACTTCCATGGTGATCTTAATATCTTACTAGTTGGTGATCCTGGAACCAGCAAGTCCCAGCTACTCCCATACATACATAAACTTTCTCCACGTGGCATTTACACAAGTGGAAGGGGTAGCTCTGCTGTTGGACTGACTGCTTATGTCACCAAAGATCCTGAAACAGGCGAAACGGTAGAAACTATATTCACATGTTATTATATTATCTTCTTCTTAAGAAACATAGGTGACCCTAAACACGTGCTCCATCTTCAGGTTCTCGAGAGTGGCGCTCTAGTTTTAAGTGACAGAGGCATCTGCTGTATAGATGAATTTGACAAAATGTCTGAGAATGCCAGGAGCATGTTACATGAGGTTGAGTGTGCATGTTCTCTTGCTGTATTCTTGTGAATGAAGCATTTCTTGTCTCATGATTTTATTAGCTCTGCATTTTGACTCTAGCCCTGAGTCTTGATTTATTTGAGGTTATGGAACAACAAACTGTTTCAATAGCAAAAGCAGGTATTATTGCCTCCCTCAATGCCAGGACTTCAGTGTTGGCTTGTGCGAATCCTAGTGGGCCCTCGCTTGTCTGTCATTGACAACATACAACTTCCTCCTACACTTCTGTCGAGGTAGGTCGCTGTTAGAAGTTTCATTTGTCAAAGGGTTCCAATTTGCACTTTTCATACTTTAAAAATATGGTAAATATTTGTTTTCTTTCTAAGATTCGAATTCTCTTGATGTAACAAAAAAAAATATTTTATTTAACATTGTTAATTTCTCATTAACAATTATAGTAAAAAATTGTTTTCTTTCTAAGATTCAAATTCTCTTGATGTAACAAATATTTTCTTTTAACGTCATTGATATATTTTTTTAATTTTCTTAACCTCAAATTCGTCAGAAGAAAAATCCTGGATTTGGACATTCAAAATGAGTTTTTAAAAAAACTAAAATTCTTATCAGAGTTGAAAGAAAGAAGAATTAGTACATTTTATTTATTTTGTTGGCATGGAGAGGAAGTTTAAATTATGATAGGTAAATTAATTTAATTCCATGCAAGTTTTTCCATTAAGTAAATTAAAATGTCGGGGGGAAATTTTGACTATGTTTACAAAATTAAAAGATTAAAAAATTTTAATAAAATTGACTAAATTGAAACTTATTGTCAATTTAAAGGGCTGAAAAATTACTTTTAGGATTGAGAAATAAATTATAGACTTGCCGCCTGGTATTTGGAGTCACATTTGGCAGTCAAAAACTTGAGCCTTGCCTTTATGGAGTTCACGATTCATTATGAAGCAAGTAGGACACTTATAGGCCTGCTGAACCTAACTGCTTCCATCCATTAAGAATGAACTATTAATACAAGTCGTGATGATGGATGAAAAGATAACAGAATAACAGAATTTTTGAAACTGTTGCCGTAGTTGTGAACTGAGCTGAGTTGACCTTTTCTTGCTCAGGTTCGATTTGATCTACTTGATTCTTGACAAGGCTGATGAACAGACAGATAGACGACTTGCCAAGCATATTGTTTCCTTACACTCTGAGGATCCTGAGGTCTAATCCTGACATCCTCCCACTCAAGGTTAAGGTCCAACGTTCACTGGTTTTGCTTACTAATAATGCCATATGTCTATTTGTAGAGCTTAGAGCAAGATGTGTTGGATCTTCCTACGTTAACTGCTTATGTGAGTTATGCTCGGAAGCATATACACCCACAACTATCTGATGAAGCTGCCGAAGAACTGACTAGAGGTTATGTTGAGATAAGAAGGAGAGGAAATTTTCCAGGGAGCAGCAAGAAGGTAAAGTATTTTAGATATCACCATTTATTCTGCTTTTGTGAAAACCTATATCCGGGGAATTATATCTGATTCAATGATATGATTACAAGATTGTTCTCCAATATTGCAACTTTTTAAGATTTTCAACCCTCTGCTATGTATGCCAATCTTCTGAATGAATTAAACAGGTGATTACAGCAACACCAAGGCAGATTGAAAGTCTGATACGGCTTAGCGAAGCCTTGGCTCGGATTCGCTTCTCAGAATGGGTTAGTTATGTTTGGTTAGTTTCATAGTGAAACACAGTTTAGGAATTCTTTGTAGCGCTCCTAAAATACGTGATGGACACAGGTGGAAAAGCGGGATGTAATGGAGGCTTTTGGGCTTCTAGAAGTTGCAATGCAGCAGTCTGCCACCGATCACTCTACTGGTAGCTTTCCAAATGATGAGCCTGATTCTTCTATTTATAAACCCAGACAAACTAGATCAAAATGTCCTTACTTTTAATGCGCTTTATTTCTCCCAGGAACCATTGACATGGATCTTATTACTACTGGAGTTTCTGCGAGTGAAAGGATGAGACGAGAAAGTGTGGTACAAGCAACTCGCAACATAATCATGGAGAAGATGCAAATTGGGGGACCATCGATGTGATTGTTGGAGGTATGCTAGCTTACTCTATATGTTATTATGTCAAGGTATCAATCATCAATCAATATATAATATAAAACTCTTCGACCAAAAACACTGTTCATAAGGATTTAACGGCCCAGATTTGATCACGCTTTTACTCCTCCCTCCTTGGGCTCAAAACTAAGCGGAATTGAGACATCAACATCACTGGTCCCCTTGCACCTTGTCAAGGCTCTCTGACTCCATATGAAAGGCAAGCTTAAATTCAAATTGTGGCAACTGGCTTTCCGCCAATAACGCATGCTATCATTTGAATTTCAATTGAAAGAAGAAATTGGTAGTCTAACCCAACCGCACTAGCTTAGCTTTTCCTTTGAAGGCATCCGAAGCGAAGAAAAAGCTGTGCAATTCTTATACCTTCCTTCGGTTAGATTCATACTCATTTGTTTTTTATCCTTCTTTGCTCTCACGTCTTTAATTTACGCAGTTTAATTCGCTCAGAATATGCCTGAAATTGATGTTCCCTTCACCAAACTGCCTCAAATCTATGAGATGTTCCAGAAATTTCCCCTCGCTTTCAAGACCAGAACCTTCAACGCGCCGGCGCCGTTGGTGAAGACTCTGATGGCTTCTATCTCTCGGATTCAGCCGAAGATTTCATCACCGACCAAAAAGTTGTGGTTATTAAACCATGTCCAGCTTGCAATTCCTCTCCCGAAATGACGACGTCTTTGCCTGACCCGCCCATGGTGAAGCCTCATGTTGACCGCAAGGTGAAGAAGTTGGAGCAAACTGAGAAATTATCACCACTTGCTTAACAAACGACGGTGATGAAGTCAATGAGTGAGAGTGACAGTGAGATCAGAGCAGGTTGAGAAATGTGAAAAATTTGCGATACGGGGGTTCCCTGCGTTTTTTTTCAGTGTTTGTTGGTGGGTTATTGGATGAGTTGAAGGGAGCTCTTATTGATGGAAGAGAAGCTACCATAACTCCCCCCCTTTTGGTTTTCATGATCAAATTTGTTCATTCGCTTATGTTTGGTTCTGGACCTACTGTGCGAATTCCTTTTCTTTCTTTTTCTTTGTTTGGCAATTAGATTGCCGATTCCTATACTTGCCCTGCTACGAATATCGACAGCTGCAGTGATGGATAGGAAGGGGAATTCTTTCCTGGCATTCCCCAAATTAAATACGAGGTAATCTTGCTTATGATTTATGACAGTATTGTTAAATGCAGCTCCTTTAATTTGATCTTCTCATCACAAGAGTTTCTGTATTTTGCACCACAATGGAATGATTGGTGTGTCTTTTGTGCGTATATTGAATTAACAGAGTCCCTCCAGCAAGAACCCACTTGCATTTAAATATTATAATGCGGAGGAAGAAATTCTTGGGAAGAAAATGAAGGTTGGTTTTCCCATTATTATCAACTTCATTTTGCTAATTCAGTAGGTATTGCAATCGTACTGAAATCACCATTATGTTTGCAGGATTGGTTTAGATTCAGTGTTGCATTTTGGCATACATTCCGTGGAACAGGTGGTGATCCATTTGGTACGCCTGCTGAGTCTTGGCCCTGGGAAGATGGTACCAATTCACTAAAAATTGCCAAAAGAAGTATGTTAAGTTTGATTCTACAAATATTACTCTTCAAATTATAAAAATTTAATACTGAGACTAAAGAGCTTCATCTCTTGGATGGCGTACCTCCAATCTGGTACAGGAAGCTAATGCAAACTTGGATGAAGTTGTGGCCCTTGCTAAAGAGCTTCAGGTAATATGACACAATGAACCATATAATCTTTATGATAGTTCAGTTCATTACTGGAAACTTCTTTAAATTTTTCTGATGTTTACAAATTGCAGGTTACACACTATTTGGGAGGAGGGAATTATGTTTTCTGGGGTGGCCGTGAAGGTTGTCAATCTCTATTGAATACAGACATGGAAAGAGAGCTTCATCATTTGGTTAGCCAATTGTTCTGTCTGTCAACTATTTTGATTATACTACCCTTTTGTGCAGAAAAGTAGAAAAGCTTTTTTAACAACTGTTTTTTGCTTGCAGGCTAGGTTTCTTGAATCTGCTGTTGCATACAAAAAGAAGATTGGATTCAATGGTAACTTAATATGCAATTCTCAATCATAACATGTGTTCTGATTCTTATGAGTAAATAATGAAATTCTGTAAACAGTTCTGTTCAACTGATCAATCAAATCAGCAATGCAATGAGACTTTTATATTTATATTTATTCCTTTTTTTCTTCTCTAAGAAATGATCTTTTATTAATGATTTTTATTTTATTTGTTTAAGGCACACTGCTGATTGAACCCAAGTCGCAAGAACCTACAAAACACCAGTACGTTTTTCATTACGTTACATCTTTACTCTTCTCTGATCTGGATTATGTATTCTTTTAGGTATGATTGGGATGCTGCTACCACAGCTAATTTCTTGAAAAAATATGGACTTATAGGTAATTATTAATTTATTAGAATTCTCCTCTTTTTAGCTGCATCGTGCATGAACCTGAAGTTGATTTACATTTTATACAACCTAACTGCTTAACTTCATTTCTGTTCCTTCTGCAGATGAATTTAAACTAAACATCGAGTGCAACCATGCCACCCTTTCAGGCCATAGGTGAATCAAACACTGTGTTTTGAAATTATTGTAAAGTCTCTGATCCTTTAAAGTGTTATTAACTTTTAATGCCTCTCTACATGAAGCTGTCATCATGATCTTGAAACTGCTAGAATCAATGGATTGTTGGGAAATATTGACGCAAATACCGGTGATCCTCAAGTTGGTACTTGTGTTTCTTTCTTACCTAGACAACAGTGAAACTCTCAATGTAGAAACACAGACAACATCATGTTGAGATGTCCCAAGATAGCAGGTTATAACAAGTTCTATTTACAGGTTGTGACACGGATCAGTTTCTCATAGATATCGCAGAGGCTACAAACATCAAGCTCACTGTGATAAGAAATGTATGATATTCCTGACTCTCTTAACCTGCACCACAATGTCCAACAACAAACTTTGTAATTATTAGCAATGAAATTCTCATGCCTGTTCTGTATCTTTGTCAGGGAGGAATTGCACATGGTGGTTTCAACTTTGATGCAGAATCGTAAGCATTAGAAAGAGTAAATCTGCTTGAAGTTTTTGTGTTTCTGGTTAATGCGAGATACATGAAACAATCAAATTAGAAAGGAATCTAGATGTTAGGCCATTGGACCAGATCTCATCATTAGGTTAAATCAAGAGGCTAATTGACAAAGATAGTCCAACAGTTGTATGACACCTGCTCTTAACCTGGATCTCTGTTCTGTTGATGTCTGTTTTTTCCGAGTCTAAAAGGGTAACGACAATGTTGTTTTAGCTTTCAACTTGCAATTGTTCGTCCTGGGTTTGTGATTTTAAATCTCCTGTACATTTACACATTTCAGCCTTCTGCTTGTGGTAGTCTTGCCCACTATGTCATTTCATTCTTTAATGTAGCAAAAGATAGCAAAAAGTAGTGAAAAGTATCAAAATGTTCAGTCAGCTTAATTTATTCTTTCTACTTTGTATAGGATATTCTTCGCTTCCATGCAGTTTATTGGCCAGCTATGCTAATGTCTGCAGGAATGAGCCTGCCCAAGATGGTGTTCGATCATTGACTCAGTACCCTTATTCTGACTAAATCTGACTCTGTAAATGAGCTAGGGATTACATATCTCTTATGGCTGAGTTTAGTTCATGCAGCAATGCTTTATTGTTTTTTTTTTTTTTTTGGACAATGTTAGGATGGGATGAAGATGGGCAAGTCATTGGGGAATACACTTGAGCCAAAAGATTTGGTTAACAAATTTGGGACAGATGCAGTTAGATACTTCTTCCTTAGAGAGGTGCAATTCGGCAATGATGGGGACTATTCAGAGGAACGCTTCATCAATATTGTTGAAGCACATCTTGCCAATACAATTGGCACTTTAAAGACTTGCCGACAATCGACCTTGACCACTTCTTTTATCATGATTTTTAATCTAGCTCTATTGTGCTTGATTTAAAGTTCCTAGGAAATTGCTGTATTCTTCAAATATTATAGTGTGTCATTTTAGAAGCGATTATGCCACTGTTAAATGTGGCTCTGACAAAAAGAAAAGTAAAGAAAGAAAGAAAAACACTTTCTTCATGTTTTTTATTGCATTTTTCAGCGATGAGGTTGGAATGTATTGGCTTTTACTTATAATAGCTGATGTACTACTAAAATGCATTAAGTGTATGTTTGGATTAGTTTTTTTAATAGCTTTTACGATTTACGAGGTAAGTGTGTGAGAGTAGTTTTGTCCCGGGTTGTGCAAATCATGGTTTGAAACCATGGTTTGGGATGTTGCCAAACACACACTAAGTGGGTTTAGGCACAAATGTCTCATTTGTATGGTTTGAAACTAAAGTTGTATGTAGGTACATGAATTGCACCATTTATGCCAATGATCATGAATGAATATTTTAATGCCAAAAGTCACGTTCTGCTTATGACAAGGCTCGGTTGGTATTGCTTGTGCTTTTCAAAAGCCGTTCTAAAAGTTATGGATATATGTCATGATGAATAAGTATATTCATTTTCAAAAAGTCTTTGGATAATTCAGTTGACATTGTCAAGATGTCGTTTTCCTCCTTTATTGATAATTATTAATAAGTAAAAGAAGAAGGGAAATTTGTATAAAGGTATTTTTGTCCACTTATAATTAACTCTCCTCACCGTCCCTTCTAAATGAAATAATATGTCAAACAATATACCATTTATGTGACCTGTTCATTGCAGTTATCCAGGTCATTGTACAAGTTTACGAGCAAAATTCAAATTCAAATCAGTTTGTGGGATTTATGTGATGTGTTAAATTCATAAATCAGACACCATCAAATCGTCATTCTGTTTAGGCATGAACATTAATGATTTTGCTGTCTTGAAATTCCATAAAGTGGATTATTTCTGGGGTTTTAACATTTTTGTGATTCTCTCACTACTTAATTTCTGTAGGCAACAAATTTCTCACACTTTTTCATGTATGTAATCATGTTTAACCTCATGTGGTGTTACTCACCTTTTACCTTTCTATCAAATCGTCCCTGGCATACAGCTAATTCACAGTTTTTCATCTTTATGCTTAATTTCACCTAAGTTCATGATACAGCTGCTGTTGCCTTTTACGAAGTGCAGGTTTTTACTTGCCTTTAACAAGAAATCTCCACCTGATATTCTATGAAATGTGAAAAATTTGAACTGACAATGCAGGCTGAGAAATTTGAAGATAAACTGAATGCTATGAAATGTGAAAATTTTGAACAGGAAGAAGACAAGACAAAATAATGCCATCGCATCTGAACGTTTTGAAGAGGAATATAGAATGTTGTCCATTGAAATGTCATCCAAAATTGAGGAAAACGAAAAGATGACAAACAGAGCAGTTGTAGAAGCTGATGAATTGCGACAGCAGAACAAAAAATAATGGAAGAAATGCTCCAGAAGTGTAATCAGGAGCTCAGGCTTATCACAGATCAGAATGAGTCGAAACATCAACAGCTCTTAAACCAAATTGACGTGAAAGAAAAAGAAATGGAACAAATGTCTAAAGAGCTTGAAATCAAATCTAAACAGCTTGAAGAAGCACAAAGGCAAAGGAATGAGAAGGATGAGGCTTTCTCCGTTCAAATTCAAAGGCTCATATCTAAAATTTAAAAGCTGATGGCAGAGGAGAATAAATTGACCAAGTCAACGGAGCATGGGACTGTCATTGCAAGGCAAGAAGGTCACAAAAAAATAAATGATCTGGGGAAGGAGATCCTGCTTAATGCCTTACTTTCAGAATTACAAATCTTCAAGATGCATCTACCAAGAAGACGAAATCAAAAACACCTAAGGTAATTTTCCAACTTAATCGCCAGACTTTAAATCAAAAAATAAATTAAGAAGTACTTCCGGTGCAGTAGGAGATAAGATTATATTATAGAGTCCCTCCCATTGAGTATATTCAAATATGATGTTAGGCCCAAGAAGCTACGATCTAAAAGGCGGTATTTTTTTTTTTCATTGAACCAATCCTTTCATGGCAATTACATAGTGTGAAGGAATAAAAAATTTGTTAACGTGGATCAATATGATTAGAAAGTAATTATATTGTAGAAGTTATGTTTTAGTCCAAACCAAGATCTCAGTGCTTCATATGAGGAGAAAACAATTCATAGTCATCCTAAGCTTTGCAATGACAATCAACGAAAGTTCGAGGCAATCACTTCGCTATGTTAGAGAATATCTCTCGAAGCATATATTCACAGATTGTCAATTATATGGTGTACTCTATAGAGTTAGAAGCATGGATGTGTTAAAAATGTGTGCGCCTAACAATGGACATGATGCTCGAAAAACCACAACAAATGTAATTTACCAGGAGATTTTAGGAACTTGAATACTTGATTTATTTCTCTTTATCAAATTAAATGTATGTTCCAGAAGTTGGTAAATTTGTGAGGTTTTATAGTTTGATCATGGTATAATATCCATG
This sequence comes from Inga laurina, assembly GCA_963855925.1. Taxonomy (NCBI): domain Eukaryota; kingdom Viridiplantae; phylum Streptophyta; class Magnoliopsida; order Fabales; family Fabaceae; genus Inga; species Inga laurina. The sequence continues at coordinate 85,236,425 of OY979701.1, read as the reverse complement.
AAGTCAAAACTACCAACGAATGTTAAACATGTGCAAAATTAAATTCTTTAGTAATAAATAATGTGTGTTGGAAATAGTGCTTGCGTGGGGGAAGAAATGCTCGTTCTACCGAATATCTAAAGTATGCAATGACGCTCTAATATGTTTACATTTGGTCATTTAGTTACTGGAAGAGTTTAAGAAACAGAGCGCCAGTGAACTCCACCTCAGTGATGTAAGCCTACCCTCTCCTGTCCCTTCCAAAAGACACTTTACTCTATTTTGTTTGCATACTCCCATTAGGAATATCTCATTATTAACAAGGAAAATACATGTTAATGCAGGTAAGAAATGCAGTTGCTACTTCGGCCAGTGAAGGATTTGTTGCTGTGCATGGTGACAGTATAAAAAGATTGTGATAAAATGGAGGACCATATGACTCTTGGATTTCATATTTTAAGGCGGCTGCTAGTTGATGTAGTTCTTTTAGAGTGTGTTCGGCAATCAAGAAAAAAGTGCTTTTTTCTCAAAACCATGGTTTTGAGGAAAAAATACAAGAACACTCATTTTTTTCCAAATAAGCTATTTTGACCTCAAACCATGGTTTTGGACCTCAAAACCATGTTTTGGGCATAAGTTATTTTTTTTGACTTTTTGTACTTTGTGGGCCCCACCCTCTCATTCTCATTGGTTCTTTTCCTATCTGTGGGTTCCATGTCACACCCTCTCTCATCTTTTGTTTTTGTTTTTTTAATTTCAGCGTTTTTTCTGTCTTTTTTTTTTTGTAATTTTTTTTTAAATTTTAATACTCCATCTTATCCTTAATATAAGACCTATTTTTCTAATTTAATTATATTAGAAAAATTAGTTAAGTCAATTAACATTATATATAGATAAAACCTCACAAATTTTCGAGCATACAAGGGCGAATAAAGCGATACATCTTGTAAGTTACACTTTAATCATATGATCATACATTAATAACTCTTTAAATTATTAGAAAACTTAACTTAATTCTATAATTTTAAAGTTTTAAATTAATTACTCTCCTAAATTCCAATTTCACACTAAAATCCTAATTATTAATTTAAATATTTTTTTAACTCAAATAACTTATTCAAGTCATTGATTAATATTAGTTTCATAAAATCTCCAATTTTAAGTTTAGAACATACATAAATAGCCGTATTATAAATCATCATCCTAAAAAAAAAAATTTAAACCAATTAAAACTTTAATAATACCCCTAATTATCCAAATAAATCATTTAACCCAAATTTAATTGGTTAAAACATTCAATATAGAATTATTTATATATTATGTATAAAGTTCATTATAAAATTTTATATCAACGGAATATCAAAAAATAAATAGATTAAAATTCACTATTAATTATCCTCCATATTCCTATAGTCATATACTGATAAAACTTAAACTTGTCTAGGATTTTAATCCTAAAATATTCTCAAAATAGTCAATAGTTCGTTGTAAATAGTTATCCCAGTATCAGAATATAGTGTAGATATGATTGTCCAATGCTTATTTAAAATTTGAATAATATCTAATTTTTTAATAATCATGGATCAGATTATTGTTTTTCAATTTAAAATTTGAATAATATCGTAAGATCATTGAAATGCAAATAAAATACACTCTGATCACAATTTTTTTTTTTTTTTTGATACAAAAAAGAAGAGTTGGCCCTCAAAGGCAAAGGACTAAAGGGACCCGCCTTGTGTGCCTCACTATACGCAACTCCTCGTTTCTCTTTTCTCCATGGAACTCGTCGCAAGTCTTCTGGTTGGAGCAGTCATCGCCGCCGCAGGTATTTCGTCGGTCTCTCTTCTTTAGGATTCAAATTGACTTTCTGATATAGCAGAATTCTCAGCCACTTTCCTTTTGAACCGAGAAAGGAACTCCATTGTCCTCTATCCCTATTATCCCTATTATACACACAGATGCGCACACACACCCACAAAAATAGGTTGGTTAGTAAGAAAAGTTGAGAGAGCTAATTTCTGCCAGAAACCAGAGACAAACGATGATGTTTTTAACACAGCACCAGTGAGGAATCCAGGGCTCATGAAGATATTGGCTCACCTTGTTAATTGTAAAAGCAATATCTGGTCTTGTGTAACACAAGTATTGTAGTTTGCCCAGAATGCTACGATACAGTTTGGGACCAACAAAAACATCACCAGAACCAGACGTAAGCTGTACAATAGTTGCCATGGGTGTAGAGGCAGAATTAGTAGCTAGAAGTCCTACATCAGCAAGTAATTGATGAATATACTTGTGCTGAGATAAAAACATCCCAGAAGAGGAGGAATGGAACTCAATGCCCAAGAAGTAAGACAGATCACCAAAGACCTTTAATGAGAACATGCCACTCATAAGATCAATTAGCTTCTGAACACTAAAGTCATCAGCACCAGTAATGACAAGGTCATCCACATAGATGATAAGATAAAGAGTACTTTGGGCATCAATAAGAAAATTAGCTTCCGAACACTAAAGTCATCAGTACCAGTAATGATAAGGTCATCCACATAGATGATAAGATAAAGAGTAGCTTGGGCATCAATACGAATGAATAAACATGGGTCAGCCTTAGAGGGACGAAAATCAAGACTGCATAAGAAATCCTGCAATTTATGAAACCATGCACAGGGAGCTTGCTTAAGTCCATAAAGTGCCAAAGCTTCCTTATCTGGGTTATGTCCATTAGATTGGATTACTAGAACCCCAGTAGAATTGCAGAAGTTATTACTGCAAGATAGGCTAGGATCTGGTATGGATTATGGATGACTGTTATTATGCAGCTATGTATTTGTTATTACTCTCGTGGACTTGTATTTCGCTATTAATGCAATGTGGTTTCTGTGTTGGCAAAAAAAAAAAAAAAAAAAAGTCCATAAAGTGCCTTCTTAAGTCCATCAGTACCAGAATTAGCAGCTAGAAGTCCTACATCAGCAAGTAATTGATGAATATACTTGTGCTGAGATAAAAACATCCCAGAAGAGGAGGAATGGAACTCAATGCCCAAGAAGTAAGACAGATCACCAAAGACCTTTAATGAGAACATGCCACTCATAAGATCAATCAGCTTCTGAACACTAAAGTCATCAGCACCAGTAATGACATGGTCATCCACATAGATGATAAGATAAAGAGTACTTTGGGCATCAACAAGAAAATTAGCTTCCGAACACTAAAAGTCATCAGTACCAGTAATGATAAGGTCATCCACATAGATGATAAGATAAAGAGTACCTTGGGCATCAATACGAATGAATAAACATGGGTCAGCCTTAGAGGGACGAAAATCAAGACTGCACAAGAAATCCTGCAATTTATGAAACCATGCACAGGGAGCTTGCTTAAGTCCATAAAGTGCCTTTTTAAGTTTACAAACTAGGGGAGCGCCACAGCTATCAACAAACAAGTGCTCCAAACCAGGTGGAGGGTCCATGAAGATGTCCTCATGAAGATCACCATTAAGAAATGCATTGTTGAAATCAACCTGATGCAATTTCCAATGATTTGTAATAGCCAAAGTAAGAAGAATTCGAACAGTGGCAGCTTTTATCACAGGGCTAAAGGTCTGATTGTAATCAGCTCCAGCTTCTTGAGAGAAACCTTTGGCAACAAGGCGAGCTTTTCTCCCAGCCAGAGTGCCATCTGCATGTGTCTTAACTTTGAAAATCCACTTGCAACCAATAGTACGTCAGTCAAGAGGGCGAGATACCATTTCAGATTAAACTTGTTCTCAACTAGTGTCTTAATTTTCAGGTTATTGATACCTCGATTTTGCAATAATGGCCAACCCCTGTTTCACCGACCAAGAACAGGGGAAGGTGAATAAATGCCGCTGACAAGATTAACAAAGATGGAGTTTCCGTATTTCCAACGATTGGATATCGAAGGGTGGATTCACAAATGCGAGCGTTACTTCGAGCTAGATGGAACGCCCGAGGCATGGAAGGTCCGTTTGGCAAGCGTCCACTTAGACGAAAAAGGATATCTCTGGCATAAGGCGCTGGAGGACAACGAAGACGGTAGGAATATACCATGGGGTGAATACAAACACGCCCTACGCGTACGGTTCGGCACTCCATACGACGCACCGATGGCGGAATTCAAGCGGTTGTATCAAAAAGATTCTCTAGACGAATATAATGATGGATTTGATACATTACGATGCAAACTCAAGATTTGGGAGACCTATGCGGTACAGGCATATGTCGAAGGCCTCCGTCCGGATTTCACACGTCAGGTTCGACTATTCCGACCACGCACTTTAGTCGACGCACGCGGGATCACAAAGATCTTCGAATTGAACCTCAACGAAGAGGCTGGCTCGCGACGAGAATTAAAGGCGCAAGTAGGAGACAGGACACGTGCTCAGTCCACCTGGCGATATACCGAGACTCCTATTAGTGGTGGGACCCAGAGTCTTGGCACCAAATCTTCAACCCCGGTCAAAACCAATATTTTACCAAATCGCATGATAGAGTCATCGCCCTCAACCGCGTCGATGGCCTCCACGGGACAATCCGAAGTGGGCCGGAAATATTCGCAAGGACCCCAGCACGTCTCCTGAAGAAGTGGACGAGTATAGGGCCCGAAACCTCTGTTTTTATTGTCAGAAACCATTCTTCTGTGGCCACACCTGCCCCCAGAGGCAGTTATGCAGTTACAACTCGTTGAATTAGAATCGAAAGGCGGTGGGATTGTCGAAGAGGTGTCGGAACCACATGTGGACGATGCTGAGCCTTCCAAATGCTCGCAGATTTCGCTCTATGCCTTTCAGGGGGTGTTGGAGTGGCTTCGATGTAAATACAGGAACACGTGGGTAAACGGCCGGAACAGATATTAATTGATAATGGTGCCTCACATGGGTATTTGGACTACGCTTTAGCCAAACGCCTGGGACGGAAAGAACACACTCCGATTATTGGGGAGGTAGAAGTTGCTGGGGGTGGTCGGCTGAAGGTGTATGGGACATGGAAGAAGTTCAAATGGCGAATGCAGGGTGAAGAATTTGAGTTTGATTTGAGGATAATGGATATCAAAACATATGACTTCGTCCTCAGCCTAAGCTGGTTGCAGCAGGTAGTACACCATGCCTCATGGAATTATGATGACTTGTCGATGACATTTTGGTACAATGGGTCGGTGTGTATACTAAACCCATACCAGTGGATAGTTGTAAGGTAGTTTGACGTTTAGAAAATCATATAGAAAAGGGCGACCAGCTTTTCCTCCTCCAAGCTATTGAGGAACCGACCCGCCCCAATTGCGTTCTGAATAGGAGTTCACAGGAGGTAGGCGACAGAGTCAAAGGGGTACTCAAGGCATTTGGGGATGTCTTTTTCGAACCCAAATCATTGCCACCTTTACTGGAGGGGCATAACCATCTGATTGTACTTCAGGAAGGGACTGATCCAGACAATCTCAGGCCATACCGCTACCTGGCTGCCCAGAAAGATGAGATAGAGCGTCAAGTTAAGGGACTCCTAGAGAGTGGGGTGATCCAACCAAGCTCTTGTCCGTTTGCCTCTCTCATGGTACTTGTTAAAAAGAAAGATGGGACGTGGCGTATGTGTATAGATTTCAGGGAACTCAATAAACGCACTACTAAAAACAAGCATCCCATTCCATTGGTTGAGGAACTACTGGATGAATAGCGTGTAGCGAGGTGGTTCACGAAGTTAGATCTGCGGGTTGGGTACCATCAGATCAGAATGGAGCCACGCGACTCACATAAGACAGCTTTTAGAACACACTCGGGCCATTACGAGTGGTTGGTTATGCCATTCGGGCTTACGAATGCCCTGGCAACATTTCAAAAGGCCATGAATAGCATCTTTCGCGAGTATCTGAGGTTTGTTCTAGTATTCTTTGACGACATTCCCATCTATAGTGCTAGTATGGTACTGCATCTTGAACACCTTAAGATTGTGTTTGAAACTTTGAGGAAGTACAATTACTTTGTCAAGGAGTGTAAATGTACATTTGCTGCTACCCAAGTAGAATATCTAGGCCATATTATTAGGAATGGAGAAGTAGCTACTAATCCACAGAAGATTCAGGTAGTAATAGATTGGCTCGGTATTATCGACGGTTCAGTAAAGGGTATGGAGCAATAGCAAAACCCCTGAATTCTTTATTAAAAAACGACGGGTTTACATGGTCAGCAGAGGCGGGTGGAGCGTTTCAGAGGTTGAAGGCAGCTTTAAGCTCGGCTCCAGTATTGGCATTACCTGACTTTTCCAAGACATTTACTGTGGAAACTGACGCGTGTGGGGTTGGCATAAGGGCTGTGTTGATGCAGGGAGGTCAGCCCTTAGCGCTTTTTAGTAAGGCCTTAGGTCCTCGGAATCAAGGGTTGTCTATAAATGAAAGAGTTATTGGCAGTGGTGCAAGCTGTGGAGCATTGGCACCAATACCTAGAGGGGCGAAGGTTTGCGATAAAAACAGACCAGCAGAGTTTAAAATATTCGTTGGATCAGAAACTAAAGACTTCTTTCCAAATGTTTTGGGTCCCCAAGCTGATGGGGTTCGACTATGAAATACAGTACAGAAAGGGGGCTAATAATAATGTGGTAGATGCTCTTTCCAGAAAACCGAAAATGGAAATTATGCAATTGACATTATCTACGAGCTCAGACGAATTATTACAGGAAATTAAGCACAGTTGGGAGGAAGATTCTGATTTACGGGCACTGTTAGAGCAGTTGCAGCAAAATAATGGCAGCTTAGGAAAATTTTCTCTGCAGGATGAGTTGTTAAAGAAGAGCGGCCGTATTGTGGTTGGCAAGAATAGTACTACGTGGCATAAAATTCCTGAATGGTTGCATGCTAGCGCTCAAGGGGGGCATTCAGGTATTCATGCTACCTATCAAAGGGTTAAATCTCTCTTTCGGTGGAATAATTTGTTTGATGAAGTCGAGGCTTTTATTCGCCATTGTGATGTGTGCGCTCGTCCTAAGTATGACACGGCTGCCTACCCGGGGTTATTGCCTAAGTCTACTGGCAAAGAGACTATTTGGGTTACTGTGGATCGGTTAAGCAAGCACGCACATTTCATAGCACTTTCTCATCCTTTTTCTGCTGCTAGTTTGGCTCAGCTGGTTTTAGATGGGATTTATAGGCTGCATGGAGCTCCTATAGAAATCATAAGTGACCGAGATCCTATTTTTATTAGTGCCTTTTGGCAGGAATTCATCAAGGTTTTGAAGGTCGATCAGAAATTAACTTCCTCTTATCATCCTCAAACGGATGGGCAATCGGAGGTAGTTAATCGTTGTTTGGAAACTTACCTTTGTTGTATGTGTTGGGAGTTTCCTAGAGAGTGGAGTCGTTGGTTGGCTCTTGCGGAATGGTGGTATAACACGACCTACCATTCTTCTAGGAAGGTTACGCCTCATGAATTGCTATATGGTCAGAAACCATCGGTTTATGTTCCCTATTTGCCAAGGTCTGCAATGGTAGATGGCGTGGATAGGACATTTGTGGCAAGGGAGGAGGCTTTATTGATAGCTACGCATCATTTGGCTAGGGCAGTGAATATGATGAAACAGCGGGCTGATTCCTACATAACAGATCCTGAATTTTAGGTAGGGCAGTGGGTATTTTTAAAACTTCAGCTGTATAGACAAATCTCAGCTGCTGCCCGGAGTAATCAGAAGCTAGCTCCAAGATATTTTGGGCCTTATAAGGTCCTTAAACGTGTTGGGGCTGTAGCATATCAGTTGGATTTGCCTCCGGAGGTGCGGATCCACCATAATTTTCATATTTCATTGCTGAAATTATGTCCTGATCCAACAGTCCGTCCGCGCCATCCTCCTTTGGATTGGCCTACGCCTCCAACCACAAGGGAACCTGAGGCAATCTTGAATAAGCGTCTGGGGCGACGTAAGGGTCGGATAGTCACTGAGGTATTGGTTAAGTGGAAGCAACTTCCAGAAGAGGAAGCTTCCTGGGTGCTTCTTTATCAATTGCAGCAGCAACACCCTTCTTTTGTGGTTGAAAACCCTTGAGGGCAAGGGTTCTTTTTAGGGGAGTTTTGATATGGATATCGTAGCTCAATACTGATTAGTCTTGCGTGACTTGCTAATTCTATAAGGTCGTTAGTTAAGGGATGAGGGTAGAATAGTAATTGGCGGTGGTTCACTAATTCTGTGAGCCTACGGCTAGGGGATTAATACTAATCAGTACCTATAAAGGACTGATCTATTACTGTATAATTGTTGCTGAACTTGGTAATAAACTGAATATTCCTCTCCTCTCCTCCTTCCTTCTTGTTTTCCTCTCTCTTCTGTCTATTCTTCTACACTTCCTTATCTGACTTACAATTTTTTTTCCAGTACTTGGGCTATTGTTGTGGTTTTTTCCACATCATCCATGGGTGCACTTCCTGGTTTGGATGTTTACTCAGATGGCACAGTCGCTCAATCCGATGCCAATAGGGAATCCGGAGTTTGGATTAGATGAGGGGCCCGAGCCCTTACCTGTGCCTGGCCTAGCCCCTGCGCTCCCGCAGGTGCCCGCCGCCCCCGTAGCCCCTGTGCCCAACCCCGCGCACGCAGCACCAGACCCTGTGCCTGATCCTGCCCCCACCGCGGCGCCCTCGACCGCAACCACCCTCGCGCCCCCGTCCACCCCAACAACCCCGCCCCTGACCGCCCCATCCCTGTCCGCCCCAGCAGCCCCATCCCTGTCCGCCCCGTCCCCGACCGCCCCCACGCCCTCGACCCTGTCCTCCCCAGCGGCCCCGTCCCCGACCGCCCCCACGCCCTCGACCCCGTCCTCCCCAGCGGCCCCACCCCCGACCGCCCCCACGCCCTCGACCCCGTCCTCCCCAGCGGCCCCACCCCCGACCACCCCAGCCCCCACACCCACACACCCGCTCATTCCAGCCACTGCCCCTACGCCCCTGACTGCCACCGGGCCCCCAGCCATTCCAGCCGCCGCACCTCTGCCCTCGACCGCCCCCGAGATCCCACCGGCTTCCCTGCCAGATGAGGTTCTCATATTTCTTATTTTTTATAGTCTTGATTCATTTTTTCCTGTTTCTCATCTTTCTTTCCGTTTTTTTTACAGGGAGCTGTCATGACGAACCTAAGGGGATCGGAGTGAGGCGGGAGCCGCGGTTGACTTCGGGAACTTCCTACTATTCTCGAGCAAGAGGTTATTAAGTAGGTTATGCTATAGACATTTAGGTTGTCTTCTGTACCAGGTTTCTGGGAGACTGTGTTGACTACTTTTTGCTTTGTATTAGATGTTGAGTCATGGGGTAGGGCATGCATGTTTTTGGTAAGAGTCCTTTGTAAGAGGAGGCTCGTTTTCCAAAGGCCAGAACCTTCTGAAGGCTGTGACCATATTATGATATGTACAAAAAAAAATCAAACAGCAAAACTCCTTAGGCTGTGACCATATTACTGCTGATATAAAAGCAAAAAATAACTCTCCCAGGCATAGAGATTCAAATGAACATGTCACAAAGATGAAGGAAAAATTCCATACCTATGTCCGCGGCATCAAGCTCCATAACTTAGAAAAGGGAAGAAAAATCAAAAAGTGTAAACTTGAAGATGATTATGCTCGGACTCAGAAGATCGCGAATATATGATGTGAAAAGAGTCAAAAGACACACATCAAAGAACTGGTGCCACAAATAAAAATACAGATTTATAATTAATATGATCGATTTAAAGATAAAAAACCACAGCCAGTGATTAGTGAAAGGTCAGAAAGGAAAGAAAAATGAAATCTGAGGAAGGAAAGAAAAATAACCATACCTGTTCCCTGGCCATCATCTCCATATCTGCACAAAAACAACAATGAAAGGTCATAAAGGGGAAGAAGATGAAACAGAAGCGAAAGGGTTGAGATCGAACCGGGGGGGGGGGGGAGGAGAGGGATTCCGGTGAGGAAGAGATGACGACGGAGGGCTTGTGGCAGAGGAGAACCGGCGAGCTTGTGGTGGATTGTGCCGAAGAGTGGAAGATGCAACGCCCACTGGTTTGTGGTTAGGGTTGGTGTGGCGTTTTAACCAGATGCATCCGAACGATGTGTTTTATTGTCGGGTACGATGTGTTATATTGTAAGATGAAACAGAATCGAAATGGTTGAGATCGAACGGGGAGAGAGAGAGAGGGATTCCAGTGAGGAAGAGATGACGACGGAGGGCTTGTTGCAGAGGATAACCGGCGAGCTTGTGGTGGATTGTGCCGAAGAGTGGAAGATGCAATGCCCGCTTGTGGTTAGGGTTGGTGTGGCGTTTTAACCAGATGCTTCCGAACTATGTGTTACATTGTCGGGTACGATGATCCTAGGATAGGATATTAAGGTAGAGGCAGAGTTGCCTTTTTTTTTTTTTCCCTCAGACGGCAAAAAAATAAAGAGTTGATTATTTTTTACAGATTAATAAAGTTTATTGTATTATTTTAAAATATTTATATTTATTATTTTTTTTATAAATTATTTTATCTAGCTTATAAACTGACATATGATCTAAGAATATATATTATATGATGTGATTAAATAAATTATTTAGTTTTTTAATTTCTTAAAAAAAAAGTCAATTCTGTTTTATATTTAGGATTTTATTAAAAAAAAGATATTGTGGGGAAAAGATAGATTAATGCCACTTGAACTTCAAAATCATAAATCAGTGATTTCTTAAAAACCTGAGTTATTTGTTGCTATACTCTTTTTATCTATCCCATTATTTTTATTGTCAATAAAACTAATTTAAAATTGTAAAGTCTAAATGGTATTTTTTTTATTTTTTCCCTTTTTATTATTTAAGCAAAAAAAGGTATTGGAAATATTTGTGTTTAAATTTTAAAATTTGAATTTGAAATATGGAATGAGTAGGAGATAGATGAGAATCGAGAGAATCTTAGAAATCAAAGAGAGATTATAGTAGATGTTAGAAGTTGTGATTTGAATTTCGGCGAAAAAAGGTTGTGGTTTGAAAGGTTAAATATACTAATTATAATTAATATTAATAATTTAATAAATATAATTTTTTGGGGATGTTTTAACAATTTATTTGATAATATGTGTGAAAAGATTCATTTTTCTGCGCCTATAAATATATTTTTTAATTTCCATGAGAAATCACGGTGGAGGTGAGCAAATTTACTCCCACAATAAATGTACAATCTCAAAAAGCAACTTCAAAACCAATGGAACGACCGTCAAAGATGGCTAGCCACCTGCAGCGATTTTTCTTTTTTTTATGTGGATGCTTAGGTGAATTGCTTACTAGCAGTTTTATTAAAAAGCCATTTGTCAATCGATAGTGATGTTATGTTGGATGTTTAGAGCCAATTACAATTGAGGTACAAGGTTTAGAAGGATATATTTTATTTGATGGATTGATGATTGATGATGAAGCAATTGAACAAAGTGAGGATATCCAACCCATACGATCGCCATGTTCTGCGTTTAACGTCTCAAGCATGACCTGGGGCTTGTGCTGAGGGCATCACCACAAGCCCACGAGACGACCCTGTCCCTGGCATTGCATGCATCACCGTAAACAATAGCATAAAATTATAAATATATAACCAGATCACAAAATTTGAAATGTTTGCAAAAACACAAACAAAAAATTCACAAACTGTGAAATAGTTTGTTGTAAATAGTTTGGATGTCAACAACTTCATCAAGTAGTTCTTGAGCTGCCTTGAGGTACCTGGAATCAGGAAGTGTTCTTGAAACACTTGGCATCCCACCATGCAAAGAATAATCCCCTCTATTCAAAACTTGGCTAGCTTCAGGCAAAATTTCACTGTGCCTCATACACTCATGCCTAAATGAGCTGATTTTATGGCCTGAAATCCATGAATTTTGGCCTAAAAATGAATCAAAACTCGGATTCGAACTTTGATCATGGAAAGGAGACACTTGGATTCCTGTTGGTGTTTGGGTTCCAAGGCTGAGAGATAATCCTTGGCTCTGCAAGTTATGCCCTTCCATTTGATTTGCTACTAGCATCTCATTTCCCCTGTCTCTATGAAGAGAAATCATAGTCCCCGGTTTGAAACCCACCGAGATTCGCCAAGATTTCTTGTTGTTCTGAGGCTGATTGTGATAAACTCATTGGTGGGATCACAAAGCAGCCATTTTGCTCCTGAGAATTGCCAGAGAATGCTTCTGGATATGAACCAGTGTTCATATATGATGTTACATTACTAGACGTAATTGGTGTCTCAGAATGTGAATTTGGCAAATAAGTTGCCATATTTGTCAAAACCCTCAGCTTGATGCTTCGTGGAAGTAAAAGCTGTAAGCTAATCCAAACATGCACGGAATGTTTTTGGAATACAATGAAGCAAAAAGTTGTTTGAAAATTACTGGTTATCCAAAGTCACGCCGGTGCCAACGCAGAAGGCGAATTCCGATTTAGATCATTATGCAACTCATGTCACAAGCATTGAGAGAGAATGAGCCATTGAAGCTGGAGCCTTTTAATACCAGAATACAGATCTTCGATATATGGTTTGCCCTGCTTTATACATCAATTGAAAAGGCAAAGGAAGCAAAATCAATCTATAAATACACATACTTGTTGCCATCATAACTGGACTTTGTCACTTAATATTATTGTTGCTCCTTACAATTTTATTGAATTTTGATTTTTGGTTTCTATAGTTTTATAAGGACTTGGTCTTATTTTAAGTATGGGGACTAAAACCACAACTCGTTAAAAGTATAAGGATGAATTGTTAAACGAAGACCAAATCCATTTAAAACTATAGGGACAAAAACCAACAAATTGAACCATAGGAACTAAAACCAAAATTCGATCGTACTGTAAGAACCGACAATGATTTAACCCCTGTGGAAATCAAGGTAAAGGCAAAGACCATGAAACTTATACATGTGGAATGATGTAAGAATCAAGGCTCCACTAAATGAATTTTCTTTCCAGTCAGACAGATCCTTGGAAGACAAAGTAGAACGAAGCAAAGGAAAGAATTAACAATTATAAATACAATTCAATCTAGAACAACTCCTGTCTCATGGCTAAACTTTAGGCTTGGCTCTGCTTAAACTACATTCAACTAAAGAATGGATAGGACATGAAACAAGTTTATCTTAATGGCGTCAAAATCAAGACTTGTTCTCCACTGTATGAAGGTAAAATTATTTACTTATTTTTATCAGAATAAACATGAACAAAATTCAAGGACGTCTTATCTTACTGTATCTGACGTAAAACTCCAGAAGAACAAGAAATCGCAAGGAGGGAAAATTAAAAAGAATATTTTCCATTAACGGTAAAAAAATTTGCTTAGAAGAAACTCCCAATGATAGCTAACTTGCCGAGGGAAAAAACAGGGCAAAAAAACACAGTACTATTATTGTATTCCGGTGTAATTCAAATCAATATATACTATTAATAGTGATGGCTTCATCATGAATGGTCCAAATGTCGTGCCCATGTCATCATTACTTCCATTTATCATTGGTCAATTTATTTAATATTCCCTTTTTATCTGACGTGTGCTGCCACTCAATGCTTATTCATTATTCAGATTACAGTTTAACTTTAAAGTGTCATTTGAAATTTAAAATTCAAATCACCCCATCTCATTTTATTTTTTAACCGCTTCATTTTCTCTCATTCTCATTAGATTCTCCTTCTCATCACTCATCTCCTATTATCTCTCGTCTCCGACGTTCTGGTTTCTTTTGACTCTTCCAAACAGAGTTCGACTTGTGCGCCATGTTCGATTTCTCTCCAATTCCCTGTTGGAAGGAGGAAGGATTGATCCATACTCTGAGAAGGCGAGGTATCACGTTGTAGGCACTAGAATTGGATATCGCATGTTTCTTCATGTTTCAAACTCCGTCACATCTCCAAGCTCTCCATAGGTTCGTCTCTTTCTTCTTCTTCTTCAGCCTTTTGGTCGGTTTGCGCCTGTGTGGGGGAAAAATATACAAGGTCAGGAGCTTAAAGACTATGGCACATCTTCGACTGTAAGCATTTTTCAGTCTTCCTGTTGTGATAAAAAGTCAGTATGCTGGATATCTATAGGCTATACCTTGCTTATTCTTTCTATCTTGCAGCTTGCACCATCAAAGGCTGCCCTTACTTTTGGCAAAAATACACATGTGATTTTTTTAAAGTACGCCCAGCAGCAAATGCTTTTTTTTTGGAGCAAAAGTAACTATGTGTTTACAAAACAAATGCAAAAGTCACAGACTCTATCAAAAAAAAAAAACGCTGACTGTTGAAAAGAATGATTTTGACTAACTCTAATAACATGGATGGTGATTTGGCATATTAAGTAGTATTTGGAATATTTAACTCTTAAAAAAAAAGATAATACACTAAACACTTGTAAAAAAGAAATAACACTCGTAGAAAAATAAAAAATAACACTTGCCAAGCTAATTAATTAATTAGAAGCATTAGAACATCATTTACTTGGAAAAAAAAAGCATAACACTATCAAACGAAAGAGCAGGGTCGAAGGAGCATGAGTGACGGTGAAGTAGCACGACCGCGAAATCAAATCGAAAGGCGACAGATTACAACATTATTAGTCATTTTAACAACTTCCTCTAGCACCCCTTCATCACCTACAAGATCCACAAATGTTGATGTATCAAGGGTAACTTTGAACTTTATTTGGATTTCATCACTTTCATGAGAAGCTGCAACACAAACTTCATATTAACAATTTACACATCAATATTTACAATTACATATGTAGACATTAACAGCACATTAACAACACTTTTTTTATCATCATATCAGCATTTTCTAATAACACAAACCACACTCACATTCAATCAGACCCAATTAAAACAAGGTCATACCTCTGTTTGCTTCCCCAAAAATAGAGCATTCCCTCTATTACATTGCCCAAAAACAGAGCACGGGTTATATATTAACAACTACAACTGTCATAGTAACAACTACAACTACACAAATTTACAACACTTTCTTGTTTTCATTTCAGCGTTTTCACAGCAAAGAACCACAATCACATTCATCATTCCCACTTAGAACACAGCAGTTCCTGTGTAACCTTGCCCCAAAAACATAGCACTCTAACATAAACACAACACACCCAAGGTGAAACCCCAACTCAATGGTCAAGATCATATGTGTAGCAAATTCTTAGCATTTCTTGTCTACCACCTACCATTTACTCCATTATTGGCCCAAGCTCCAACCTTTGACCAACCCCTCAATCTCATTTCAACCAACTTTCACATGGGAAAAAAAAAATTCCAGTTCGCTGCTGTACCTCGCTACCCGTAGATGGAAGATGCAGAAGAAGACGTTCCCAACGTCATTAACACCTCGCTTTTTCCCTTCAATGTTGCACCTTCCAACGCGTATCGTCCGTCCATTTCTCTCTCTCCCCTTAATCACAAAAACGCGCCTTCCCTCCTCTCCTTATCTGTAGTTATTTCAGTGGGGATAATTATATAAATGGACATTGAAAAATAATCTCAGAAATGGACTTTTCTGATCATTGACTTTTTAAAGAGAATTTTGTGACGTTTTTTGTGTTACGTGAAAGCCAGACATCATTTTTCCTTTTAATAAAAGGGCCCGTGCGTGGATCGCACGGGTAATCCATATAGTTCAAGTTAAAAACAACGATTTCAAAAGGACATTAAAATGCAGGCTCCAAGGGAACTCACCCAAGGTTGCAGATGATACGTAAGTACCCAACAAACTTAGGTTTCAGAACCAGAAAGTTCAGACTTGATCTTTCTCTCTTAGGCTCTGTTTGGTTGAAAGTTTTTCTAGGTGAAGGTAGGAGAGGTGAGGTACAAAGAGGTGAGATGGCTGTTTGGTTCAAAAATCGAAAAGGAGGGGAGGAGTGAAATTTTTGTCTTTTTCTGGTCCCCTCCCCCATCTCTCACCCCTCCAAAATCGGGGTTTTTGGGAGGGGAGAGAAACTTTGCTCCATCATTAGACAAATTTACCCACAGACTTCTTTTGATATTTCTAAAGAAAAGTCCCGTAGCTTTTGAGAGAGGGGACCGATATTCAAGAAAGCTCAAAACGAAATAAGGAACACGAGCTCAAAACGAAACAGAGGACATTCAAGCCATATACTATTATGTTAATATACATATCTTATAATTATTATATAATATTGTTTGCATCATATTTTTTATTTACCAATGCTTGGAAAGTCTTGTTTTATATATATCATTGTTAGAATAATTATTTTATAAATAATACTTTTATAAATAATTATTATTAATAAATACATTATGAAAAGAGTGTATATAATTGTTAGAATAATTATTTTATAAATAACTATTATTAATAAATACATTATAAAAAAAGAAAAAAAATATATAGAAGGCCATTTTTATCCACTTATAATTAACTCACCTAACCTAACTTCTTGAATCAAACAAGACACTAAACCTCACCTACTTTTTTCTTAAACCAAACAATACAATATTATGACCCCCTTTACCTAACTTACTTTGAAGCAAACGAAGCGCCTTAGACCAGAGAGACAGAGAAAAGCAGTTTGAGGTTAGTATTTCTCCGCCTTCGAGGTTCTCCGCAGTATTTAATTTCCGTTTGTATGCTGACGACTTTGGCCAAATTATGCAGGTCCTTCCTCTCCCGACGATTCGTTTTCCAGCCCAATCGGCAACACATTATCCTCTCCCGGAGATGCTGCTCGCCACAGAGGGCGTCGGCGTTCATCGACACCGTCTGCGTTCGCAACTCCTCCGTGTAATCGATCTCGATTTGCCTCCTCTGATGCTACCCCATCTCCATCGAGGTCCAGGCAAAGGGGAGGTGGTCGGAGGGCGCCTATGCCCACCCCGTTGCAGCCACGCCCACATCCACTGATGACGCGCCCATGTCATCAGAAGGGGGAGAGGGTTACTATGCGGACGATATCAGGCCTACCTTCCGTGGTACTTATATAAGCGTAGAAGACGTGAATGAAGCGATTCAGAGGTTTTTAAAGCACTTCAGAGAGCAGTCATCTCAAAGCGATGGGCTGCATATGGAGGGGAAATTTGAGACTGCTATCAAACAAGGGAGATTCACTAGACGTCGATGCACACGATATATTTGATTATGATCCAGACTTGTACACAAAAATGGTCAGATACCCGCTCGAGGTTCTTGCAATTTTTGATTTGGTTCTGATGAATATGGTCAGTAGAATCAACCCGTTGTTCGAGAAGCACATTCCAACTCGAATTTTTAATCTAAAAACCTCGACTTCAATGAGAAATTTGAATCCATCTGGTGAGCTTGGTTCATCATTCAGTCTTTTTAATGTGGCGCTTGTATGATATTACGAATGGTCTGTTAAGAATGCTTGCTTCATTCTCAGATATTGAGAGGATGGTATCATTGAAGGGAATGATTATTCGATGTAGCTCCATTATACCAGAAATCAGGGAAGCTATATTTAGATGTCTTGTGTGTGGATGCTGCTCAGAACCGGTTGCCGTAGAGAGAGGTAATTCTAATGGACAAGTCTAACTACGGCTTTAATGAGCAATCTATGTCATTTTACATCGTTATAATTTGATGACTTTTTTAGGACGAATAAGTGAGCCTACTGAAAGTCCAAGGCAAGAGTGTCAAGCCAAAAATTCCATGACACCGGTCCACAACCGATGCAGGTAATGCAACCAATAGCTTGTATGTGGTAAAAGAACTAGTGATTTGGTGTTTGGAAGAGATTTTATTGCTGTTGGTTAAATATGCCTAATCATGAAGGAATCAGATTTGGAAGTATGTGTATGATGCTAGTCAGCTTCTTTTGCTATGAACTTCCAATAAATATCAGCGGCACAATTGAAAGGATTCTGGTGAAGAACTAAAAAATAAGCATATAACTGGCGACTCATAATTGTCTACGTGCTTTTGGACAAGTGATTCTACGGCACCACATTTTCTGACATTAAGAACTTCAAGAATCTCATACGCGGAATTGTTATGGCTACTCCTGACGTGAGGTTAGATTTTAGTTCTATTAACTATGGAACTTAATAGATCTTTCCTCCTAAATCAGTTTCACAGACAAGCAAATTGTGAGGCTCCAGGAGACACCTGATGAGATACCTGAAGGGGGAACACCACACACAGTAAGCTTGCTGATGCATGACAAGCCGATGGATGCTGGAAAGCTGGGTGACCGAGTTGAGGTCAAACCATACTTTGGCATATTTTGTTTCAAATAACTGGCCTTGTTTGTTTATTGGTGTTGCTGATCTGTTTTCTCCTTAATTAGGTGACTGGTATATGAGTGTCAGGGTTTGACCAACTCAAAGAACTGTTAAATCACTGTTCAAGGCATGTATTATGGATGTAAATCCTTCATTTAACTATATCTGAAGCTCCTAGTTCATCGTCAAATTATCAATATTTTCTAACTAAAGGTTTTTTTGCCCCCTTGGCATTTTAGACTTACATTGACTGTCTTCATATTAAGAAGACTGATAAGTCAAGAATGCTGTCAGAGGATGCAATGGACGTTGAAACTAGCCTGGGCAACCGAAATGCAGAAGAAATTCATTTTGATGAAGAAAAGGTAAAGTTGTTCTTATTTACCATGAAATATACTGCTTGTTTTTATGCATGTTAGTCACTTGCTTGTCTGAGCTGCAGGTGGCTCAACTGAAGGAGCTCTGAAAACAGCCAGATATATATGAAAGGCTGACAAAGTCATTGGCTCCAAACATCTGGGAGCTAGATGATGTGAAGAAAGGCCTTCTTTGGCAGGTTAGATATTTTTTCTGTTTAGAGACTGATTACTTGTTTCACTTATTTACCTTCAGTGTGTTTAAGCATTCTCTTTGCGGTGCTTGGACTGTTGGCTTATAACTGCCTTCATTACAGCTCTTTGGTGGAAATGTTTTGAAGTTGGCATCTGGCGCGAACTTCCATGGTGATCTTAATATCTTACTAGTTGGTGATCCTGGAACCAGCAAGTCCCAGCTACTCCCATACATACATAAACTTTCTCCACGTGGCATTTACACAAGTGGAAGGGGTAGCTCTGCTGTTGGACTGACTGCTTATGTCACCAAAGATCCTGAAACAGGCGAAACGGTAGAAACTATATTCACATGTTATTATATTATCTTCTTCTTAAGAAACATAGGTGACCCTAAACACGTGCTCCATCTTCAGGTTCTCGAGAGTGGCGCTCTAGTTTTAAGTGACAGAGGCATCTGCTGTATAGATGAATTTGACAAAATGTCTGAGAATGCCAGGAGCATGTTACATGAGGTTGAGTGTGCATGTTCTCTTGCTGTATTCTTGTGAATGAAGCATTTCTTGTCTCATGATTTTATTAGCTCTGCATTTTGACTCTAGCCCTGAGTCTTGATTTATTTGAGGTTATGGAACAACAAACTGTTTCAATAGCAAAAGCAGGTATTATTGCCTCCCTCAATGCCAGGACTTCAGTGTTGGCTTGTGCGAATCCTAGTGGGCCCTCGCTTGTCTGTCATTGACAACATACAACTTCCTCCTACACTTCTGTCGAGGTAGGTCGCTGTTAGAAGTTTCATTTGTCAAAGGGTTCCAATTTGCACTTTTCATACTTTAAAAATATGGTAAATATTTGTTTTCTTTCTAAGATTCGAATTCTCTTGATGTAACAAAAAAAAATATTTTATTTAACATTGTTAATTTCTCATTAACAATTATAGTAAAAAATTGTTTTCTTTCTAAGATTCAAATTCTCTTGATGTAACAAATATTTTCTTTTAACGTCATTGATATATTTTTTTAATTTTCTTAACCTCAAATTCGTCAGAAGAAAAATCCTGGATTTGGACATTCAAAATGAGTTTTTAAAAAAACTAAAATTCTTATCAGAGTTGAAAGAAAGAAGAATTAGTACATTTTATTTATTTTGTTGGCATGGAGAGGAAGTTTAAATTATGATAGGTAAATTAATTTAATTCCATGCAAGTTTTTCCATTAAGTAAATTAAAATGTCGGGGGGAAATTTTGACTATGTTTACAAAATTAAAAGATTAAAAAATTTTAATAAAATTGACTAAATTGAAACTTATTGTCAATTTAAAGGGCTGAAAAATTACTTTTAGGATTGAGAAATAAATTATAGACTTGCCGCCTGGTATTTGGAGTCACATTTGGCAGTCAAAAACTTGAGCCTTGCCTTTATGGAGTTCACGATTCATTATGAAGCAAGTAGGACACTTATAGGCCTGCTGAACCTAACTGCTTCCATCCATTAAGAATGAACTATTAATACAAGTCGTGATGATGGATGAAAAGATAACAGAATAACAGAATTTTTGAAACTGTTGCCGTAGTTGTGAACTGAGCTGAGTTGACCTTTTCTTGCTCAGGTTCGATTTGATCTACTTGATTCTTGACAAGGCTGATGAACAGACAGATAGACGACTTGCCAAGCATATTGTTTCCTTACACTCTGAGGATCCTGAGGTCTAATCCTGACATCCTCCCACTCAAGGTTAAGGTCCAACGTTCACTGGTTTTGCTTACTAATAATGCCATATGTCTATTTGTAGAGCTTAGAGCAAGATGTGTTGGATCTTCCTACGTTAACTGCTTATGTGAGTTATGCTCGGAAGCATATACACCCACAACTATCTGATGAAGCTGCCGAAGAACTGACTAGAGGTTATGTTGAGATAAGAAGGAGAGGAAATTTTCCAGGGAGCAGCAAGAAGGTAAAGTATTTTAGATATCACCATTTATTCTGCTTTTGTGAAAACCTATATCCGGGGAATTATATCTGATTCAATGATATGATTACAAGATTGTTCTCCAATATTGCAACTTTTTAAGATTTTCAACCCTCTGCTATGTATGCCAATCTTCTGAATGAATTAAACAGGTGATTACAGCAACACCAAGGCAGATTGAAAGTCTGATACGGCTTAGCGAAGCCTTGGCTCGGATTCGCTTCTCAGAATGGGTTAGTTATGTTTGGTTAGTTTCATAGTGAAACACAGTTTAGGAATTCTTTGTAGCGCTCTTAAAATACGTGATGGACACAGGTGGAAAAGCGGGATGTAATGGAGGCTTTTGGGCTTCTAGAAGTTGCAATGCAGCAGTCTGCCACCGATCACTCTACTGGTAGCTTTCCAAATGATGAGCCTGATTCTTCTATTTATAAACCCAGACAAACTAGATCAAAATGTCCTTACTTTTAATGCGCTTTATTTCTCCCAGGAACCATTGACATGGATCTTATTACTACTGGAGTTTCTGCGAGTGAAAGGATGAGACGAGAAAGTGTGGTACAAGCAACTCGCAACATAATCATGGAGAAGATGCAAATTGGGGGACCATCGATGTGATTGTTGGAGGTATGCTAGCTTACTCTATATGTTATTATGTCAAGGTATCAATCATCAATCATCAATATATAATATAAAACTCTTCCACCAAAAACACTGTTCATAAGGATTTAACGGCCCAGATTTGATCACGCTTTTACTCCTCCCTCCTTGGGCTCAAAACTAAGCGGAATTGAGACATCAACATCACTGGTCCCCTTGCACCTTGTCAAGGCTCTCTGACTCCATATGAAAGGCAAGCTTAAATTCAAATTGTGGCAACTGGCTTTCCGCCAATAACGCATGCTATCATTTGAATTTCAATTGAAAGAAGAAATTGGTAGTCTAACCCAACCGCACTAGCTTAGCTTTTCCTTTGAAGGCATCCGAAGCGAAGAAAAAGCTGTGCAATTCTTATACCTTCCTTCGGTTAGATTCATACTCATTTGTTTTTTATCCTTCTTTGCTCTCACGTCTTTAATTTACGCAGTTTAATTCGCTCAGAATATGCCTGAAATTGATGTTCCCTTCACCAAACTGCCTCAAATCTATGAGATGTTCCAGAAATTTCCCCTCGCTTTCAAGACCAGAACCTTCAACGCGCCGGCGCCGTTGGTGAAGACTCTGATGGCTTCTATCTCTCGGATTCAGCCGAAGATTTCATCACCGACCAAAAAGTTGTGGTTATTAAACCATGTCCAGCTTGCAATTCCTCTCCCGAAATGACGACGTCTTTGCCTGACCCGCCCATGGTGAAGCCTCATGTTGACCGCAAGGTGAAGAAGTTGGAGCAAACTGAGAAATTATCACCACTTGCTTAACAAACGACGGTGATGAAGTCAATGAGTGAGAGTGACAGTGAGATCAGAGCAGGTTGAGAAATGTGAAAAATTTGCGATACGGGGGTTCCCTGCGTTTTTTTTCAGTGTTTGTTGGTGGGTTATTGGATGAGTTGAAGGGAGCTCTTATTGATGGAAGAGAAGCTACCATAACTCCCCCCCTTTTGGTTTTCATGATCAAATTTGTTCATTCGCTTATGTTTGGTTCTGGACCTACTGTGCGAATTCCTTTTCTTTCTTTTTCTTTGTTTGGCAATTAGATTGCCGATTCCTATACTTGCCCTGCTACGAATATCGACAGCTGCAGTGATGGATAGGAAGGGGAATTCTTTCCTGGCATTCCCCAAATTAAATACGAGGTAATCTTGCTTATGATTTATGACAGTATTGTTAAATGCAGCTCCTTTAATTTGATCTTCTCATCACAAGAGTTTCTGTATTTTGCACCACAATGGAATGATTGGTGTGTCTTTTGTGCGTATATTGAATTAACAGAGTCCCTCCAGCAAGAACCCACTTGCATTTAAATATTATAATGCGGAGGAAGAAATTCTTGGGAAGAAAATGAAGGTTGGTTTTCCCATTATTATCAACTTCATTTTGCTAATTCAGTAGGTATTGCAATCGTACTGAAATCACCATTATGTTTGCAGGATTGGTTTAGATTCAGTGTTGCATTTTGGCATACATTCCGTGGAACAGGTGGTGATCCATTTGGTACGCCTGCTGAGTCTTGGCCCTGGGAAGATGGTACCAATTCACTAAAAATTGCCAAAAGAAGTATGTTAAGTTTGATTCTACAAATATTACTCTTCAAATTATAAAAATTTAATACTGAGACTAAAGAGCTTCATCTCTTGGATGGCGTACCTCCAATCTGGTACAGGAAGCTAATGCAAACTTGGATGAAGTTGTGGCCCTTGCTAAAGAGCTTCAGGTAATATGACACAATGAACCATATAATCTTTATGATAGTTCAGTTCATTACTGGAAACTTCTTTAAATTTTTCTGATGTTTACAAATTGCAGGTTACACACTATTTGGGAGGAGGGAATTATGTTTTCTGGGGTGGCCGTGAAGGTTGTCAATCTCTATTGAATACAGACATGGAAAGAGAGCTTCATCATTTGGTTAGCCAATTGTTCTGTCTGTCAACTATTTTGATTATACTACCCTTTTGTGCAGAAAAGTAGAAAAGCTTTTTTAACAACTGTTTTTTGCTTGCAGGCTAGGTTTCTTGAATCTGCTGTTGCATACAAAAAGAAGATTGGATTCAATGGTAACTTAATATGCAATTCTCAATCATAACATGTGTTCTGATTCTTATGAGTAAATAATGAAATTCTGTAAACAGTTCTGTTCAACTGATCAATCAAATCAGCAATGCAAAGCGGAATTGAGACATCAACATCACTGGTCCCCTTGCACCTTGTCAAGGCTCTCTGACTCCATATGAAAGGCAAGCTTAAATTCAAATTGTGGCAACTGGCTTTCCGCCAATAACGCATGCTATCATTTGAATTTCAATTGAAAGAAGAAATTGGTAGTCTAACCCAACCGCACTAGCTTAGCTTTTCCTTTGAAGGCATCCGAAGCGAAGAAAAAGCTGTGCAATTCTTATACCTTCCTTCGGTTAGATTCATACTCATTTGTTTTTTATCCTTCTTTGCTCTCACGTCTTTAATTTACGCAGTTTAATTCGCTCAGAATATGCCTGAAATTGATGTTCCCTTCACCAAACTGCCTCAAATCTATGAGATGTTCCAGAAATTTCCCCTCGCTTTCAAGACCAGAACCTTCAACGCGCCGGCGCCGTTGGTGAAGACTCTGATGGCTTCTATCTCTCGGATTCAGCCGAAGATTTCATCACCGACCAAAAAGTTGTGGTTATTAAACCATGTCCAGCTTGCAATTCCTCTCCCGAAATGACGACGTCTTTGCCTGACCCGCCCATGGTGAAGCCTCATGTTGACCGCAAGGTGAAGAAGTTGGAGCAAACTGAGAAATTATCACCACTTGCTTAACAAACGACGGTGATGAAGTCAATGAGTGAGAGTGACAGTGAGATCAGAGCAGGTTGAGAAATGTGAAAAATTTGCGATACGGGGGTTCCCTGCGTTTTTTTTCAGTGTTTGTTGGTGGGTTATTGGATGAGTTGAAGGGAGCTCTTATTGATGGAAGAGAAGCTACCATAACTCCCCCCCTTTTGGTTTTCATGATCAAATTTGTTCATTCGCTTATGTTTGGTTCTGGACCTACTGTGCGAATTCCTTTTCTTTCTTTTTCTTTGTTTGGCAATTAGATTGCCGATTCCTATACTTGCCCTGCTACGAATATCGACAGCTGCAGTGATGGATAGGAAGGGGAATTCTTTCCTGGCATTCCCCAAATTAAATACGAGGTAATCTTGCTTATGATTTATGACAGTATTGTTAAATGCAGCTCCTTTAATTTGATCTTCTCATCACAAGAGTTTCTGTATTTTGCACCACAATGGAATGATTGGTGTGTCTTTTGTGCGTATATTGAATTAACAGAGTCCCTCCAGCAAGAACCCACTTGCATTTAAATATTATAATGCGGAGGAAGAAATTCTTGGGAAGAAAATGAAGGTTGGTTTTCCCATTATTATCAACTTCATTTTGCTAATTCAGTAGGTATTGCAATCGTACTGAAATCACCATTATGTTTGCAGGATTGGTTTAGATTCAGTGTTGCATTTTGGCATACATTCCGTGGAACAGGTGGTGATCCATTTGGTACGCCTGCTGAGTCTTGGCCCTGGGAAGATGGTACCAATTCACTAAAAATTGCCAAAAGAAGTATGTTAAGTTTGATTCTACAAATATTACTCTTCAAATTATAAAAATTTAATACTGAGACTAAAGAGCTTCATCTCTTGGATGGCGTACCTCCAATCTGGTACAGGAAGCTAATGCAAACTTGGATGAAGTTGTGGCCCTTGCTAAAGAGCTTCAGGTAATATGACACAATGAACCATATAATCTTTATGATAGTTCAGTTCATTACTGGAAACTTCTTTAAATTTTTCTGATGTTTACAAATTGCAGGTTACACACTATTTGGGAGGAGGGAATTATGTTTTCTGGGGTGGCCGTGAAGGTTGTCAATCTCTATTGAATACAGACATGGAAAGAGAGCTTCATCATTTGGTTAGCCAATTGTTCTGTCTGTCAACTATTTTGATTATACTACCCTTTTGTGCAGAAAAGTAGAAAAGCTTTTTTAACAACTGTTTTTTGCTTGCAGGCTAGGTTTCTTGAATCTGCTGTTGCATACAAAAAGAAGATTGGATTCAATGGTAACTTAATATGCAATTCTCAATCATAACATGTGTTCTGATTCTTATGAGTAAATAATGAAATTCTGTAAACAGTTCTGTTCAACTGATCAATCAAATCAGCAATGCAATGAGACTTTTATATTTATATTTATTCCTTTTTTTCTTCTCTAAGAAATGATCTTTTATTAATGATTTTTATTTTATTTGTTTAAGGCACACTGCTGATTGAACCCAAGTCGCAAGAACCTACAAAACACCAGTACGTTTTTCATTACGTTACATCTTTACTCTTCTCTGATCTGGATTATGTATTCTTTTAGGTATGATTGGGATGCTGCTACCACAGCTAATTTCTTGAAAAAATATGGACTTATAGGTAATTATTAATTTATTAGAATTCTCCTCTTTTTAGCTGCATCGTGCATGAACCTGAAGTTGATTTACATTTTATACAACCTAACTGCTTAACTTCATTTCTGTTCCTTCTGCAGATGAATTTAAACTAAACATCGAGTGCAACCATGCCACCCTTTCAGGCCATAGGTGAATCAAACACTGTGTTTTGAAATTATTGTAAAGTCTCTGATCCTTTAAAGTGTTATTAACTTTTAATGCCTCTCTACATGAAGCTGTCATCATGATCTTGAAACTGCTAGAATCAATGGATTGTTGGGAAATATTGACGCAAATACCGGTGATCCTCAAGTTGGTACTTGTGTTTCTTTCTTACCTAGACAACAGTGAAACTCTCAATGTAGAAACACAGACAACATCATGTTGAGATGTCCCAAGATAGCAGGTTATAACAAGTTCTATTTACAGGTTGTGACACGGATCAGTTTCTCATAGATATCGCAGAGGCTACAAACATCAAGCTCACTGTGATAAGAAATGTATGATATTCCTGACTCTCTTAACCTGCACCACAATGTCCAACAACAAACTTTGTAATTATTAGCAATGAAATTCTCATGCCTGTTCTGTATCTTTGTCAGGGAGGAATTGCACATGGTGGTTTCAACTTTGATGCAGAATCGTAAGCATTAGAAAGAGTAAATCTGCTTGAAGTTTTTGTGTTTCTGGTTAATGCGAGATACATGAAACAATCAAATTAGAAAGGAATCTAGATGTTAGGCCATTGGACCAGATCTCATCATTAGGTTAAATCAAGAGGCTAATTGACAAAGATAGTCCAACAGTTGTATGACACCTGCTCTTAACCTGGATCTCTGTTCTGTTGATGTCTGTTTTTTCCGAGTCTAAAAGGGTAACGACAATGTTGTTTTAGCTTTCAACTTGCAATTGTTCGTCCTGGGTTTGTGATTTTAAATCTCCTGTACATTTACACATTTCAGCCTTCTGCTTGTGGTAGTCTTGCCCACTATGTCATTTCATTCTTTAATGTAGCAAAAGATAGCAAAAAGTAGTGAAAAGTATCAAAATGTTCAGTCAGCTTAATTTATTCTTTCTACTTTGTATAGGATATTCTTCGCTTCCATGCAGTTTATTGGCCAGCTATGCTAATGTCTGCAGGAATGAGCCTGCCCAAGATGGTGTTCGATCATTGACTCAGTACCCTTATTCTGACTAAATCTGACTCTGTAAATGAGCTAGGGATTACATATCTCTTATGGCTGAGTTTAGTTCATGCAGCAATGCTTTATTGTTTTTTTTTTTTTTTTTTGGACAATGTTAGGATGGGATGAAGATGGGCAAGTCATTGGGGAATACACTTGAGCCAAAAGATTTGGTTAACAAATTTGGGACAGATGCAGTTAGATACTTCTTCCTTAGAGAGGTGCAATTCGGCAATGATGGGGACTATTCAGAGGAACGCTTCATCAATATTGTTGAAGCACATCTTGCCAATACAATTGGCACTTTAAAGACTTGCCGACAATCGACCTTGACCACTTCTTTTATCATGATTTTTAATCTAGCTCTATTGTGCTTGATTTAAAGTTCCTAGGAAATTGCTGTATTCTTCAAATATTATAGTGTGTCATTTTAGAAGCGATTATGCCACTGTTAAATGTGGCTCTGACAAAAAGAAAAGTAAAGAAAGAAAGAAAAACACTTTCTTCATGTTTTTGATTGCATTTTTCAGCGATGAGGTTGGAATGTATTGGCTTTTACTTATAATAGCTGATGTACTACTAAAATGCATTAAGTGTATGTTTGGATTAGTTTTTTTAATAGCTTTTACGATTTACGAGGTAAGTGTGTGAGAGTAGTTTTGTCCCGGGTTGTGCAAATCATGGTTTGAAACCATGGTTTGGGATGTTGCCAAACACACACTAAGTGGGTTTAGGCACAAATGTCTCATTTGTATGGTTTGAAACTAAAGTTGTATGTAGGTACATGAATTGCACCATTTATGCCAATGATCATGAATGAATATTTTAATGCCAAAAGTCACGTTCTGCTTATGACAAGGCTCGGTTGGTATTGCTTGTGCTTTTCAAAAGCCGTTCTAAAAGTTATGGATATATGTCATGATGAATAAGTATATTCATTTTCAAAAAGTCTTTGGATAATTCAGTTGACATTGTCAAGATGTCGTTTTCCTCCTTTATTGATAATTATTAATAAGTAAAAGAAGAAGGGAAATTTGTATAAAGGTATTTTTGTCCACTTATAATTAACTCTCCTCACCGTCCCTTCTAAATGAAATAATATGTCAAACAATATACCATTTATGTGACCTGTTCATTGCAGTTATCCAGGTCATTGTACAAGTTTACGAGCAAAATTCAAATTCAAATCAGTTTGTGGGATTTATGTGATGTGTTAAATTCATAAATCAGACACCATCAAATCGTCATTCTGTTTAGGCATGAACATTAATGATTTTGCTGTCTTGAAATTCCATAAAGTGGATTATTTCTGGGGTTTTAACATTTTTGTGATTCTCTCACTACTTAATTTCTGTAGGCAACAAATTTCTCACACTTTTTCATGTATGTAATCATGTTTAACCTCATGTGGTGTTACTCACCTTTTACCTTTCTATCAAATCGTCCCTGGCATACAGCTAATTCACAGTTTTTCATCTTTATGCTTAATTTCACCTAAGTTCATGATACAGCTGCTGTTGCCTTTTACGAAGTGCAGGTTTTTACTTGCCTTTAACAAGAAATCTCCACCTGATATTCTATGAAATGTGAAAAATTTGAACTGACAATGCAGGCTGAGAAATTTGAAGATAAACTGAATGCTATGAAATGTGAAAATTTTGAACAGGAAGAAGACAAGACAAAATAATGCCATCGCATCTGAACGTTTTGAAGAGGAATATAGAATGTTGTCCATTGAAATGTCATCCAAAATTGAGGAAAACGAAAAGATGACAAACAGAGCAGTTGTAGAAGCTGATGAATTGCGACAGCAGAACAAAAAATAATGGAAGAAATGCTCCAGAAGTGTAATCAGGAGCTCAGGCTTATCACAGATCAGAATGAGTCGAAACATCAACAGCTCTTAAACCAAATTGACGTGAAAGAAAAAGAAATGGAACAAATGTCTAAAGAGCTTGAAATCAAATCTAAACAGCTTGA
This sequence comes from Inga laurina, assembly GCA_963855925.1. NCBI lineage: Eukaryota > Viridiplantae > Streptophyta > Magnoliopsida > Fabales > Fabaceae > Inga > Inga laurina. The sequence continues at coordinate 85,207,421 of OY979701.1, read as the reverse complement.
AGAAGCACAAAGGCAAAGGAATGAGAAGGATGAGGCTTTCTCCGTTCAAATTCAAAGGCTCATATCTAAAATTTAAAAGCTGATGGCAGAGGAGAATAAATTGACCAAGTCAACGGAGCATGGGACTGTCATTGCAAGGCAAGAAGGTCACAAAAAAATAAATGATCTGGGGAAGGAGATCCTGCTTAATGCCTTACTTTCAGAATTACAAATCTTCAAGATGCATCTACCAAGAAGACGAAATCAAAAACACCTAAGGTAATTTTCCAACTTAATCGCCAGACTTTAAATCAAAAAATAAATTAAGAAGTACTTCCGGTGCAGTAGGAGATAAGATTATATTATAGAGTCCCTCCCATTGAGTATATTCAAATATGATGTTAGGCCCAAGAAGCTACGATCTAAAAGGCGGTATTTTTTTTTTTCATTGAACCAATCCTTTCATGGCAATTACATAGTGTGAAGGAATAAAAAATTTGTTAACGTGGATCAATATGATTAGAAAGTAATTATATTGTAGAAGTTATGTTTTAGTCCAAACCAAGATCTCAGTGCTTCATATGAGGAGAAAACAATTCATAGTCATCCTAAGCTTTGCAATGACAATCAACGAAAGTTCGAGGCAATCACTTCGCTATGTTAGAGAATATCTCTCGAAGCATATATTCACAGATTGTCAATTATATGGTGTACTCTATAGAGTTAGAAGCATGTATGTGTTAAAAATGTGTGCGCCTAACAATGGACATGATGCTCGAAAAACCACAACAAATGTAATTTACCAGGAGATTTTAGGAACTTGAATACTTGATTTGTTTCTCTTTATCAAATTAAATGTATGTTCCAGAAGTTGGTAAATTTGTGAGGTTTTATAGTTTGATCATGGTATAATATCCATGAAGTCAAAACTACCAACGAATGTTAAACATGTGCAAAATTAAATTCTTTAGTAATAAATAATGTGTGTTGGAAATAGTGCTTGCGTGGGGGAAGAAATGCTCGTTCTACCGAATATCTAAAGTATGCAATGACGCTCTAATATGTTTACATTTGGTCATTTAGTTACTGGAAGAGTTTAAGAAACAGAGCGCCAGTGAACTCCACCTCAGTGATGTAAGCCTACCCTCTCCTGTCCCTTCCAAAAGACACTTTACTCTATTTTGTTTGCATACTCCCATTAGGAATATCTCATTATTAACAAGGAAAATACATGTTAATGCAGGTAAGAAATGCAGTTGCTACTTCGGCCAGTGAAGGATTTGTTGCTGTGCATGGTGACAGTATAAAAAGATTGTGATAAAATGGAGGACCATATGACTCTTGGATTTCATATTTTAAGGCGGCTGCTAGTTGATGTAGTTCTTTTAGAGTGTGTTCGGCAATCAAGAAAAAAGTGCTTTTTTCTCAAAACCATGGTTTTGAGGAAAAAATACAAGAACACTCATTTTTTTCCAAATAAGCTATTTTGACCTCAAACCATGGTTTTGGACCTCAAAACCATGTTTTGGGCATAAGTTATTTTTTTTTGACTGTTTGTACTTTGTGGGCCCCACCCTCTCATTCTCATTGGTTCTTTTCCTATCTGTGGGTTCCATGTCACACCCTCTCTCATCTTTTGTTTTTGTTTTTTTAATTTCAGCGTTTTTTCTGTCTTTTTTTTTTTTGTAATTTTTTTTTAAATTTTAATACTCCATCTTATCCTTAATATAAGACCTATTTTTCTAATTTAATTATATTAGAAAAATTAGTTAAGTCAATTAACATTATATATAGATAAAACCTCACAAATTTTCGAGCATACAAGGGCGAATAAAGCGATACATCTTGTAAGTTACACTTTAATCATATGATCATACATTAATAACTCTTTAAATTATTAGAAAACTTAACTTAATTCTATAATTTTAAAGTTTTAAATTAATTACTCTCCTAAATTCCAATTTCACACTAAAATCCTAATTATTAATTTAAATATTTTTTTAACTCAAATAACTTATTCAAGTCATTGATTAATATTAGTTTCATAAAATCTCCAATTTTAAGTTTAGAACATACATAAATAGCCGTATTATAAATCATCATCCTAAAAAAAAAAATTTAAACCAATTAAAACTTTAATAATACCCCTAATTATCCAAATAAATCATTTAACCCAAATTTAATTGGTTAAAACATTCAATATAGAATTATTTATATATTATGTATAAAGTTCATTATAAAATTTTATATCAACGGAATATCAAAAAATAAATAGATTAAAATTCACTATTAATTATCCTCCATATTCCTATAGTCATATACTGATAAAACTTAAACTTGTCTAGGATTTTAATCCTAAAATATTCTCAAAATAGTCAATAGTTCGTTGTAAATAGTTATCCCAGTATCAGAATATAGTGTAGATATGATTGTCCAATGCTTATTTAAAATTTGAATAATATCTAATTTTTTAATAATCATGGATCAGATTATTGTTTTTCAATTTAAAATTTGAATAATATCGTAAGATCATTGAAATGCAAATAAAATACACTCTGATCACAATTTTTTTTTTTTTTTTGATACAAAAAAGAAGAGTTGGCCCTCAAAGGCAAAGGACTAAAGGGACCCGCCTTGTGTGCCTCACTATACGCAACTCCTCGTTTCTCTTTTCTCCATGGAACTCGTCGCAAGTCTTCTGGTTGGAGCAGTCATCGCCGCCGCAGGTATTTCGTCGGTCTCTCTTCTTTAGGATTCAAATTGACTTTCTGATATAGCAGAATTCTCAGCCACTTTCCTTTTGAACCGAGAAAGGAACTCCATTGTCCTCTATCCCTATTATCCCTATTATACACACAGATGCGCACACACACCCACAAAAATAGGTTGGTTAGTAAGAAAAGTTGAGAGAGCTAATTTCTGCCAGAAACCAGAGACAAACGATGATGTTTTTAACACAGCACCAGTGAGGAATCCAGGGCTCATGAAGATATTGGCTCACCTTGTTAATTGTAAAAGCAATATCTGGTCTTGTGTAACACAAGTATTGTAGTTTGCCCAGAATGCTACGATACAGTTTGGGACCAACAAAAACATCACCAGAACCAGACGTAAGCTGTACAATAGTTGCCATGGGTGTAGAGGCAGAATTAGTAGCTAGAAGTCCTACATCAGCAAGTAATTGATGAATATACTTGTGCTGAGATAAAAACATCCCAGAAGAGGAGGAATGGAACTCAATGCCCAAGAAGTAAGACAGATCACCAAAGACCTTTAATGAGAACATGCCACTCATAAGATCAATTAGCTTCTGAACACTAAAGTCATCAGCACCAGTAATGACAAGGTCATCCACATAGATGATAAGATAAAGAGTACTTTGGGCATCAATAAGAAAATTAGCTTCCGAACACTAAAGTCATCAGTACCAGTAATGATAAGGTCATCCACATAGATGATAAGATAAAGAGTAGCTTGGGCATCAATACGAATGAATAAACATGGGTCAGCCTTAGAGGGACGAAAATCAAGACTGCATAAGAAATCCTGCAATTTATGAAACCATGCACAGGGAGCTTGCTTAAGTCCATAAAGTGCCAAAGCTTCCTTATCTGGGTTATGTCCATTAGATTGGATTACTAGAACCCCAGTAGAATTGCAGAAGTTATTACTGCAAGATAGGCTAGGATCTGGTATGGATTATGGATGACTGTTATTATGCAGCTATGTATTTGTTATTACTCTCGTGGACTTGTATTTCGCTATTAATGCAATGTGGTTTCTGTGTTGGCAAAAAAAAAAAAAAAAAAAGGTCCATAAAGTGCCTTCTTAAGTCCATCAGTACCAGAATTAGCAGCTAGAAGTCCTACATCAGCAAGTAATTGATGAATATACTTGTGCTGAGATAAAAACATCCCAGAAGAGGAGGAATGGAACTCAATGCCCAAGAAGTAAGACAGATCACCAAAGACCTTTAATGAGAACATGCCACTCATAAGATCAATCAGCTTCTGAACACTAAAGTCATCAGCACCAGTAATGACATGGTCATCCACATAGATGATAAGATAAAGAGTACTTTGGGCATCAACAAGAAAATTAGCTTCCGAACACTAAAAGTCATCAGTACCAGTAATGATAAGGTCATCCACATAGATGATAAGATAAAGAGTACCTTGGGCATCAATACGAATGAATAAACATGGGTCAGCCTTAGAGGGACGAAAATCAAGACTGCACAAGAAATCCTGCAATTTATGAAACCATGCACAGGGAGCTTGCTTAAGTCCATAAAGTGCCTTTTTAAGTTTACAAACTAGGGGAGCGCCACAGCTATCAACAAACAAGTGCTCCAAACCAGGTGGAGGGTCCATGAAGATGTCCTCATGAAGATCACCATTAAGAAATGCATTGTTGAAATCAACCTGATGCAATTTCCAATGATTTGTGATAGCCAAAGTAAGAAGAATTCGAACAGTGGCAGCTTTTATCACAGGGCTAAAGGTCTGATTGTAATCAGCTCCAGCTTCTTGAGAGAAACCTTTGGCAACAAGGCGAGCTTTTCTCCCAGCCAGAGTGCCATCTGCATGTGTCTTAACTTTGAAAATCCACTTGCAACCAATAGTACGTCAGTCAAGAGGGCGAGATACCATTTCAGATTAAACTTGTTCTCAACTAGTGTCTTAATTTTCAGGTTATTGATACCTCGATTTTGCAATAATGGCCAACCCCTGTTTCACCGACCAAGAACAGGGGAAGGTGAATAAATGCCGCTGACAAGATTAACAAAGATGGAGTTTCCGTATTTCCAACGATTGGATATCGAAGGGTGGATTCACAAATGCGAGCGTTACTTCGAGCTAGATGGAACGCCCGAGGCATGGAAGGTCCGTTTGGCAAGCGTCCACTTAGACGAAAAAGGATATCTCTGGCATAAGGCGCTGGAGGACAACGAAGACGGTAGGAATATACCATGGGGTGAATACAAACACGCCCTACGCGTACGGTTCGGCACTCCATACGACGCACCGATGGCGGAATTCAAGCGGTTATATCAAAAAGATTCTCTAGACGAATATAATGATGGATTTGATACATTACGATGCAAACTCAAGATTTGGGAGACCTATGCGGTACAGGCATATGTCGAAGGCCTCCGTCCGGATTTCACACGTCAGGTTCGACTATTCCGACCACGCACTTTAGTCGACGCACGCGGGATCACAAAGATCTTCGAATTGAACCTCAACGAAGAGGCTGGCTCGCGACGAGAATTAAAGGCGCAAGTAGGAGACAGGACACGTGCTCAGTCCACCTGGCGATATACCGAGACTCCTATTAGTGGTGGGACCCAGAGTCTTGGCACCAAATCTTCAACCCCGGTCAAAACCAATATTTTACCAAATCGCATGATAGAGTCATCGCCCTCAACCGCGTCGATGGCCTCCACGGGACAATCCGAAGTGGGCCGGAAATATTCGCAAGGACCCCAGCACGTCTCCTGAAGAAGTGGACGAGTATAGGGCCCGAAACCTCTGTTTTTATTGTCAGAAACCATTCTTCTGTGGCCACACCTGCCCCCAGAGGCAGTTATGCAGTTACAACTCGTTGAATTAGAATCGAAAGGCGGTGGGATTGTCGAAGAGGTGTCGGAACCACATGTGGACGATGCTGAGCCTTCCAAATGCTCGCAGATTTCGCTCTATGCCTTTCAGGGGGTGTTGGAGTGGCTTCGATGTAAATACAGGAACACGTGGGTAAACGGCCGGAACAGATATTAATTGATAATGGTGCCTCACATGGGTATTTGGACTACGCTTTAGCCAAACGCCTGGGACGGAAAGAACACACTCCGATTATTGGGGAGGTAGAAGTTGCTGGGGGTGGTCGGCTGAAGGTGTATGGGACATGGAAGAAGTTCAAATGGCGAATGCAGGGTGAAGAATTTGAGTTTGATTTGAGGATAATGGATATCAAAACATATGACTTCGTCCTCAGCCTAAGCTGGTTGCAGCAGGTAGTACACCATGCCTCATGGAATTATGATGACTTGTCGATGACATTTTGGTACAATGGGTCGGTGTGTATACTAAACCCATACCAGTGGATAGTTGTAAGGTAGTTTGACGTTTAGAAAATCATATAGAAAAGGGCGACCAGCTTTTCCTCCTCCAAGCTATTGAGGAACCGACCCGCCCCAATTGCGTTCTGAATAGGAGTTCACAGGAGGTAGGCGACAGAGTCAAAGGGGTACTCAAGGCATTTGGGGATGTCTTTTTCGAACCCAAATCATTGCCACCTTTACTGGAGGGGCATAACCATCTGATTGTACTTCAGGAAGGGACTGATCCAGACAATCTCAGGCCATACCGCTACCTGGCTGCCCAGAAAGATGAGATAGAGCGTCAAGTTAAGGGACTCCTAGAGAGTGGGGTGATCCAACCAAGCTCTTGTCCGTTTGCCTCTCTCATGGTACTTGTTAAAAAGAAAGATGGGACGTGGCGTATGTGTATAGATTTCAGGGAACTCAATAAACGCACTACTAAAAACAAGCATCCCATTCCATTGGTTGAGGAACTACTGGATGAATAGCGTGTAGCGAGGTGGTTCACGAAGTTAGATCTGCGGGTTGGGTACCATCAGATCAGAATGGAGCCACGCGACTCACATAAGACAGCTTTTAGAACACACTCGGGCCATTACGAGTGGTTGGTTATGCCATTCGGGCTTACGAATGCCCTGGCAACATTTCAAAAGGCCATGAATAGCATCTTTCGCGAGTATCTGAGGTTTGTTCTAGTATTCTTTGACGACATTCCCATCTATAGTGCTAGTATGGTACTGCATCTTGAACACCTTAAGATTGTGTTTGAAACTTTGAGGAAGTACAATTACTTTGTCAAGGAGTGTAAATGTACATTTGCTGCTACCCAAGTAGAATATCTAGGCCATATTATTAGGAATGGAGAAGTAGCTACTAATCCACAGAAGATTCAGGTAGTAATAGATTGGCTCGGTATTATCGACGGTTCAGTAAAGGGTATGGAGCAATAGCAAAACCCCTGAATTCTTTATTAAAAAACGACGGGTTTACATGGTCAGCAGAGGCGGGTGGAGCGTTTCAGAGGTTGAAGGCAGCTTTAAGCTCGGCTCCAGTATTGGCATTACCTGACTTTTCCAAGACATTTACTGTGGAAACTGACGCGTGTGGGGTTGGCATAAGGGCTGTGTTGATGCAGGGAGGTCAGCCCTTAGCGCTTTTTAGTAAGGCCTTAGGTCCTCGGAATCAAGGGTTGTCTATAAATGAAAGAGTTATTGGCAGTGGTGCAAGCTGTGGAGCATTGGCACCAATACCTAGAGGGGCGAAGGTTTGCGATAAAAACAGACCAGCAGAGTTTAAAATATTCGTTGGATCAGAAACTAAAGACTTCTTTCCAAATGTTTTGGGTCCCCAAGCTGATGGGGTTCGACTATGAAATACAGTACAGAAAGGGGGCTAATAATAATGTGGTAGATGCTCTTTCCAGAAAACCGAAAATGGAAATTATGCAATTGACATTATCTACGAGCTCAGACGAATTATTACAGGAAATTAAGCACAGTTGGGAGGAAGATTCTGATTTACGGGCACTGTTAGAGCAGTTGCAGCAAAATAATGGCAGCTTAGGAAAATTTTCTCTGCAGGATGAGTTGTTAAAGAAGAGCGGCCGTATTGTGGTTGGCAAGAATAGTACTACGTGGCATAAAATTCCTGAATGGTTGCATGCTAGCGCTCAAGGGGGGCATTCAGGTATTCATGCTACCTATCAAAGGGTTAAATCTCTCTTTCGGTGGAATAATTTGTTTGATGAAGTCGAGGCTTTTATTCGCCATTGTGATGTGTGCGCTCGTCCTAAGTATGACACGGCTGCCTACCCGGGGTTATTGCCTAAGTCTACTGGCAAAGAGACTATTTGGGTTACTGTGGATCGGTTAAGCAAGCACGCACATTTCATAGCACTTTCTCATCCTTTTTCTGCTGCTAGTTTGGCTCAGCTGGTTTTAGATGGGATTTATAGGCTGCATGGAGCTCCTATAGAAATCATAAGTGACCGAGATCCTATTTTTATTAGTGCCTTTTGGCAGGAATTCATCAAGGTTTTGAAGGTCGATCAGAAATTAACTTCCTCTTATCATCCTCAAACGGATGGGCAATCGGAGGTAGTTAATCGTTGTTTGGAAACTTACCTTTGTTGTATGTGTTGGGAGTTTCCTAGAGAGTGGAGTCGTTGGTTGGCTCTTGCGGAATGGTGGTATAACACGACCTACCATTCTTCTAGGAAGGTTACGCCTCATGAATTGCTATATGGTCAGAAACCATCGGTTTATGTTCCCTATTTGCCAAGGTCTGCAATGGTAGATGGCGTGGATAGGACATTTGTGGCAAGGGAGGAGGCTTTATTGATAGCTACGCATCATTTGGCTAGGGCAGTGAATATGATGAAACAGCGGGCTGATTCCTACATAACAGATCCTGAATTTTAGGTAGGGCAGTGGGTATTTTTAAAACTTCAGCTGTATAGACAAATCTCAGCTGCTGCCCGGAGTAATCAGAAGCTAGCTCCAAGATATTTTGGGCCTTATAAGGTCCTTAAACGTGTTGGGGCTGTAGCATATCAGTTGGATTTGCCTCCGGAGGTGCGGATCCACCATAATTTTCATATTTCATTGCTGAAATTATGTCCTGATCCAACAGTCCGTCCGCGCCATCCTCCTTTGGATTGGCCTACGCCTCCAACCACAAGGGAACCTGAGGCAATCTTGAATAAGCGTCTGGGGCGACGTAAGGGTCGGATAGTCACTGAGGTATTGGTTAAGTGGAAGCAACTTCCAGAAGAGGAAGCTTCCTGGGTGCTTCTTTATCAATTGCAGCAGCAACACCCTTCTTTTGTGGTTGAAAACCCTTGAGGGCAAGGGTTCTTTTTAGGGGAGTTTTGATATGGATATCGTAGCTCAATACTGATTAGTCTTGCGTGACTTGCTAATTCTATAAGGTCGTTAGTTAAGGGATGAGGGTAGAATAGTAATTGGCGGTGGTTCACTAATTCTGTGAGCCTACGGCTAGGGGATTAATACTAATCAGTACCTATAAAGGACTGATCTATTACTGTATAATTGTTGCTGAACTTGGTAATAAACTGAATATTCCTCTCCTCTCCTCCTTCCTTCTTGTTTTCCTCTCTCTTCTGTCTATTCTTCTACACTTCCTTATCTGACTTACAATTTTTTTTCCAGTACTTGGGCTATTGTTGTGGTTTTTTCCACATCATCCATGGGTGCACTTCCTGGTTTGGATGTTTACTCAGATGGCACAGTCGCTCAATCCGATGCCAATAGGGAATCCGGAGTTTGGATTAGATGAGGGGCCCGAGCCCTTACCTGTGCCTGGCCTAGCCCCTGCGCTCCCGCAGGTGCCCGCCGCCCCCGTAGCCCCTGTGCCCAACCCCGCGCACGCAGCACCAGACCCTGTGCCTGATCCTGCCCCCACCGCGGCGCCCTCGACCGCAACCACCCTCGCGCCCCCGTCCACCCCAACAACCCCGCCCCTGACCGCCCCATCCCTGTCCGCCCCAGCAGCCCCATCCCTGTCCGCCCCGTCCCCGACCGCCCCCACGCCCTCGACCCTGTCCTCCCCAGCGGCCCCGTCCCCGACCGCCCCCACGCCCTCGACCCCGTCCTCCCCAGCGGCCCCACCCCCGACCGCCCCCACGCCCTCGACCCCGTCCTCCCCAGCGGCCCCACCCCCGACCACCCCAGCCCCCACACCCACACACCCGCTCATTCCAGCCACTGCCCCTACGCCCCTGACTGCCACCGGGCCCCCAGCCATTCCAGCCGCCGCACCTCTGCCCTCGACCGCCCCCGAGATCCCACCGGCTTCCCTGCCAGATGAGGTTCTCATATTTCTTATTTTTTATAGTCTTGATTCATTTTTTCCTGTTTCTCATCTTTCTTTCCGTTTTTTTTACAGGGAGCTGTCATGACGAACCTAAGGGGATCGGTGTGAGGCGGGAGCCGCGGTTGACTTCGGGAACTTCCTACTATTCTCGAGCAAGAGGTTATTAAGTAGGTTATGCTATAGACATTTAGGTTGTCTTCTGTACCAGGTTTCTGGGAGACTGTGTTGACTACTTTTTGCTTTGTATTAGATGTTGAGTCATGGGGTAGGGCATGCATGTTTTTGGTAAGAGTCCTTTGTAAGAGGAGGCTCGTTTTCCAAAGGCCAGAACCTTCTGAAGGCTGTGACCATATTATGATATGTACAAAAAAAAATCAAACAGCAAAACTCCTTAGGCTGTGACCATATTACTGCTGATATAAAAGCAAAAAATAACTCTCCCAGGCATAGAGATTCAAATGAACATATCACAAAGATGAAGGAAAAATTCCATACCTATGTCCGCGGCATCAAGCTCCATAACTTAGAAAAGGGAAGAAAAATCAAAAAGTGTAAACTTGAAGATGATTATGCTCGGACTCAGAAGATCGCGAATATATGATGTGAAAAGAGTCAAAAGACACACATCAAAGAACTGGTGCCACAAATAAAAATACAGATTTATAATTAATATGATCGATTTAAAGATAAAAAACCACAGCCAGTGATTAGTGAAAGGTCAGAAAGGAAAGAAAAATGAAATCTGAGGAAGGAAAGAAAAATAACCATACCTGTTCCCTGGCCATCATCTCCATATCTGCACAAAAACAACAATGAAAGGTCATAAAGGGGAAGAAGATGAAACAGAAGCGAAAGGGTTGAGATCGAACCGGGGGGGGGGGGAGGAGAGGGATTCCGGTGAGGAAGAGATGACGACGGAGGGCTTGTGGCAGAGGAGAACCGGCGAGCTTGTGGTGGATTGTGCCGAAGAGTGGAAGATGCAACGCCCACTGGTTTGTGGTTAGGGTTGGTGTGGCGTTTTAACCAGATGCATCCGAACGATGTGTTTTATTGTCGGGTACGATGTGTTATATTGTAAGATGAAACAGAATCGAAATGGTTGAGATCGAACGGGGAGAGAGAGAGAGGGATTCCAGTGAGGAAGAGATGACGACGGAGGGCTTGTTGCAGAGGATAACCGGCGAGCTTGTGGTGGATTGTGCCGAAGAGTGGAAGATGCAATGCCCGCTTGTGGTTAGGGTTGGTGTGGCGTTTTAACCAGATGCTTCCGAACTATGTGTTACATTGTCGGGTACGATGATCCTAGGATAGGATATTAAGGTAGAGGCAGAGTTGCCTTTTTTTTTTTCCCTCAGACGGCAAAAAAATAAAGAGTTGATTATTTTTTACAGATTAATAAAGTTTATTGTATTATTTTAAAATATTTATATTTATTATTTTTTTTATAAATTATTTTATCTAGCTTATAAACTGACATATGATCTAAGAATATATATTATATGATGTGATTAAATAAATTATTTAGTTTTTTAATTTCTTAAAAAAAAAGTCAATTCTGTTTTATATTTAGGATTTTATTAAAAAAAAGATATTGTGGGGAAAAGATAGATTAATGCCACTTGAACTTCAAAATCATAAATCAGTGATTTCTTAAAAACCTGAGTTATTTGTTGCTATACTCTTTTTATCTATCCCATTATTTTTATTGTCAATAAAACTAATTTAAAATTGTAAAGTCTAAATGGTATTTTTTTATTTTTTCCCTTTTTATTATTTAAGCAAAAAAAGGTATTGGAAATATTTGTGTTTAAATTTTAAAATTTGAATTTGAAATATGGAATGAGTAGGAGATAGATGAGAATCGAGAGAATCTTAGAAATCAAAGAGAGATTATAGTAGATGTTAGAAGTTGTGATTTGAATTTCGGCGAAAAAAGGTTGTGGTTTGAAAGGATAAATATACTAATTATAATTAATATTAATAATTTAATAAATATAATTTTTTGGGGATGTTTTAACAATTTATTTGATAATATGTGTGAAAAGATTCATTTTTCTGCGCCTATAAATATATTTTTTAATTTCCATGAGAAATCACGGTGGAGGTGAGCAAATTTACTCCCACAATAAATGTACAATCTCAAAAAGCAACTTCAAAACCAATGGAACGACCGTCAAAGATGGCTAGCCACCTGCAGCGATTTTTCTTTTTTTTATGTGGATGCTTAGGTGAATTGCTTACTAGCAGTTTTATTAAAAAGCCATTTGTCAATCGATAGTGATGTTATGTTGGATGTTTAGAGCCAATTACAATTGAGGTACAAGGTTTAGAAGGATATATTTTATTTGATGGATTGATGATTGATGATGAAGCAATTGAACAAAGTGAGGATATCCAACCCATACGATCGCCATGTTCTGCGTTTAACGTCTCAAGCATGACCTGGGGCTTGTGCTGAGGGCATCACCACAAGCCCACGAGACGACCCTGTCCCTGGCATTGCATGCATCACCGTAAACAATAGCATAAAATTATAAATATATAACCAGATCACAAAATTTGAAATGTTTGCAAAAACACAAACAAAAAATTCACAAACTGTGAAATAGTTTGTTGTAAATAGTTTGGATGTCAACAACTTCATCAAGTAGTTCTTGAGCTGCCTTGAGGTACCTGGAATCAGGAAGTGTTCTTGAAACACTTGGCATCCCACCATGCAAAGAATAATCCCCTCTATTCAAAACTTGGCTAGCTTCAGGCAAAATTTCACTGTGCCTCATACACTCATGCCTAAATGAGCTGATTTTATGGCCTGAAATCCATGAATTTTGGCCTAAAAATGAATCAAAACTCGGATTCGAACTTTGATCATGGAAAGGAGACACTTGGATTCCTGTTGGTGTTTGGGTTCCAAGGCTGAGAGATAATCCTTGGCTCTGCAAGTTATGCCCTTCCATTTGATTTGCTACTAGCATCTCATTTCCCCTGTCTCTATGAAGAGAAATCATAGTCCCCGGTTTGAAACCCACCGAGATTCGCCAAGATTTCTTGTTGTTCTGAGGCTGATTGTGATAAACTCATTGGTGGGATCACAAAGCAGCCATTTTGCTCCTGAGAATTGCCAGAGAATGCTTCTGGATATGAACCAGTGTTCATATATGATGTTACATTACTAGACGTAATTGGTGTCTCAGAATGTGAATTTGGCAAATAAGTTGCCATATTTGTCAAAACCCTCAGCTTGATGCTTCGTGGAAGTAAAAGCTGTAAGCTAATCCAAACATGCACGGAATGTTTTTGGAATACAATGAAGCAAAAAGTTGTTTGAAAATTACTGGTTATCCAAAGTCACGCCGGTGCCAACGCAGAAGGCGAATTCCGATTTAGATCATTATGCAACTCATGTCACAAGCATTGAGAGAGAATGAGCCATTGAAGCTGGAGCCTTTTAATACCAGAATACAGATCTTCGATATATGGTTTGCCCTGCTTTATACATCAATTGAAAAGGCAAAGGAAGCAAAATCAATCTATAAATACACATACTTGTTGCCATCATAACTGGACTTTGTCACTTAATATTATTGTTGCTCCTTACAATTTTATTGAATTTTGATTTTTGGTTTCTATAGTTTTATAAGGACTTGGTCTTATTTTAAGTATGGGGACTAAAACCACAACTCGTTAAAAGTATAAGGATGAATTGTTAAACGAAGACCAAATCCATTTAAAACTATAGGGACAAAAACCAACAAATTGAACCATAGGAACTAAAACCAAAATTCGATCGTACTGTAAGAACCGACAATGATTTAACCCCTGTGGAAATCAAGGTAAAGGCAAAGACCATGAAACTTATACATGTGGAATGATGTAAGAATCAAGGCCCCACTAAATGAATTTTCTTTCCAGTCAGACAGATCCTTGGAAGACAAAGTAGAACGAAGCAAAGGAAAGAATTAACAATTATAAATACAATTCAATCTAGAACAACTCCTGTCTCATGGCTAAACTTTAGGCTTGGCTCTGCTTAAACTACATTCAACTAAAGAATGGATAGGACATGAAACAAGTTTATCTTAATGGCGTCAAAATCAAGACTTGTTCTCCACTGTATGAAGGTAAAATTATTTACTTATTTTTATCAGAATAAACATGAACAAAATTCAAGGACGTCTTATCTTACTGTATCTGACGTAAAACTCCAGAAGAACAAGAAATCGCAAGGAGGGAAAATTAAAAAGAATATTTTCCATTAACGGTAAAAAAATTTGCTTAGAAGAAACTCCCAATGATAGCTAACTTGCCGAGGGAAAAAACAGGGCAAAAAAACACAGTACTATTATTGTATTCCGGTGTAATTCAAATCAATATATACTATTAATAGTGATGGCTTCATCATGAATGGTCCAAATGTCGTGCCCACGTCATCATTACTTCCATTTATCATTGGTCAATTTATTTAATATTCCCTTTTTATCTGACGTGTGCTGCCACTCAATGCTTATTCATTATTCAGATTACAGTTTAACTTTAAAGTGTCATTTGAAATTTAAAATTCAAATCACCCCATCTCATTTTATTTTTTAACCGCTTCATTTTCTCTCATTCTCATTAGATTCTCCTTCTCATCACTCATCTCCTATTATCTCTCGTCTCCGACGTTCTGGTTTCTTTTGACTCTTCCAAACAGAGTTCGACTTGTGCGCCATGTTCGATTTCTCTCCAATTCCCTGTTGGAAGGAGGAAGGATTGATCCATACTCTGAGAAGGCGAGGTATCACGTTGTAGGCACTAGAATTGGATATCGCATGTTTCTTCATGTTTCAAACTCCGTCACATCTCCAAGCTCTCCATAGGTTCGTCTCTTTCTTCTTCTTCTTCAGCCTTTTGGTCGGTTTGCGCCTGTGTGGGGGAAAAATATACAAGGTCAGGAGCTTAAAGACTATGGCACATCTTCGACTGTAAGCATTTTTCAGTCTTCCTGTTGTGATAAAAAGTCAGTATGCTGGATATCTATAGGCTATACCTTGCTTATTCTTTCTATCTTGCAGCTTGCACCATCAAAGGCTGCCCTTACTTTTGGCAAAAATACACATGTGATTTTTTTAAAGTACGCCCAGCAGCAAATGCTTTTTTTTTGGAGCAAAAGTAACTATGTGTTTACAAAACAAATGCAAAAGTCACAGACTCTATCAAAAAAAAAAAACGCTGACTGTTGAAAAGAATGATTTTGACTAACTCTAATAACATGGATGGTGATTTGGCATATTAAGTAGTATTTGGAATATTTAACTCTTAAAAAAAAAGATAATACACTAAACACTTGTAAAAAAGAAATAACACTCGTAGAAAAATAAAAAATAACACTTGCCAAGCTAATTAATTAATTAGAAGCATTAGAACATCATTTACTTGGAAAAAAAAAAGCATAACACTATCAAACGAAAGAGCAGGGTCGAAGGAGCATGAGTGACGGTGAAGTAGCACGACCGCGAAATCAAATCGAAAGGCGACAGATTACAACATTATTAGTCATTTTAACAACTTCCTCTAGCACCCCTTCATCACCTACAAGATCCACAAATGTTGATGTATCAAGGGTAACTTTGAACTTTATTTGGATTTCATCACTTTCATGAGAAGCTGCAACACAAACTTCATATTAACAACTTACACATCAATATTTACAATTACATATGTAGACATTAACAGCACATTAACAACACTTTTTTTATCATCATATCAGCATTTTCTAATAACACAAACCACACTCACATTCAATCAGACCCAATTAAAACAAGGTCATACCTCTGTTTGCTTCCCCAAAAATAGAGCATTCCCTCTATTACATTGCCCAAAAACAGAGCACGGGTTATATATTAACAACTACAACTACACAAATTTACAACACTTTCTTGTTTTCATTTCAGCGTTTTCACAGCAA
Organism: Inga laurina; assembly: GCA_963855925.1. NCBI lineage: Eukaryota > Viridiplantae > Streptophyta > Magnoliopsida > Fabales > Fabaceae > Inga > Inga laurina. The sequence goes on along the minus strand of OY979701.1, from coordinate 85,191,558 downwards.
AGAACCACAATCACATTCATCATTCCCACTTAGAACACAGCAGTTCCTGTGTAACCTTGCCCCAAAAACATAGCACTCTAACATAAACACAACACACCCAAGGTGAAACCCCAACTCAATGGTCAAGATCATATGTGTAGCAAATTCTTAGCATTTCTTGTCTACCACCTACCATTTACTCCATTATTGGCCCAAGCTCCAACCTTTGACCAACCCCTCAATCTCATTTCAACCAACTTTCACATGGGAAAAAAAAATTCCAGTTCGCTGCTGTACCTCGCTACCCGTAGATGGAAGATGCAGAAGAAGACGTTCCCAACGTCATTAACACCTCGCTTTTTCCCTTCAATGTTGCACCTTCCAACGCGTATCGTCCGTCCATTTCTCTCTCTCCCCTTAATCACAAAAACGCGCCTTCCCTCCTCTCCTTATCTGTAGTTATTTCAGTGGGGATAATTATATAAATGGACATTGAAAAATAATCTCAGAAATGGACTTTTCTGATCATTGACTTTTTAAAGAGAATTTTGTGACGTTTTTTGTGTTACGTGAAAGCCAGACATCATTTTTCCTTTTAATAAAAGGGCCCGTGCGTGGATCGCACGGGTAATCCATATAGTTCAAGTTAAAAACAACGATTTCAAAAGGACATTAAAATGCAGGCTCCAAGGGAACTCACCCAAGGTTGCAGATGATACGTAAGTACCCAACAAACTTAGGTTTCAGAACCAGAAAGTTCAGACTTGATCTTTCTCTCTTAGGCTCTGTTTGGTTGAAAGTTTTTCTAGGTGAAGGTAGGAGAGGTGAGGTACAAAGAGGTGAGATGGCTGTTTGGTTCAAAAATCGAAAAGGAGGGGAGGAGTGAAATTTTTGTCTTTTTCTGGTCCCCTCCCCCATCTCTCACCCCTCCAAAATCGGGGTTTTTGGGAGGGGAGAGAAACTTTGCTCCATCATTAGACAAATTTACCCACAGACTTCTTTTGATATTTCTAAAGAAAAGTCCCGTAGCTTTTGAGAGAGGGGACCGATATTCAAGAAAGCTCAAAACGAAATAAGGAACACGAGCTCAAAACGAAACAGAGGACATTCAAGCCATATACTATTATGTTAATATACATATCTTATAATTATTATATAATATTGTTTGCATCATATTTTTTATTTACCAATGCTTGGAAAGTCTTGTTTTATATATATCATTGTTAGAATAATTATTTTATAAATAATACTTTTATAAATAATTATTATTAATAAATACATTATGAAAAGAGTGTATATAATTGTTAGAATAATTATTTTATAAATAACTATTATTAATAAATACATTATAAAAAAAGAAAGAAAATATATAGAAGGCCATTTTTATCCACTTATAATTAACTCACCTAACCTAACTTCTTGAATCAAACAAGACACTAAACCTCACCTACTCTTTTCTTAAACCAAACAATACAATATTATGACCCCCTTTACCTAACTTACTTTGAAGCAAACGAAGCGCCTTAGACCAGAGAGACAGAGAAAAGCAGTTCGAGGTTAGTATTTCTCCGCCTTCGAGGTTCCCCGCAGTATTTAATTTCCGTTTGTATGCTGACGACTTTGGCCAAATTATGCAGGTCCTTCCTCTCCCGACGATTCGTTTTCCAGCCCAATCGGCAACACATTATCCTCTCCCGGAGATGCTGCTCGCCACAGAGGGCGTCGGCGTTCATCGACACCGTCTGCGTTCGCAACTCCTCCGTGTAATCGATCTCGATTTGCCTCCTCTGATGCTACCCCATCTCCATCGAGGTCCAGGCAAAGGGGAGGTGGTCGGAGGGCGCCTATGCCCACCCCGTTGCAGCCACGCCCACATCCACTGATGACGCGCCCATGTCATCAGAAGGGGGAGAGGGTTACTATGCGGACGATATCAGGCCTACCTTCCGTGGTACTTATATAAGCGTAGAAGACGTGAATGAAGCGATTCAGAGGTTTTTAAAGCACTTCAGAGAGCAGTCATCTCAAAGCGATGGGCTGCATATGGAGGGGAAATTTGAGACTGCTATCAAACAAGGGAGATTCACTAGACGTCGATGCACACGATATATTTGATTATGATCCAGACTTGTACACAAAAATGGTCAGATACCCGCTCGAGGTTCTTGCAATTTTTGATTTGGTTCTGATGAATATGGTCAGTAGAATCAACCCGTTGTTCGAGAAGCACATTCCAACTCGAATTTTTAATCTAAAAACCTCGACTTCAATGAGAAATTTGAATCCATCTGGTGAGCTTGGTTCATCATTCAGTCTTTTTAATGTGGCGCTTGTATGATATTACGAATGGTCTGTTAAGAATGCTTGCTTCATTCTCAGATATTGAGAGGATGGTATCATTGAAGGGAATGATTATTCGATGTAGCTCCATTATACCAGAAATCAGGGAAGCTATATTTAGATGTCTTGTGTGTGGATGCTGCTCAGAACCGGTTGCCGTAGAGAGAGGTAATTCTAATGGACAAGTCTAACTACGGCTTTAATGAGCAATCTATGTCATTTTACATCGTTATAATTTGATGACTTTTTTAGGACGAATAAGTGAGCCTACTGAAAGTCCAAGGCAAGAGTGTCAAGCCAAAAATTCCATGACACCGGTCCACAACCGATGCAGGTAATGCAACCAATAGCTTGTATGTGGTAAAAGAACTAGTGATTTGGTGTTTGGAAGAGATTTTATTGCTGTTGGTTAAATATGCCTAATCATGAAGGAATCAGATTTGGAAGTATGTGTATGATGCTAGTCAGCTTCTTTTGCTATGAACTTCCAATAAATATCAGCGGCACAATTGAAAGGATTCTGGTGAAGAACTAAAAAATAAGCATATAACTGGCGACTCATAATTGTCTACGTGCTTTTGGACAAGTGATTCTACGGCACCACATTTTCTGACATTAAGAACTTCAAGAATCTCATACGCGGAATTGTTATGGCTACTCCTGACGTGAGGTTAGATTTTAGTTCTATTAACTATGGAACTTAATAGATCTTTCCTCCTAAATCAGTTTCACAGACAAGCAAATTGTGAGGCTCCAGGAGACACCTGATGAGATACCTGAAGGGGGAACACCACACACAGTAAGCTTGCTGATGCATGACAAGCCGATGGATGCTGGAAAGCTGGGTGACCGAGTTGAGGTCAAACCATACTTTGGCATATTTTGTTTCAAATAACTGGCCTTGTTTGTTTATTGGTGTTGCTGATCTGTTTTCTCCTTAATTAGGTGACTGGTATATGAGTGTCAGGGTTTGACCAACTCAAAGAACTGTTAAATCACTGTTCAAGGCATGTATTATGGATGTAAATCCTTCATTTAACTATATCTGAAGCTCCTAGTTCATCGTCAAATTATCAATATTTTCTAACTAAAGGTTTTTTTGCCCCCTTGGCATTTTAGACTTACATTGACTGTCTTCATATTAAGAAGACTGATAAGTCAAGAATGCTGTCAGAGGATGCAATGGACGTTGAAACTAGCCTGGGCAACCGAAATGCAGAAGAAATTCATTTTGATGAAGAAAAGGTAAAGTTGTTCTTATTTACCATGAAATATACTGCTTGTTTTTATGCATGTTAGTCACTTGCTTGTCTGAGCTGCAGGTGGCTCAACTGAAGGAGCTCTGAAAACAGCCAGATATATATGAAAGGCTGACAAAGTCATTGGCTCCAAACATCTGGGAGCTAGATGATGTGAAGAAAGGCCTTCTTTGGCAGGTTAGATATTTTTTCTGTTTAGAGACTGATTACTTGTTTCACTTATTTACCTTCAGTGTGTTTAAGCATTCTCTTTGCGGTGCTTGGACTGTTGGCTTATAACTGCCTTCATTACAGCTCTTTGGTGGAAATGTTTTGAAGTTGGCATCTGGCGCGAACTTCCATGGTGATCTTAATATCTTACTAGTTGGTGATCCTGGAACCAGCAAGTCCCAGCTACTCCCATACATACATAAACTTTCTCCACGTGGCATTTACACAAGTGGAAGGGGTAGCTCTGCTGTTGGACTGACTGCTTATGTCACCAAAGATCCTGAAACAGGCGAAACGGTAGAAACTATATTCACATGTTATTATATTATCTTCTTCTTAAGAAACATAGGTGACCCTAAACACGTGCTCCATCTTCAGGTTCTCGAGAGTGGCGCTCTAGTTTTAAGTGACAGAGGCATCTGCTGTATAGATGAATTTGACAAAATGTCTGAGAATGCCAGGAGCATGTTACATGAGGTTGAGTGTGCATGTTCTCTTGCTGTATTCTTGTGAATGAAGCATTTCTTGTCTCATGATTTTATTAGCTCTGCATTTTGACTCTAGCCCTGAGTCTTGATTTATTTGAGGTTATGGAACAACAAACTGTTTCAATAGCAAAAGCAGGTATTATTGCCTCCCTCAATGCCAGGACTTCAGTGTTGGCTTGTGCGAATCCTAGTGGGCCCTCGCTTGTCTGTCATTGACAACATACAACTTCCTCCTACACTTCTGTCGAGGTAGGTCGCTGTTAGAAGTTTCATTTGTCAAAGGGTTCCAATTTGCACTTTTCATACTTTAAAAATATGGTAAATATTTGTTTTCTTTCTAAGATTCGAATTCTCTTGATGTAACAAAAAAAAATATTTTATTTAACATTGTTAATTTCTCATTAACAATTATAGTAAAAAATTGTTTTCTTTCTAAGATTCAAATTCTCTTGATGTAACAAATATTTTCTTTTAACGTCATTGATATATTTTTTTAATTTTCTTAACCTCAAATTCGTCAGAAGAAAAATCCTGGATTTGGACATTCAAAATGAGTTTTTAAAAAAACTAAAATTCTTATCAGAGTTGAAAGAAAGAAGAATTAGTACATTTTATTTATTTTGTTGGCATGGAGAGGAAGTTTAAATTATGATAGGTAAATTAATTTAATTCCATGCAAGTTTTTCCATTAAGTAAATTAAAATGTCGGGGGGAAATTTTGACTATGTTTACAAAATTAAAAGATTAAAAAATTTTAATAAAATTGACTAAATTGAAACTTATTGTCAATTTAAAGGGCTGAAAAATTACTTTTAGGATTGAGAAATAAATTATAGACTTGCCGCCTGGTATTTGGAGTCACATTTGGCAGTCAAAAACTTGAGCCTTGCCTTTATGGAGTTCACGATTCATTATGAAGCAAGTAGGACACTTATAGGCCTGCTGAACCTAACTGCTTCCATCCATTAAGAATGAACTATTAATACAAGTCGTGATGATGGATGAAAAGATAACAGAATAACAGAATTTTTGAAACTGTTGCCGTAGTTGTGAACTGAGCTGAGTTGACCTTTTCTTGCTCAGGTTCGATTTGATCTACTTGATTCTTGACAAGGCTGATGAACAGACAGATAGACGACTTGCCAAGCATATTGTTTCCTTACACTCTGAGGATCCTGAGGTCTAATCCTGACATCCTCCCACTCAAGGTTAAGGTCCAACGTTCACTGGTTTTGCTTACTAATAATGCCATATGTCTATTTGTAGAGCTTAGAGCAAGATGTGTTGGATCTTCCTACGTTAACTGCTTATGTGAGTTATGCTCGGAAGCATATACACCCACAACTATCTGATGAAGCTGCCGAAGAACTGACTAGAGGTTATGTTGAGATAAGAAGGAGAGGAAATTTTCCAGGGAGCAGCAAGAAGGTAAAGTATTTTAGATATCACCATTTATTCTGCTTTTGTGAAAACCTATATCCGGGGAATTATATCTGATTCAATGATATGATTACAAGATTGTTCTCCAATATTGCAACTTTTTAAGATTTTCAACCCTCTGCTATGTATGCCAATCTTCTGAATGAATTAAACAGGTGATTACAGCAACACCAAGGCAGATTGAAAGTCTGATACGGCTTAGCGAAGCCTTGGCTCGGATTCGCTTCTCAGAATGGGTTAGTTATGTTTGGTTAGTTTCATAGTGAAACACAGTTTAGGAATTCTTTGTAGCGCTCTTAAAATACGTGATGGACACAGGTGGAAAAGCGGGATGTAATGGAGGCTTTTGGGCTTCTAGAAGTTGCAATGCAGCAGTCTGCCACCGATCACTCTACTGGTAGCTTTCCAAATGATGAGCCTGATTCTTCTATTTATAAACCCAGACAAACTAGATCAAAATGTCCTTACTTTTAATGCGCTTTATTTCTCCCAGGAACCATTGACATGGATCTTATTACTACTGGAGTTTCTGCGAGTGAAAGGATGAGACGAGAAAGTGTGGTACAAGCAACTCGCAACATAATCATGGAGAAGATGCAAATTGGGGGACCATCGATGTGATTGTTGGAGGTATGCTAGCTTACTCTATATGTTATTATGTCAAGGTATCAATCATCAATCAATATATAATATAAAACTCTTCCACCAAAAACACTGTTCATAAGGATTTAACGGCCCAGATTTGATCACGCTTTTACTCCTCCCTCCTTGGGCTCAAAACTAAGCGGAATTGAGACATCAACATCACTGGTCCCCTTGCACCTTGTCAAGGCTCTCTGACTCCATATGAAAGGCAAGCTTAAATTCAAATTGTGGCAACTGGCTTTCCGCCAATAACGCATGCTATCATTTGAATTTCAATTGAAAGAAGAAATTGGTAGTCTAACCCAACCGCACTAGCTTAGCTTTTCCTTTGAAGGCATCCGAAGCGAAGAAAAAGCTGTGCAATTCTTATACCTTCCTTCGGTTAGATTCATACTCATTTGTTTTTTATCCTTCTTTGCTCTCACGTCTTTAATTTACGCAGTTTAATTCGCTCAGAATATGCCTGAAATTGATGTTCCCTTCACCAAACTGCCTCAAATCTATGAGATGTTCCAGAAATTTCCCCTCGCTTTCAAGACCAGAACCTTCAACGCGCCGGCGCCGTTGGTGAAGACTCTGATGGCTTCTATCTCTCGGATTCAGCCGAAGATTTCATCACCGACCAAAAAGTTGTGGTTATTAAACCATGTCCAGCTTGCAATTCCTCTCCCGAAATGACGACGTCTTTGCCTGACCCGCCCATGGTGAAGCCTCATGTTGACCGCAAGGTGAAGAAGTTGGAGCAAACTGAGAAATTATCACCACTTGCTTAACAAACGACGGTGATGAAGTCAATGAGTGAGAGTGACAGTGAGATCAGAGCAGGTTGAGAAATGTGAAAAATTTGCGATACGGGGGTTCCCTGCGTTTTTTTTCAGTGTTTGTTGGTGGGTTATTGGATGAGTTGAAGGGAGCTCTTATTGATGGAAGAGAAGCTACCATAACTCCCCCCCCTTTTGGTTTTCATGATCAAATTTGTTCATTCGCTTATGTTTGGTTCTGGACCTACTGTGCGAATTCCTTTTCTTTCTTTTTCTTTGTTTGGCAATTAGATTGCCGATTCCTATACTTGCCCTGCTACGAATATCGACAGCTGCAGTGATGGATAGGAAGGGGAATTCTTTCCTGGCATTCCCCAAATTAAATACGAGGTAATCTTGCTTATGATTTATGACAGTATTGTTAAATGCAGCTCCTTTAATTTGATCTTCTCATCACAAGAGTTTCTGTATTTTACACCACAATGGAATGATTGGTGTGTCTTTTGTGCGTATATTGAATTAACAGAGTCCCTCCAGCAAGAACCCACTTGCATTTAAATATTATAATGCGGAGGAAGAAATTCTTGGGAAGAAAATGAAGGTTGGTTTTCCCATTATTATCAACTTCATTTTGCTAATTCAGTAGGTATTGCAATCGTACTGAAATCACCATTATGTTTGCAGGATTGGTTTAGATTCAGTGTTGCATTTTGGCATACATTCCGTGGAACAGGTGGTGATCCATTTGGTACGCCTGCTGAGTCTTGGCCCTGGGAAGATGGTACCAATTCACTAAAAATTGCCAAAAGAAGTATGTTAAGTTTGATTCTACAAATATTACTCTTCAAATTATAAAAATTTAATACTGAGACTAAAGAGCTTCATCTCTTGGATGGCGTACCTCCAATCTGGTACAGGAAGCTAATGCAAACTTGGATGAAGTTGTGGCCCTTGCTAAAGAGCTTCAGGTAATATGACACAATGAACCATATAATCTTTATGATAGTTCAGTTCATTACTGGAAACTTCTTTAAATTTTTCTGATGTTTACAAATTGCAGGTTACACACTATTTGGGAGGAGGGAATTATGTTTTCTGGGGTGGCCGTGAAGGTTGTCAATCTCTATTGAATACAGACATGGAAAGAGAGCTTCATCATTTGGTTAGCCAATTGTTCTGTCTGTCAACTATTTTGATTATACTACCCTTTTGTGCAGAAAAGTAGAAAAGCTTTTTTAACAACTGTTTTTTGCTTGCAGGCTAGGTTTCTTGAATCTGCTGTTGCATACAAAAAGAAGATTGGATTCAATGGTAACTTAATATGCAATTCTCAATCATAACATGTGTTCTGATTCTTATGAGTAAATAATGAAATTCTGTAAACAGTTCTGTTCAACTGATCAATCAAATCAGCAATGCAATGAGACTTTTATATTTATATTTATTCCTTTTTTTCTTCTCTAAGAAATGATCTTTTATTAATGATTTTTATTTTATTTGTTTAAGGCACACTGCTGATTGAACCCAAGTCGCAAGAACCTACAAAACACCAGTACGTTTTTCATTACGTTACATCTTTACTCTTCTCTGATCTGGATTATGTATTCTTTTAGGTATGATTGGGATGCTGCTACCACAGCTAATTTCTTGAAAAAATATGGACTTATAGGTAATTATTAATTTATTAGAATTCTCCTCTTTTTAGCTGCATCGTGCATGAACCTGAAGTTGATTTACATTTTATACAACCTAACTGCTTAACTTCATTTCTGTTCCTTCTGCAGATGAATTTAAACTAAACATCGAGTGCAACCATGCCACCCTTTCAGGCCATAGGTGAATCAAACACTGTGTTTTGAAATTATTGTAAAGTCTCTGATCCTTTAAAGTGTTATTAACTTTTAATGCCTCTCTACATGAAGCTGTCATCATGATCTTGAAACTGCTAGAATCAATGGATTGTTGGGAAATATTGACGCAAATACCGGTGATCCTCAAGTTGGTACTTGTGTTTCTTTCTTACCTAGACAACAGTGAAACTCTCAATGTAGAAACACAGACAACATCATGTTGAGATGTCCCAAGATAGCAGGTTATAACAAGTTCTATTTACAGGTTGTGACACGGATCAGTTTCTCATAGATATCGCAGAGGCTACAAACATCAAGCTCACTGTGATAAGAAATGTATGATATTCCTGACTCTCTTAACCTGCACCACAATGTCCAACAACAAACTTTGTAATTATTAGCAATGAAATTCTCATGCCTGTTCTGTATCTTTGTCAGGGAGGAATTGCACATGGTGGTTTCAACTTTGATGCAGAATCGTAAGCATTAGAAAGAGTAAATCTGCTTGAAGTTTTTGTGTTTCTGGTTAATGCGAGATACATGAAACAATCAAATTAGAAAGGAATCTAGATGTTAGGCCATTGGACCAGATCTCATCATTAGGTTAAATCAAGAGGCTAATTGACAAAGATAGTCCAACAGTTGTATGACACCTGCTCTTAACCTGGATCTCTGTTCTGTTGATGTCTGTTTTTTCCGAGTCTAAAAGGGTAACGACAATGTTGTTTTAGCTTTCAACTTGCAATTGTTCGTCCTGGGTTTGTGATTTTAAATCTCCTGTACATTTACACATTTCAGCCTTCTGCTTGTGGTAGTCTTGCCCACTATGTCATTTCATTCTTTAATGTAGCAAAAGATAGCAAAAAGTAGTGAAAAGTATCAAAATGTTCAGTCAGCTTAATTTATTCTTTCTACTTTGTATAGGATATTCTTCGCTTCCATGCAGTTTATTGGCCAGCTATGCTAATGTCTGCAGGAATGAGCCTGCCCAAGATGGTGTTCGATCATTGACTCAGTACCCTTATTCTGACTAAATCTGACTCTGTAAATGAGCTAGGGATTACAT